>CM046890.1:18101373-18273069 GCA_025688845.1 Cucumis hystrix | reverse complement strand
ATAAAACAAAAAAATTAAACCATGCGAAGAAACGCATTGGGAGAAAAATAAAAACTGATTCTGGGGAATCTCTGAGCAGCTTTTGTGGGAAAAGCCTTTAATATTACACAAAATGAGGCCACCTAGTAGTTACACGTGAATTTTCGAGACTTTTTAACATGGTTCAAAATTTTCCATTTTTTTTGTAGGCTATAGCATTGGCCATTGTTGGACCGTTTTGGTTGGTTCCGTAGTACACCACCAACGTGCCCCACCCGACCTTTAGGCGCTAGGCTATTTTTCTGTGTCATAAAGTATGCAAAATAGATGGGACGCCACACTTATCCGCCGACTATCATCGGTCTAAAGAGTTGCAACAAAATAAAACAAAAAAAATAAACCATGAGAAGAAACGTATTGGGAGAAAAATAAAAACTGAGTTTGGGGCATCTCTGAGCAGTTTTTGCTGGAAAAATATTTAATATTACACAAAATGAGGCCACCTAGTAGTTAGACGTGAATTTTCGAGACTTTTTAACATGGTTCAAAATTTTCCATTTTTTTTGTAGGCTATAGCATTGGCCATTTTTGGACCGTTTTGGGTTTTACCGTAGTACACCACCAACAAGCCCCACACGACCCCTAGGCGCTGGGCTATTTTTCTGTGTCATAAAGTATGCAAAATAGATGGGACGCCACCCTTATCCGTCGACTATCATCGGTCTAAAGAGGAGCAACAAAATAAAACAAAAAAATTAAACCATGCGAAGAAACGTATTGGGAGAAACATAAAAACTGAGTCTGGGGCATCTCTGAGCAGTTTTTGTGGGAAAAAGCTTTCATATTCCACGAAATGAGGCCACCTAGTAGTTAGACGTGAATTTTCGAGACTTTTTAACATGGTTCAAAATGTTCCATTTTTTTTGTAGGCTATAGCATTGGCCATTTTTGGACCGTTTTAGGTGGTACCGTAGTACACCACCAACGAGCCCCACCCGACCCCTAGGCGCTAGGCTATTTTTCTGTGTCATGAATTATGCAAAATAGATGGGACACCACACTTATCCGCCGACTATCATCGGTCTAAAGAGGTGCAACAAGATAAAACCAAAAAATTAAACCATGCGAAGAAACGTATTGGGAGAAAAATAAAAACTGAGTCTGGGGCATCTCTGAGCAGTTTTTGTGGGAAAAAGCTTTCATATTCCACGAAATGAGGCCACCTAGTAGTTAGATGTGAATTTTTGAGACTTTTTAGCATGTTTTAAAATTGGCCATTTTTTTGTAGGCTATAGCATTGGCCATTTTTTGACCGTTTTGGGTGCTACCGTAGTGCACCACCAACGAGCCCCACCCGACCCCTAGGCCCTAGGCTTTTTTTCGCTTTCATACAGTATGCAAAATAGATGGGATGCCACACTTATCTGACGACTATCATCTGTCTAAATAGGTGCAACAAAGTAAAACAAAAAAATTAAACCATTCGAAGAAAATATCATGGGAGAAAAATAAAAACTGAGTCTGGGGCATATCTGAGCATTTTTTGTGGGAAAAAACTTTCATATTACTCAATATGACGACACCTAGTAGTTAGTTGAGAATTTTCGAGTTTTTTTAACATGGTTCAAAATTGACCATTTTTCGAAAACAATTTTTTGGCAAGTTTTTATTGGAAAAAAAATTAATATTACTCAAAATGAGACCATTAAGTAGTTAGATGTGAATTTTCAACACTTTTTGAAACTTTTCAAAATTGGGTCGTTTCTTTTCACGGTATATCATGGATATTTTAAACATTTTTTGTGCTACCATAGTACACCACTAACAAGCACCCAACCCGACCCTTAGGTTATTAATCTGTGTTATAGAATATGCAAAAGATATGATGCCACCCTTATCAGCCTGCAATCATTGAGGTAAAGAGGTGTAAGATAAAAACAAAAAAATTAAACCATTCGAAGACAATTTTTGAGACAAGAATTAAAAAAAAAAAATGAGTATGGGGCATCACTAGTCAGTTTTTCTGGTAAAAAACTTTAGTATTACTCAAAAAGGGACCACCAAGTAGTTAGATGTGAATTTTTTACACTTTTTGAAATTGTTCAAAATTGGGTCGTTTCTTTGTAGGCTATAGCATGGCCATTTTTCGACCGTTTTTTGTGCTACCATAATACACCACTAACGAGCACCAATCCCGACCGTTAGGCTATTTTTCTGTGTCATAGCGTATGTAAAAGATAGGATGCCACACTTATCAGCCCACAATCATTGAGCAAAAGAGGTGCAAGATAAAAACAAAAAAAATTAAACCATTCGAAGATATGGTTTTGGACAAAAATTAAAAAATGAGTATGGGGCATAACTGATCAGTTTTTGTTGTAAAAAACTTTAGTATTACTCAACATGTGACCACCAATTAGTTAGATGTGAATTTTTGACACTTTTTGAAACTATTCATAATTGAGTCGTTTCTTTGTAGGCTATAGCATGGCCTTTTTTTACTGTTTTTTGGTGCTACGATAGTACACCACTAACAAGCACCAATCACAACCCTTTGGCTATTTTTCTCTGTCATATAGTATGCAAAAGATAGGATCTTACACTTATCAGCCCACAATCATTGAGCTAATGAAGTGCAAGATAAACACACAAAAATTAAACCCTTCGAAGACATGTTTTTGGACAAAAAATATAAAAAAAATGAGTTTGGGGCATCACTGGTCAGTTTTTGTGGTAAAAAACTTTAGTATTACTCAAAATGAGACCACTAATTATTTATATGTGAATTTTTTACACTTTTTGAAACAAATCAAAATTGGGTCGTTTCTTTGTAAGCTAGCATGGCCATTTTTCGACCGTCTCTTGTGCTACCATAGTACACCACTAACGAGCACTAATCCCGACCCTTTGGCTAATTTTTTGTGTCATAGATTATGAAAAAGATATAATGTCACACTTATCAGTCCACAATCATTGAGCTAAAGAGTTGCAAGATAAAACAAAATGAAATCATTCGAAGACAACTTTTGGGACAAAAATTTAAAAAAAAAAAAAAGACTATGGGGCATAACGGGTCAATTTTTGTGGGAAAAAAGTTTAATACTACTCAAAAAGAGGCCACCTAGTACTTAGATGTGAATTTTTTAGACTTGTTGACACTGTTCAAAATTGCGTCGTTTCTTTGTAGGCTATAGCATGGCCATTTTTCGACTGTTTTGGGTGATACCATAGTACATCACTAACGAGCACCAATCGCAACCCTTAGGCTATTTTTTATGATCATATAGTATGCAAAAGATAGGATGTTACATTTATCAGGCCACAATAATTGAGCTAAAGAGGTGCAAGATAAAAACAAAAAAATTAAACCCTTTTAAGACATGTGTTGAGACAAAAATTAAAAAAAAAATGAGTATGCGGCATCACTTGTTACTTTTTGTGGTAAAATACTTTAACATTTCTCAAAATGAGACCACCAAGAAGTTAGATGTGAATTTTTTACTCTCTTTGAAACTGTTCAAAATTGGGTCGTTTCTTTGTAGGCTATAACATGGCCATTTTTCGAGTGTTTTGGGTGCTACCATAGTACACCACTAACGAGCACCAATCCTGACCCTTAGGCTATTTTTATGTGTCATATAGTATGGAAAAGATATGATGTCACACTTATCAGCCCACAATCATAAGGCAAAAGAAGTGCAAGATAAAAACAAAAAAAATAAACCATTCGAAGACATATTTTTAAACAAAAATAAATAAAAAAAATGAGTATGGGGCATCACAGGTTAGTTTTTGTGGTAAAAAATTTTAGTATTACTAAAAAAGAGACCCCCAAGTAGTTCGATGTGAATTTTTGACACTTTGAAACAATTCAAAATTGGGTCGTTTCTCTGTAGGCTATATCCTGCCATTTTTCGTCGGTTTTGGGTGCTACCATAGTACAACACTAACGAGCACCAATCCCGATCGTTAGGCTATTTTTCTATGTCATAAAGTATGCAAAAAATAGTAGGTCACACTTATCATCCCACAATCATTGAGCAAAAGAGGTGCAAGATAAAAACAAAAAAATTAAACCATTCGAAGACATGGTTTTGGACAAAAATAAAAAAAATGAGTATGGGGCATCACTGATAAATTTTCATTGCAAAAAACTTTAGTATTACTCAACATGAGACCACCAAGTAGTTAGATGTGAATTTTTGACACTTTTTGAAACTGTTCAAAATTGGATTATTTCTTTGTAGGCTATAGCATGGCCTTTTTTACCGTTTTTGGTGCTATGATAGTACACCACTAACGAGCACCAATCTCGACCCTTATGCTATTTTTCTCTGTCATATAGTATGCAAAAGATAGGATGCCACACTTATTAGCCCACAATCATTGAGCTAAAGAGGTGCAAAATAAGAGCAAAAAAATTAAACCCTTCGAAGACATGTTTTTGGACAAAAATAAAAAAAAATGAGTATGGGGCATCACTGTTCAGTTTTTGTTGGAAAAATTTTAATATTACTAAAAATGAGACTACACAGTAGTTAGATGTAAATTTTTTAGACTTTTTGAAACAGTTCGAAATTGGGTCCACTAGAAAAAATTTGGCCTTTAATGTCAGTTTAAAACCAACATTAATGGCCTTTAGTGTCGGTTGGCAACCGACATCTATTCTAGCGTTATTAAAGGCCTTTGATGTCATTTTTGCTTTCATGTCGATTTAAAAATGACATTAAAGACTCTCATTAATGTCGGTTCAAAAACGACATTTAAAGTCTTTAATGTCGTTTTTAAACCAACATTTTTTATAGTGTTATTGAAGATCTTTAGTGTCGATTGGCCTTTGATGTCGTTTTAAAACCGACATTAAAGTCTTTTTTTTATCTATTTTTATAAATTTATTTTTTTAAAACCAACACTAAAGTCTTATTTTTGGATCTATTTTTATAAATTTATTTTTATTTAATTGTTGCATTATTATCCATCTTTTGTAAAACGACATTGGATACGTGTAGATAAATATTTTTTTCTCACGCCAACAAATCAATAAAATTAATATTATTTTACAAACTACAATATTTTTTTTTTACATTTGTATACACAAAATGAAATCTTAATATTGTGTTTGTATATACATTCTACAATAATACATGAAACAAGATCCTAATACAAGACTTAAATAAGAAATCCTAAACGCCATCCCAATCGTCAATTTTCAACGATTGTCTAGCTATCACCACAATCGTTTAGCTTTCAACTCGATATGACTTCAATCATTCTACAAACAATATCAAGGTCAGTATCCATTGGAGCTCTACAAGGTGGCAAAATAGCCATTAAAAGATTGCTTCAATTCCAAAAAAATGAGAGCCACCCCAGAAAACAAAGATAAATATCTGAAAATCTTGGACACAAGGATCGACTCAGACCCTCATGATTTTATGAAGATCCAGGTTAAAAGCTAATAAGAAATCAGTAATAATTTTGAAACATTCACCAAAGATTAATATTGCAAAATTTGAAACAAAACAATAAAGTTGGGGTTGGGGAATAAGGATTAATAACCCATAGATCATGCTCTTTGATTCACCGTAATAGCTTAAATGTGAACAATTTAGAAGTTGATAAAAAGTTCAAAAGCAAATGACATTCAAACTTTTATCATTGGTATTTAATCAAACACTCTACAGGGTATAATTAAAGTGTTGCTGAATGAAACCAAGGAAGCAATTAAAGAATGGAAAGAGTTTAGAAAAATGAGAAGCGCCTAACGTTAAAAACTCTCATTTTTACACCTCAACCTATACATTAAAAGTGGCTTCATGGAGGACTGTGTTTTATACATGAAGAGCGTAGCCAAGGGAACCACATGGAGGACTGTTTTATACATTTGGATCAAGTTAGATACAATATCCATCCAACAAGTTTGAATCCATACCATTAATAGAAAGATTAAACATAATAGATAAAACATAAACATTAGAAAATACTGCCATAAGTTCATCACAAACTTCATTCTTTATGCACAATTTCAAATTTCAAGATGTAATGACCAAGTCTTGATGAGATTTCCACAACATTATAAGCAACCAACTAAAGACTAAGGAGCCTGAAAAAATAGTGCATATTTAATTGACAGAAACCATACCATATTATTGATAGGGGCCCGAACGGATCTGGGCCTAATCATGTGAAGGGGGAATTCAATATTTACTCCTGATTTTTAACCAGCCAAAATCGCCTAAGTACACAAAAAGAAATCCTAAACACAAACTCCATTACTTTAACAGGCTAAAAACCATACCATGCCAGAAGATGATACAAAATCCAACACAATCAACAACCATTTCGTAACTGTAAAACACTGAACCCTAGAAATGCGCAATGGAATACAAATTTGCAGCAACAAATCCAACAGAGCAAGAGATAAAACACCAACACACATCATCGTTGAACCTTTCGGTCTATGCCCATTTAAGACTTTTTATAAAGAGCTTAGATTTACCAATACATAATACAAAGGAATAAACCGAACACACCCAACATATTTAGATTGAATCACATCAAGAAGAAGGAAAATACCTTAAATGCTAAACCACTGTGAAAAACAGCTTCAACCACCGTCGGAGGCTACCATAAAAACCAAAACCACACCGTAAAACACAACTTGAACGAAACCCACGATTGATTGCAGCCAACATACAACATCGGAACAGTCTGCCTAGAATGTCATTCAAACGCTTACTCTGAACAAATTCAAATTAAGATCACATAACGAAAATAAAAATGCAACATAAAAATGACTACACTACATTTATTCCGTATCTTAAACCAATCTGTCATAATAAGAAATGAACCAAAATTAGAAACAATAGCTCTTTTAACACTACAGAAAGACATAATCTCACCACCATTCTCATAAAATGTTAAACAAATCTCCTCTTAATTCCAATTATTTTGATAAGCGAGAAACATAATAGATCATTAAGTAACACAAATTCACGAAAAATCAAACATTTCTTACAAAGTAAACTCGACGAGAAAGTACATTGCTCACTTCCAGTAATTAGAGACGAAATTGGAGTAACAAATGCTAGCTCAACATTAATTAATGGGTATGTGAAACTACAAACATAAAAAAAAAACTTTCAGATCACCAAGTGATGCCAGCAATAATACCTTATAGAGTGTAAAATATTAGGCTCGGTGAGTTTCACTTTCTCATTTCACTTTTTGCAACCAACTGCTGTAAGAAGAAGAAAATTTTCATAGGAATCATAATAATATAAGTTAGCAAGGAAATTAAACCAAGTTCCTTATGCGCTCGAGGAATCTTTATTGTCTTACAATTATCCCTAAAATACAAGAGTGAAATACAAAATTACTAAAAGAAAGTTGAACAATGTTTGGTTGTTGATCATTCTCAAGGTGAAAGAAGAAAATAAACTAACTTCGTTGCAGGTGTGAGTTTATTCTACTACTTTCACGATATTTCTTCTTGTTCATCTCTTTATGAACAAGCATCTCGGGGACAAGATTTTTTAATTTTCATAAATTAAAAAATTAAATGATTACCAGAGACTTAAGTCTATTCAAACAAATAGATCACTGGATCTGCATTTGTGTAAAAATTGGGGATAAGCAAACTCGCATACTTTGACAAGAAATTCACAATATCAATATAATCTCTTTCTTAATTGGGTCTAATGCAAGCCTAACTTGTGAGCAAAATAATAATTTAAATAAACAATAAAATAACCTTGAAAACCAATAATGGGTAGGGGCAAAATAAAGATATCGACAATTAAACTTTAACAGATCCATGACTTCTATATAACAATAACAGGGAAACATTTGCAACTGTGTCTCAGTGTTGTGGCCCCAACTTTGATTTCATTTGATGTGTTTTTTACCTCTTGTAATTTTCTGTTTTTTACCTCTCCTAATCCTGACCAAGTTCGAAACGAGAACCCACAAGATAACCCATCTCATCAAACTGGAAGTAATCGAAGTAAAGAAAAGAAATTTTGAGGAAATTGCCTTTCTCTTCACCGGACAGGTAGGGGCGAGCAAGAACAAAATCAAGAATGCCTGTTAGAGCCTACAAGCAAGATCAAAATCAATAAATACTAAAAAATGTGATTAACTAGCTTATTAATTAATTAAAGAAGTCATGCTAAGTATATATAAATGGGTGGACCTCTTGTTTGAGTGGAGAATTAGAAGTGGGTGGATGAGATTGGTGTTACTAAAGTGAATATGGAAGCAGGTTTCAAAGTAATTATGGGTAAGGAATTAGAATCCACATTCACTAGCAAGCATATGGATCCAACAATCTAGTTTTTAATCAATACAATCAAAATTCACCTTCATTTGGCCTTCTTTTAGAATACATCAAGAAGCCTGCAGGTCATGAAGTATGAAACACAATAAACAACAAATCATAATAACTAATAACCATATACCCACCCACTAATGCAACTATCTTCAGAGCTGGTGGATTGATTAGGGTTATACAAATGAAGCGAGAGCGATTAATCCATTGTTTTCATAATTAAAAATCATGTGTAAATTCACTAACACGGTATTCTATCAAGCAAAGCATCTACTAAAACTTAAACACTTAAATCTCCAAGTTAATATATCAAATGCCCTTCAACCATTGCCCATAAGAGGCAGATCTGATTCAGGTTTAATTGCTAATCAAACATTCAACCAAATCATGGTCAAGCCTAAAAGAAACCCGATAATGAGATGGGAGCGAAAAAGAAACGATCAATTTTGGATCACCTCAAAATCTTGAAGGATCCAACGAAAAGGAGTAAGTAGAAAATTGAAAACGTTTTGCTGAGCTAATTAAAAGGGAAAAAAGAATGAACATAAAAGCTTTAAAGTCATACATGTGGTAGAGAAGGGGAGAGACGGTGGTAGACGACGGAGTAGAGGCGAACTTGGCAGTCGAGTTTGATTCTTGGCTTCTTGTGGATGAAAGAGAGAGAGTGAAGTAACATCCCCTAAATAAATAAAACAAAGATTTAGAAAGGAAAGAGTGACTACGGCGGTGGTGGGCATGGGCTGGGCACGAGGGACGACGGTAGTGGTGGTGGTGGCGGCGATTGTTCGAAGAAGAGACGGAAGAGTGTGAAATGAGATTGAGAATAGAAAGAAGAAATCGTCACAGAGAGGAAGAAATCGGGTGGAATATTAAGAAAGAGTAAAGTAAGAGAGAGAGAAATAGTTAATTTTCTACCAAATAAAAAAACTAAAAATAAAAATGAGCTTTAATGTCGTTTTCAAGAGGAGAATGTTTAATGTCGGTTTTAAACTGACATTAAAGTTATCCCACTTTAATGGCAGTTTAAAACCGACATTAAACATCCGCCTTTTGAAAAACAACATTAAAGTTCATTATTCATTTTTTCCAACCGATATTAAAGGTCAGATTTCTTGTAGTGGTCGTTTCTTTGTAGGCTATAGCATGGCCATTTTTTGAAAGTTTTGGGTGCTACCTTAGTACACGACTAACGAGCACTAATCCTGACCCTTAGGCTATTTTTCTATGTCATATAATATTCAAAAGATTAGATGCTACACTTACCAGCCCACAATCATTGAGCTTAAGACTTGCAAGATAAAAATAAAATAAAAAATTAAACCCTTTGAAGACATGTTTTTAGACAAAAAAAAATCAGTATGAGGCATCACTAGTCAGTTTTTGTAGGAAGAAAACTTTAATATTAGTCAAAATTAGACCACCTAGTAGTTCGATGTGAATTTTCCAGACTTTTTAATATTGTTCTAAATTGGGTCATTCCTTTGTAGTGTATCGCCTGGCCATTTTTCGAACGTTTTGGATGCAACCATAGTACACCACTAACAAGAACCAATCACGACCCTTAGGCTATTTTTCTGTGTCATAGAGTACGCAAAAGATAGGATGTCACACTTATAAGGTGGGGCCAAGATAGAAACAAAAAAATTAAACCCTTCGAATACAAGTTTTGGGACAAAAATAAAAAATGAGTATGGGACATCACTGGTCATTTTTTGGGGAAAAAACTTTAATATTACTCAAAATGAGACCACCTAGTAGTTAGATATAAATTTTCTAGACTTTTTGACAATGTTTAAAATTGGGTCGTTTTTTTTTTTAGGCTATAGCATCATTTTTCGAACATTTTGAGTGTTACCATAGTACACCACTAACGAGCACCAATTCCGATCCTTAGGCTATTTTTCTCTATCATAGAGTATGCAATAGATATGATGCCAAACCTATCAGTCCACAATCATTCATCTAAAGAAATGCAAGATAAAAAAACAAAAAAATTAAACCCTTTGAAGACAAGTTTTATAACAAAAATAAAAAATAAAAAAAAAATCAATATGGGCATCACTTGTCAGTTTTTGTGGGAAAAAAATTTAATATTACTCAAAGTTAGACCATCTAGTAGCTAGATGTGAATTTTCGAGACTTTTTGACACTGTTCAAAATTTAGTCGTTTCTTTATAGGCTATAGCATGGCCATTTTTCAAACGTTTTGGGTGCTTCTATAGGATACCACTAACAAGCATTGATCTCGACCCTTACGTTATTTTTCTGTGTCATAAAGTATGCAAAACATAGGATGCCACACTTATCAGTCCACAATCATTGAGCTAAAGATGTGCAAGATAGAAATAAAAAAAAACTAAACCCTTCAAAGACAAGTTTTGGGACAAAAATAAAAAATGGATATGAGGCATCAGTTAGGAAAAAACTTTAATATTACTTAAACTGAGACCACCTAGTAGTTAGATGTGAATTTTTTAGACTTTTTTTCTGTGTTCAAAATTGGGTCGTTTCTTTGTAGGCTATAGCATGGCTATTTTTCGAACGTTTTGGGTGCTACCATAGTACACTACTAACGGGCATCAATCCTGACTCTTAGGCTATTTTTCAGTGTCATAGTGTATGCAAAAGATAGGATGTCACACTTATCTGTCCACAATCATTGAGCTAAAGATTAAACCTATCGAAGACAAAAAAAAATAAAAAAAAAATAAACCTATCAAAGACAAGTTTTGGGACAAAAATAAAAATTGACAAATGGGCATCATTGGTCAGTTTTTATGGAAAAAAAAACTTTAATATAACTCAAAATGAGACCACCAAGTAGTTAGATGTGAATTTTTTAGACTTTTTTACTGTTTTCAAAATTGGATTGTTTCTTTATAAAATATAGCATGGCCATTTTTCGAACGTTTTGGGTGCTACCATAGTACACTACTAACGGGCACCAATCCCGACTCTTAGGCTATTTTTTAGTGTCATAGTATATGCAAAAGATAGAATGTCACATTTATCAGCTCACAATCATTGAGCTAAAGAGGTGCAAGAGAAAAACAAAAAAAATTAAACACATTGAAGACAAGTTTGGAGACAAAAATAAAAAATATGCGTAAGGGACATCACTCGTCAGTTTTTATGTGAAAAAACTTTAATATTACTCAAAATGAGACCACTAAGTAGTTAAATATGAATTTTCGAGATTTTTTGACACTGTTCAATTGTCCACTAGGCCCTATCTCTCAATTCCGAAGCAAAGAATTAAAACAATGATTTTCATAGTTTATCAATAGTATGGTACCTGTGTTCGTGAAGAACTGTTTATTATTAGAAAGTTTACAGCACACTTCTTTAAACCTTAGCTACACATCGTCCTAATATACGCTAGCAGTCCAAACAGTAATTTGGAGAGATGTGAGCCTGAGAAATAGAATTGAATGGTACCATTAGCTTATGAAGTGGATAATGCAAATGAAAGAGAAAATTAGCCAAACCCATTTCTCCACCACTGAAAAGAGTGAAAATTTCCTTAAAGAAATGGAGAAAGAGAGACAATAATGACAGACAGGGACAGAAGGAAATCCCTACCATACAATGCATACAAATCCCTAAAATGACATTAAAACCAATCCATTTTAAGGAAATTCAATGGCATTTTTAACAAAACTCCCCTCTCTGCCACACCACAGACGAGGAAGAGTTCCAGAGAAAGCACCATGACCTTGAAGTATCTTTCCCCTTCTCCTCCGCTTTTGACTTCAGCCAGATTATGCTTCTTATCAAGTAAGCTAAAAGGAACAAAACCCACATCAGTTCCTTACTATCTTCTTCAATGGAGATCGCAACGCCTTGTGGTTCCGCGAAAAATGGCGGTTAAAGCATGCGTGAAGGTGGAGGAGAGCAGTCCTAAGGAAAGCGCTTATAAGAGCGAGTGGGGTAAGGTTTCGGCAGTATTGTTTGACATGGATGGAGTGCTTTGTAATAGCGAGGACTTATCTCGAAGGGCTGCGGTTGATGTTTTCAGCGAGTTGGGTGTTGAAGTCACTCCTGAAGATTTTGTGCCATTCATGGGGACTGGTAAGTTAAGATGAACATGTTTTTTCGTTGATCAAAATTCAAAACTTAGTTGGCTGATAATGAATAATATTTGCTAGTAATACATATTTTAATTGTGAGCTGATGTTCGAAAATTGTTGTGCTAAATTTGTGATTGTTATTCTCGATTATACAAGTAGCCTTATGATGTGAGGATGTTATTTTGAATATAAAACTGAAGATTGCTGAAAATCTTACTGTTTTGATATTTTAATACACTGGGTTGGGAGTGTTGGTTATTGGGATAACTGATAAAGGAAAGAAAGTAAAGTAATTTTGGTATGAACCCGGGGTGACAACCTACATATGTATTAAAATACTACTGATTTATTTTTTCTTTTTTCTTTTTTAATCAAATTGCTAGAGTTAGGTAGTTCTTCGTGAGATTAGTTTACATTTTTATGCAATTTTTTTTTTACATATTCATCAACAGCCCTGAAATCAACTGTATATTACTATGCCAAATTCTAGATTGTTGGGAATTATGGGTTTTGATTTCGATTAATAATAAATTACTCGAGTTGGCTGACTCATTGGGAAGTAAAATGTAGAGAGTGTGATGTTGCCTTTGATTGGAGTCACTAAGCTCCAAATAAGCATTGAAAGAATGGTGGGATATCAAGAATTAGTGTAACTGTGGTATTACTTGTTGGTTGAGGGCCTAAGAATTTGGGGCATAAATTTCAAGCCTGAGGTCTCAAGTTTACTGGTATCCATGGTCATCAAGAAAAAATGGATGTGAGTGGCTTGGGCTTTAAAAATATGTGTAGAATGATCTTAATCTCATGGACACTTACTTTTGGGGGGATAAGTGGTTTGGGGAATAGATCTCTTTTTTGTTTTTAAGATAAGAAACTAAAGAGGCAGATTCCTCCAAAGAACTAAAGAACATCGCAAGTGCAAGGGGCTAGAGATTACCTCTCCAAAATACTAATGAAAAAGAGCCTTCCAACTTCTATGCTCTTAATTTCCTCGGTTATTGTCTCTTACTTTTAAGAGGAACTATTCAACGAATACTAATCTGTCTTCTTTCAGCTGTGTTTCCTCTCTGTGTATTCATGGCATTAGTGAAGTAAAATAAGAGTAAGAGTGTTACTACAAAAAAAAATGTTTTATATATGCTCATTGCATTCTTTCCTTTTTCCTTTCTTAATAAAAGGTTGACTTTTATCCAAGAAAAAAAAAACCCTCATGGATTTAGGCATATCAACCAGAAGTTTTACCTAATGAACTACATATGATACAATTTGGTAACCAATGACTTTAATACTCATAAATAACATGAACGTCTGAATTCCCAAAATATGTATTTTTTTTTTTTTTATTTTTTTTAAATTCGAAAATATGTTTATTATACCAGGTGAAGCAAATTTTTTAGGAGGAGTTGCATCAGTGAAAGGAGTGGCAGGATTTAGTCCTGAGGCAGCAAAAAAGAGGTTTTTTGAGATATATCTAGAGAAGGTAATCAGTTTGCAACATTTCACCTTTCTTTTATTGACTAAGTATATGTTTTTTTTATTTAATACTTATTGTTCTAAAAGTGTTTCAGTTCTTTATTTATTAATATTTTTCAATGATACCAATTCTGTAAGTGGTGGTCAAATGTAGTTGATGGTAAAAACTTATGTGACATTATACTTGGTTAATTAGCAAAACTCTAGAAGAGGAACAGGCCCCCAACCCCTCCAAAATTGTATGAAGTTATCAAAAATTCCTATGTTTTTTCCCCTACTTAGCAGCTAACTTAGAAGGTATTGTGGTGTGTAAGTTGACAATAAGTCACATGTAACATACACTGACAGAAACAACAAAATTGAAATGTAAAAGCACAAGAGACTAAATTGAAGCTTTGTAAACAATTTGTATGAAATTAAAAAAAAAACGTCTATTTAGAGTCTAAAATGTATATTTAGTCTATTTTGTTCGTCTGATACTGCAATAATATCTTTGCTAAAATCCAACTGTAATTAATGTTTTTAACGTAATAGTATGCAAAGCCCAATTCTGGAATAGGCTTCCCCGGTGCACTGGAACTCATTACTGAGGTGAGTATTTGTGGAATATAAGTTACTTGATGAATGATGATGATATTCATGATACTTACTATTTGAATTTTGACTATCATTATTAGTGCAAAAGCAAGGGGCTTAAAGTTGCTGTTGCCTCCAGTGCTGATCGTATCAAGGTTGATGCCAATTTAGCTGCTGCAGGGTTACCACTGTCCATGTAAGTTTGATTGTGTGCTCCACTTAATAGTCTCTGGGTCTAATTTAATATTTCTTAAGAATGTGACTTTTTTACATTTATCAAGCTACAATGTTAAAATAGAATGGTTTCGTACTCAGTAAATTTAAGTGCTTTCAATTAGAGAACTGTAATCAATTCATAGTGCATAGGTGGAACATGGTTTAGATTTCTTGACGCCATAAATCACTTCCTAGGGAAATTTAAAACATAATAAACGGCGGTTTTCCTCAAACAATTGACCATAGATGTTATCAAATTTGGTTCAGAAAGTAGTCATGAAGAGAATAATCTGGAAACTAGCTGAAAATATTTTGGCCCATGGCTTTCTCATGAATTTGTCTCAGTCCAAAGGGTTTGGATTATTGAAACTTTCTATTTCATTTTTCTCTCGACTTGTTTAAGATTTTTAATTATGAATTTATGCCTCTCTTGCATAGGTTTGATGCCATAGTATCAGCTGATGCTTTTGAGAATCTGAAACCTGCACCTGATATATTCATAGCTGCATCAAAGTTGTTGAATGTGCCATCTGACGAGGTACAAAGATTGGCCACCTCTTTCTTTTTTTCCACTCTCCCTCTCTCTCTTCTTCCAGAGCTTCCAATGTGTAAAGCCATTCAGCTTCAGTTCATTCTTCTTTTTGGCATTAAAGACTTGTGGTACATTGCTTGTAGAATGCTCCTACGCGTGCAGGATTTCCTTTGTATAACTATGTTTTATTCTTTGATTTGTATATCAATGTTAAAACTAAGCCATATGCCTATCTTTAAAAGTTTACTTTTCCAGGTGGTCTCCTGCAGAACATCCTAATAAAGTGGTCTTTGCCTTAAACATAAAATTTTCTTCGTTTATTTTATTTTCTGTAGCTCTATTGTCAATCTATCCAGCTCAATTATTGGAATATGCAAATAAAAAATGTGTAAGACAGTGAGAATTCTTTTAGATGTTTCCTTATCAAGACCACTCAATTGTACAGTTCTTGTCCCCTTCTTGATGAATCGAAAATAATTTGGAAAGAAATTTTGTACTATTACACTCTGCAGTGTAATATCCACAAGAGCTACTAACTCTCACTCCGTTCGAGTATTACTTTTCTGTTCAAATGGTCAGGATTAGGAGTTTCAAGACCTGCAACATAACTTTACTTTAAATTAAATATAAACAAAAAGAATTACTTTTTTTAACAATAATTTTATTTTTAACCAAAGAAAGAAAAGAAAAAAAAAAAAAGCAAAATAGAGTATTAAGGATCATGAATACCAAGTTCGGTTTAATATAATATTTAGATAGTTTGTTTAGCTTAGTATAAACATCTAATAGGAATATGAATACTATTAGGATAGAATTAGAAATGTAATTAGAGTATTATGGGTATGTTATTAATTAACTAGAGAAGTTATTATGATGATTTGTTGTTAATAGATTGGGTAGAAAAGGTTGAAGGTATACATGGATTTAGTTGATTTAGGTAGACTCGAGAGGAGGTCCCAGGTACCTCGAGTTACATGGTACACATATATTTTCTTCATTATTAATATATTTCTAGATTGTTTTTATTTTATCAACTTCATTCCTCATCTTGTGCATAATTTTTCCTGTTCTTTAGGCTAAGATTGTGTAAGGATTCTATTTGATTAACTAAGTAATTCACCCTTACAATGGCTAAAACAGAGGCAGCACTCTGTTATCTTTATTTATATATAACCAAAAACAGTACACCAGTCATAAGGATTCAAAATAACCAAGAAACAGAAAAGACAAACCCAGCTTCCTTTTTGGGATAGCCGGATATTTTCCCAGGCTAAAGCAGCCGCCAACGCAAGGATAAATTATAACCTACCTATCTCAACCCTAAAAGACCTATTTATATACCTCCTCTCATGATCCTTCTATTTCTGTGCCTAGGCCCCACACGCACGATCCCTTCCCATCATTCATTCATCATTATTTATTTGTTCATTTACTTTTCTGCCCCTCCTTTTATATGTGTGAATGATTGGGGTCTTACAATACCCCGGGGTTCTAAGTTCACTTTGTCCTCAAGGTGAAAGTTAGGGAACTGCTGGTTCAAAAGATAGACTGATTCTCATGTTGCCTCACTATCTGGTAAATTCTTCCACTTGACCAGCCATTCATTTCCTCCCAACTCCTTGTTCCATCGTATCCCCAGCACGTTTTCCGGCCACAATTGTAATTCAAAATCCTCAGTTAGTATAGGTTGTTGTTGCTGAACTACATGCTGTTTTCCCAGCTTCAGTTTCAATTGGGAAATGTGGAAAACATTGTGAATGGCAGCCTCTGGAGGTAGTTTCAGACGATATGCGACCTCTCCTATCTCCTCAATAATCTCATACGGCCCATAAAATTTTGGGGTTAGTTTTTCACAATTCTTTCTAGCTAATGATCTTTGTCTATAGGCTCATAGTTTCAGATAAACTGCATCACCGATTTTGAACTTGAGTTCTTTGCGATCCTGGTCTGCCATTTTTTTCATTCTGTTTCGGGCTGTGCATAGGTTTTCTTTCAAGGCATTGATAGCTAAATCTCTCTCCTTCAACATGACTTCTACCTCATTATTAGGAGATTTCTTCATCCCATACGATAGCAATGGAGGGGGGGTTCGTCCATAGACTGATTGGTAAGGAGTTGTTTTGGTGGACGCATGGAAGGTTGTGTTATACCATAATTTATCCCATTTCTTTGGTTGCTCGTTGCAAAAGCATCTCAAATAAGTTTCTAGACACCTGTTTACCCTCTCGGTTTGTCCATCAGTTTGGGGATGGAATGCCGTGCTTCTCTTCAAAATTGTGCCCATGGTGGTGGATAATTCCTTCCAGAAATTGCTAAGAAAGATCTCATCTCGGTCTGTAATAATGGACTTGGGAATTCCATGTTTGCTGACCACTTTTTCCAAAAAAATGGAAGCCACTTGCTTTGCTGTGTAGGGGTGTTTAAGAGTCAAGAAGTAGGAGTACTTACTTAAGCGATCCACGACTACCATAATTACATTGTAGAACTCCAGCTAAAGGCAGACCTTCGATGAAGTCCATGGTCCAATCTTCCAATATCTTTTCGGGGATGGGAATGGGTTGTAGAACTCCAGCAGGTTTGGTAGCTTCGAATTTGTTGCGTTGACATTTGTCACATTCTTCCACATATCTCTTCACCTCTGCCTTCATTCCTTTCCAAAACAATTTCCCACTCATCCTTTTGTAAGTTCTCAAGAATCTAGAGTGCCCCCTAGTATGGAATCATGGAACGTGTGTAACAGCCTCGGAATGAGGGAGGAGTGACCCGACAACACTATCCTTCCTTTATATAACAACTTGCCATTGTTCCACTGGTAATCCACCCCTTTTTTTAGCTCGGCAATAATTTTCTGAAGTTCTTGATCATTTTCAACCTCCTTCTCTATAAGTTCTACATCAACGATGCCCGTGGTCGTCATTGTGTTTAACTCCACTGTTTGATCCTTCCTTGAGAGCGCATCAGCAGCTTTATTTTGCAGACCCGGTTGATACAAAATCTCAAAATCATACTCCAAAAGTTTCGTTAGCCACTTTTGGAATTGAGGCTGAACTTCTCTCTGTTCCAACAAAAATTTCAGAGCCTTCTGATCTGAAATAATCATGAATTTTCTCCCCAGGAGGTAGTGCCTCCATTTTTGCACTGAAAGGACAACAGCCATCAATTCCCGCTCATATACCGACTTACTCTAGGCTCTTGGGGACAGTTTCTGACTGAAGAAGGCTATAGGATGACCACCTTGTGATAGAACCGCGCCTAAACCTACTTCGGAAGCATCAGTTTCAACCGTGAAGGGCTGAGACCAATCAGGCAATGCTAACACGGGGATGGTTGTCATTGCTAATTTCAATTGATCAAAAGCTGCCGTGGCCTCTTCATTCCACTTGAATGCGTTCTTCTGAAGTAATTTAGTCAAGGGTGCGGCTATCTCCCCATAGCTCTTAACGAACCTTCGATAATATCTAGTTAGTCCAAGGAATCCCCTTAGCCCCGTTATATCTTTCGGTTGTGGCCAATTGATCATACTTCGAATTTTTTCCTCATCAGCTTCCACTCCTCTGCTGGAAATCATATGTCCCAAATATTGAACTTGGGAGTGATCAATTACACATTTAGTTCTATTCGCAAATAGCTTATGATCCCTCAATATGGCAAATACCATCCTAGATGTTTCATATGCTCATCTATATTTACACTATAAACTAAAATGTCATCAAAAATTACAAGAACACACCTCCTAAGAAATGGTTTGAACACCTCGTTCATGAGAGATTGGAAGGTGGCTGGGGCATTCGTAATACCGAAAGGCATCACTAAGAACTCATAGTGTCCTTCGTGCGTGCGAAAATCTGTCTTCTCCACATCTCCCTCCTTCATTCTTATCTGATGGTATCCAGATTTAAGATCTAATTTAGAAAAAACTGTCGCCCCATGGAGTTCATCTAGGAGTTCTTCAATCACTGGGATTGGAAATTTGTCAGCCACTGTTACTTGATTCAGTTTACGGTAGTCTACACAGAATCTCCAACACCCATCTTTTTTCTTCACCAAGAGTACCGGGCTAGAATATGGGTTGTGACTTGGTCGAATAACCCCTGCCTGCAGCATTTCTAACACCAATTTTTCAATTTCTTCTTTTTGTACATGTCCGTACTTATATGGTTAAACATTAATAGGTTTGTGATCGGGTAAAGTCAATATACGATGGTTTATGGTTCTCTTGGGAGGTAAACCTGTTGGCAGTCTAAATATGTCTGCATATTACTCGAGCAGTCGTTGAACCATGGGTAATCCTTCATAATTTTGAAATTCTAAAAGAAATCTTTGGTCCCCAGATTGCCATGTTTTCTCTATGGTTCTCAACGAACATTCTGACTTGGTTAGAGAAGGGTCCCCTTTTAAGATTATTCTTCTGCCCTTCTTCCAAAATGTCATGGTTAGGGATGACCAGTGCACCTTCATGGTTCCCGTCGAATCCAGCCATTGCATTCCTAACACTAAGTCTACCTTTCCTAATTCCACCGCCAGGAAGTCGGCTATGATTGTTAACTCCTTCAACTTCACTTTTACCCTCTTACATATTCCTCTTCCTTCACAACGGGTGCCGTCCCCAATGGTAACTCCAAATTGAGTTCCCGGATCAATGCTCAATTGTATTTCGTCCACCAACACTTGACTGATGAAATTATTGGTAGCACCACTGTCAATAAGGATTATTACCTCCTTTCCCTTCACCTGTCCTTTCAATTTCATAGTCCCCTTGGATGTAACACCCGTGATCAACCTTAATTCAATAGGGGTATCCTCATTCAAATCCAATTGATTCAGTTCTATTACTTCACCAGCCTCATCCTCTGTGGTTACTACTCTTTCGTTGTCCTCTTCCTCATTTAGTATAAGAAGCATCAACTCTCTTTTTTCTCTGCCTTTACACCTATGGCCGGGTGAGTACTTTTCATTACACCTGAAGCAAAGCCCTTTATCCAGCCTTGCTCTAAACTCAGCGTCCGACAGTCTTTTAATTGGAGGATCTTTTTTTTTGGTAATCCCCTTTAAGTAGAACAGTTATCTGCTTCATGGCAAACTCTGCCTTCCTTGTTTCGACCTTCTCATTCTTCCCTTGAAATTTGCTAGTGTTCTCACTCCTTTTGGGCTCAATCTTACCCATCTCTTCTATAGCCAGCTTTAATGCTATATTCCTATCATTCACCAGTTGAGCTTCCTTCATACACTCCTCTAAAGTTTGAGGGTGTCTACTAATCACTTCAGCTTGCAATGTTGGCTCGAGACCCGTCAGAAATGCATCCTGCAGTACACTTTTGGCCATATCAGGGAGGGGAGCTGAATATGTAACAAATTTCTTAACATAATCGCTATATGAACCTTCTTGCTTGATACGGATTAGTCTTGCCCCCAAGCTCTGTTGTCCCGTATCATTAAAGAAATCGAACATCCTTTCCTTCAAATCCTCCCAGGATTCAATCCTCTTTCGATGATGACTCCACCTAAACCAATCGACTTCCTTCTGTCCAAAACTAACAACCGCTACCTTGACCTTTTCAGCTTCCGGCAAGTTGTTAATCTCAAAGAAATGTTCCGCTCGGTAGGCCCAAGGTTCAGGGTTCACCCCTATAAACATTGGCATTTCTAGTTTTTTGCACTTACTTCGGTCTATGTTGCCTCCTCCATACTCCGCGGTCGTCTCGGTATCTTCAAGCTTTCCTTTAAGTTTCAACATCTCACCTTCAGCCGTTCCAGCCTCTTCTCTTCTTTTGAAGCTGTAGTTTTCCCTCCGTTCATCTGTCATTCGATCCATCGATTTCTTCATCTCCAACTCATCTCCTTTAGACTTATAATTTCTTTTTCAGCCCCTTCTACCCGTTCCTCTATTTGTCTCTGAGCCATCAGACGCGTGACCACTCCCAGTGTGGTGGCTCTGATGCCAAATGTAAGGATTCTACTTGATTAACTAAGTAATTCACCCTTACAATGGCTAAAACAGAGGCAGCACTCTGTTATCTTTATTTACATATAACCAAAAATAGTACACCAGTCATAAGGATTCAAAATAACCAAGAAACAGAAAAGACAAACCCAGCTTCCTTTTTGGGATAGCCGGATATTTTCCCAGGCTAAAGCAGCCGCCAACGCAAGGATAAATTATAACCTACCTATCTCAACCCTAAAAGACCTATTTATATACCTCCTCTCATGATCCTTCTATTTCTGTGCCTGGGCCACACGCACGATCCCTTCCCATCATTCATTCATCATTATTTATTTGTTCATTTACTTTTCTGCCCCTCCTTTTATATGTGTGAATGATTGGGGGTCTTACAGATTGTTGGCTTATTAGCTCTTCCTTATTGGTCTCCTAAATTCTTTGTGGAAGAATGACTCTTGTCCATTTTTATGAGATAAATTTGAAATCATTTTTTTGCATATCTGATCTAATTTACGTACTATATCTTTCTCCTGAACAATAAACGTTAATTGTGCTGTTTCAATTGTTCTCTACATTTCCCCAGTGCATTGTCATCGAGGATGCACTAGCTGGAGTGCAAGCTGCCCAAGCTGCCAAAATGAGGTACTGAAAATTTTCACGTTCTCTCTCTATTAGAAGTAATGGATAGCACGGTTCGATCTATCAACACTAAACTTCCTTTGTATCCCTAATGGAGATTGTTGGTTTTTAATATCTTGTCCAGTTATTGCTTCAGTCTATCTAGTTCTCTCTCTATATATGTAAACAGATATAAATTTATATGTACTCTTTCCAGATTTTTTATGGTTAAATGGTGCTATATACTGCTTGCAGATGCATTGCTGTTAAAACTACATTATCGGATGAAACTTTAAAGACTGCTGGTCCATCACTTATTCGAAATGATATAGGAAATATCACAATTCATGATATTCTCTCTGGTGGTTCGGATGCCTATAGTATGTAGCTCTGAGAATACATTATGATGTCATTTTGTACCACCATTAATGTTGAACAGTGAGAACTATATCTGTGCCGTGTTACATGAATTATGACAGAATTCCTTTTTCTTTGATCAGAAGTAAGATCAATTTCTGGCAATTGAAATACTATGTATCGGGAGACCACTTTTGAATAAACAATTTTACATTATCTGATTGGTTTTGTCCTTGTAGTCATTTATGTTTCATGAAAAAATAGTATTTTCATGTGTATAATGATACACACATTAATTTGTTTCTGTCTAATAGTTGAAGTTAGTATTTGGCACATATCATTGCAGATGAGAAGATACAGGAACCTCAATTTCTTCAAACCTCTGAACAACTTTCCCAACAAAAATATACCGCAGGCATTGATGCTGCTGCAGTACAGGATTTGGATGCTGCCAATGATGGTTCATCGCCAATTGGAAGGTAGAGTTCAATAGAACTTCTACATCTTTATGAATATGACCCAAGAAGACTATGCTATTCATATCGAACTCCTATATACGTCTACTTTCGTTAGAAAATAAAACTACCTTTAGTGGGTAATAGAATTCTATTTTTCCAGCCCATGTTTCATTGAAACCCTTAGGATAAGTAACTCAACCTTTCAGAATTATTAGGAAGTTGTGACAGAAAATACTAACTCACTAGCTTGAGGGAGAGCGTTGAATAGGGAAAAAAGGAAAAAAAAAAAAAAAAAAAAAAAAAAGAGATTTTGACTTGGCTACGCAGTTGTCTGCATATCATAGACAAATGGTAGGCCTCAACTTATTGTGAGTTTTTCTGTTTGCTGTGTTGTAAGTCCTTAAGAAGCACATGAAAATGGTGATATCAATTTTTAAAAAAGTAGGACACAACACAGTCAGTATATGCTATGGTATAAAAGAACAAGACTATTCATTGAAAAGGTGAGAGGCCACCAACAGTTCTTCAGATTTACGAGACAAACATAGAAACAGAATCAAAGAAGTATTTCTCTTCTTTTCTTTCAGAAACAGAATCAAATAAGTGTTTGTCCTCTTTTCTTTTAACTATGTTTCTTTTTTACTAATATCATTTACCAGAGGAAGATGGGACTTTTAATCAATAGAACGGTCTAATTTTTTTATGAAAATAAAAAAAGTATCCCATGTATATCCATAAAATGTTGCCTATAGGATGCTAAAAAATAATTAATAATTGAACTTCTTTTTTTTCATGTGGTAAATGTGTCCAACACCAGCAATTTGCCAAGAATAGAGCGTCCGTTCTTCATAGTTATATCCTAATTGACGAGGATTGCAGATTAGAATAGCATTCTTTTTTTTTTTTTTTATTTGTGATGGCATGGCTATATCGTCAATAGTATATTATCAAAATACTTGAGAAATATACATCTTTCCAGAATTTGTTAGATACTTGAGTAAATCATGGACAGGTTGCTGGGTACTAGGCGAGATATAGTGAGATATGGAAGCTTGGGAATTGCTTTTTCTTGTCTCATATTTACCATTAGAAATTGGAAGGTGCAGTTTCTTTTAACCAACATGAGAAACATGACATGATCCAACTTTCTAAATTTCTCACTTAAATTTGAGCATCAATTCTCCAGGCAATGCAGTATGCATCTCCTAAAGCTATTTGGAATTTTTTATTTGGAGTAAACCAGCCTTCTTTTCAAAATAATGTGAACTCAGGTATAATATGACATATTTAATTTTCCTGCTGCATATTCGTTCCTTAAATTAATACTTCTTACTTTAATGATAGGGAGTCAAGGGAAAATTATTCATGAGAAAATTGCATAAAAGAAAGAGGGTATGGATGCTTAAATAGAATACTTTAATACTTCTTGGTTTTATAACATATTTACTTAAAGCTTGTAGGAAAACTATTCATAAGTGAGGAATTATTATCTAAAACTCTCTTATTTCTCTATTCATAAACTTGTATAATTCTTATCTTGGTATTTTAACAGTTTATGGGATTTTATTGTCTTTTCATATGACTCCTTTGTTCATTTCATGGTTTTTACATCCTTGTCATCAGAACAAGGAAAAGAAAGTCAAACTTATCTCCTTTGACTGGGTATAGGTGGTCCAGTAGGTGACAGAATCCAACGATTTATGGAATATATATCAGAAATAGAAACCAGGTAATTGCTCTGCATCGAACTTTTCCAATATAAATTGGATTCTGTCACGTTTGTAAATTTTTATTTATCTCAAACTGTGCAAGGGGAACTGCTCCAGTTGTGCCAGAATTTCCATCCAAACTTGATTGGCTAAACACTTCTCCCCTCCAGTTCAGCAAGGTAAATTGTTACTTCACTGTGAACCCAAAATATTCAAGCAACGTATATGCTGTTTAAATTTGTTATATTTTTGGTAGGATTTGAAAGGAAAAGTTGTTCTCCTGGATTTTTGGACCTATTGTTGTATAAATTGTATGCACGTTTTGCCAGACCTGGAGTACTTGGAAAAGAAGTACAATGACAAGGCGGTAACTTCCTATTTCATTATCTCTTCCAGTTGATTAAGAAGACCTTACTTTGTAACCTCTGCTGTTTTAGTCCATAAATACAGCCGAGCTATTCCTAGAATGGTTAATGCAAGATTGTGAAGCTTTCTAAGAGCTTTTTGTCATTGTCATCAATTGTTATCAGTCTAGCAGCTTGGAAAAAAAAAAAAAATCACTCTCCTCATTTAGTTCCTTGACGGTTTAAGTGAGCAAGGTATTAGGCATTCAATCTTGTGTACATATTCTTGGATAACTAGAAAGGGAAATTCTGGTTAGATGGTCTCGGTGCATGCTTTTCAGGAGAAAAGCTAAGTTGCTGCAAAACAACAATATAAAGGAAACCGAATCAACATGTATTAAAGAGTCAATATTTTGGAGATAGAAGTAGTGATGACAAACATTGCCTCAACTAAAGATTAAACATTGGTTTTATTTTGGGTGCTGTGAATGATTTACATGTATATTTGATTGGTTCTTTTTTAGGATTATGGTATACCAGAAAGCTACAGTTGATTTATTTGCCTATTTGCCCAATTTAAAATTTTGGTTTTGCAATTTGTTCCTTAAAAATTCATGTGTTCATACAGTTTGCAGTGGTTGGAGTTCATTCTGCAAAGTTTGACAATGAGAAAGATTTGGAAGCTATCCGCAATGCAGTTTTACGCTATGGCATTACTCATCCAGTAAGCTTAATCAGAAGCTGATATTTTAATGTACTTTATGTGTTCTGTGGCTTATCTACCTTTTTGAATTGCCAGTGAACATAGATTTTTTTTAAAAAATATTTCATTGTTCTCTTGGTTTGGCCATCTAATTGGTTCGCTGCTACAGCATGTATAATGATGATTTAAGGATACATGAGAGTGCAATATCTTACACTTCTGAAGAGCCATTAAGCGTGACAAGCTAATTGTTAGACTTGTATTTGGATTCATTGTTATTTTGTATTTTAAGATTAATTCAGATTACTTCTAAAACTATTCTTGGCAACTTAGATCTGACAAATAAACTAAAGAAAATACCTAGGTTTGAAAGGCTTAGCACTTTTGACAAAGGCCAGACTCTTAAAAAGACTGATCATGAACCAAAAAGAAATATAACCCATGGACTGAACTTGATTGAAAAATGTCTTCAAACGTCAAAAGTCTTCACCTAACCAAGGCTGTCTTAGAAAATGAGTAGCGAAAAATACCCTTTTTTTTTTAACAATTAGTTAAGATTGTGAGTGATATCTATTTGAACTTTTGGCCCCATTTGGTAACCATTCTGTTTTTTTGTATTTTCTTTAAAATTAAGCCTATGTCCTCTCCATGACTTACAATGTTTTACATCTTTCTTAAATACATTGGCCAAATTCCGAAACCAAAAACAATTTTTTGAAAGCTGTTTTTTTTAGTTTTCAAATTTTGGCTTGGTTTTTTAAATCATTAGTAGAATGTAGATAACAAATGAAGAAAGTTGGAGGTGGAAGTTGTGTCTATAAACTTAATTTTCAAAAACAAAATGGTTACCGAACAGGGCCTTAGTTTTTCTATTTTTAAAGAATATTTAGTCCGCAGTCTCAACCAAATATCAGAAATTAATAAAAGGTAATTTTCACAATTGCTAACAGTAGTACAATTCTATTGTATCATTGTTCTCATGTTATAGTGTTTAGTCAGCAACAGATTTCTTTGTATATTTTTTTTTAAGTTTTCTCTCTAAAATTTTAATGTATTCATGATTTTGAGTCATTAAAATTTGTTTCTTGAACTAGGTTGTTAATGACGGAGACATGTTTTTGTGGCGGGAGTTGGGAATTAATTCATGGCCAACATTTGCTATTGTGAGTCCCAATGGAAAGCTTCTTGCACAGATATCAGGCGAAGGACGTAGAAAGGTATTGGAAGACCTTCTGTGTTTACTTGTTCTTTGCAAAATGAAAGTATAGATGTTAAAAGACCAAATTCTGGCATGTACCCACGAGCAAAAGTACCAGATCTTTAATTTCAAATATTGTTTCCTTAGATTAGAATCGTTAAAAGTAGTTCACCAGCAGTAGCCATGAACAAAATTAGTACAATATGGTTAACCATGTAATATTGGCTAAACATTTGGAAGTCAACAACTTGTTTCAACTCAATCATGCCCATAACATTTCTCAAAGCCTATATCAATTTCATACAAGTACAATTTATTTATATGTTGAATGGTTGAAAGGAATTCAATTAACTCGTTCTGGGGCTAACAAGGAACTTTTTCCATGAAGGATCTTGATGATTTTGTGGAGGCAGCCCTTCTGTTTTACGGTGAGAAGAAGATCCTTGACAGCAGACCACTTCCTTTGAGATTGGAAAAGGATAATGATCCTCGTTTAATTGCGTCTCCCTTGAAGTTTCCTGGGAAACTGGCTATTGATATTCTTAACAACAGGCTCTTTATATCAGACAGTAATCATAATCGCATAGTAGGTTCTCTTACTTCAGTTTTAATGCTCTCTTCATATCATTTAATTTGTTCTAAGAGAGAAATTGTGATTTTGGATACCAGGACGTAGGCCAAAGAAGTTTTCATTTGCAACATATCTTTTTGAAATCACAAACAAAGAAGATTAAGATAATTGATTTGAAGTCCAATCCATGATAAGCTGACACTTTTATATGCTTCAGCTTGCTTTGATTATGTTATTTTTTAATTGTTGAAATAATTCGTATTTTAATCCATGCAATGGTTTCATTCATGATTTCATCATATACATGATGCCAAAGGTATTGAAAATTGTTTTAACGTATCTGCTATGTGGATTTACTTTTTTTTTAATATTGGACATTAGGTGGTAACTGATCTAAGTGGGAATTTCCTTCTACAAATTGGGAGCACAGGAGAGGATGGTTTACGTGATGGTAACTTTGATGATGCCACCTTTAATCGCCCTCAGGTAATTAAGCATCACTTTAGACCTATACGTGCAGTTTGAGGTCTGGATTTTTAATACTAACATTGGCATTCAATGAAGATTTGTATATCTTCCTCTTAAATGAACTATATATAACTTAACTCACTTCATCTGGGTTCTCTAGGGCTTGGCTTATAATGCAAAGAAAAACCTACTATATGTTGCTGATACTGAGAACCATGCCTTGAGGTACGGGTGTCTTTCAGTTTCAGCATCGATGCATAACGAACTTGTAATCATAGCTTATATTCTGGTCGTTAAAGAAGTCTAAAAGAACATGTGAATAACGTTTGCAATGCATTCCTTTGAAAAAACGATAGTATATACGCATTTAGTTTTTGTTTTATTTTAAGTTTTTTAATTATTCAGTGTTTTCTTTTATACATGTGCAAAATAAAGAAAATGAGTTTTTGCCCAATGAAAAAAAAGGACAACAATGATAAGAGTTAATGACATAACCTCCTGATCATTGTCTTTCTCATTTCCTTGTTCCTTTTCCTGGACTTTCCCAATAATTTTCTGTACTTATTATTACTTAGGGAGGTCGACTTTGTTAAAGAGAGGATACGTACACTTGCGGGAGATGGAAGTAAAGGCTCTGACTATCAGGGGGGAAAAGAAGGAACATCTCAGGCAAGATTCAAAACATGTTTCAAATCAACGTTTGGTTTAAATTTAAAATGCATTTAAAAATATATGGTTCCCTGCAATGAAAGTTAGGAAAACATTCTTCACAAAGTGGAAAAATATATGGTTTGGTGCTTTTAATTGATGCATGCAACTGCACTAAAGAGGAAAAAGGTCGCATTTAAATGCCTGTGAAACTAAAGAAATTTTGTTGGTTAAATTTTGTTCTCTTTATATTTGTAATAATATTTTTAGAGGGAGAAACTTAAAATAAAAAATAATAATATTGAAATGTTTTATGATATTACTAATGCTAACTTTTTAAGTTTCATCTCATATTTCAGCTTCTCAACTCTCCCTGGGATGTTTGTTTTGAGCCCATAAATGAAAAGGTATACATTGCTATGGCTGGCCAACACCAGATCTGGGTGCATGATACTTTAAATGGAGTAACTAAATCATTTAGTGGTGACGGATTTGAAAGGAATCTAAATGGATCCAGGTAATCCAGAAAAATTCATTGTTACTGAAAATTATACTCTACTCTACTATAGGTAACGACTTGAATCAAATGAAATGGTTAAAGGCTAATGAAGTGAAATGATTCCAACAACAACCCAGATCTATGTTTGAATTCTAATAAAGAAACGAATTATCAAAATACTCATTTTGCTATTTTACTCATTATTTTGATTACCAGATTCTTCACATTTGAGTTTATTTTTGGAATATTTCATCTAGTATCTCAAGTCTTTAAACGAAGGATTCATTGTCTTTTTTTTTTTCTTTTTTTTCATTGAAATAGTGCTACAAGTACATCATTTGCTCAGCCCTCTGGACTTTCCTTGTCTCCGGGTAATAGAACTTACATGAATTCAACTTGATTTAAGATGATATTACAAAAACTTGTGATTTCATCTATTTCTTTGTTTGCAGATTTGTCAGAGGTTTATATTGCTGACAGTGAGAGTAGCTCCATCCGAGCAGTTGACCTGAAAACAGGTGGGTCGAGATTGTTGGCTGGGGGTGACCCAATTTTCTCAGACAATTTATTTAAGGTAACTTCATTTTATTAATGTTTAAAGTTTCTCCCATTTGTTGCAGTTTCTAGCAGCAAAATCTTTTATATCACTTGCTCTTTTCTAACTCTTACAGTTTGGAGATCACGATGGTGTAGGATCTGAAGTACTACTTCAACATCCATTGGGAGTCTTCTGTTCAAAAGATGGTCAAATATATGTAGCAGATAGCTATAATCATAAGGTACTTAGATTGTACTTTATATTAGAGTTTTTGCTCTTACTTCTAAGATACTATCATAGCATAGTATGTTCAGGTTTCTGGTTCAGTACTTGTGTTATGTTACTGTTGAATAGTCCTTGCACCGCCTAGATGAAAACAAATGTTCCCCATCTGATCTTTGTGAAAGCATATTTCTCTTTTCTATTTTCAAGTTTCAACATGAGGCTTCTGAGTTTGTTATTATCAGTTTAAGAAATTTTGTCAATTTTTAATTTGAGGGTTACAATTTGATGAAAAAACTTCAAGTTGAACCACAAATGGAATAAGAACTTTCCTCAAGGGATTAGAGTATATTTCAGAACATATTACTAGTTGCCCTGTTTCAATATGGTTTTTTAGATGACAATACTATTTTGCTTTATCTACTTGCTCATCAAGATTGTAATTTTTAAGTTCTCTTTGATCCCTAATCACTTCAGGTCAAGATGCTAGATCCAGTCAGTAAAAAGGTAACTACAATAGCAGGAACAGGGAAGGCTGGTTTCAAGGACGGGACAGCCTTAGAAGCTCAGGTTAGGAACTATCCTTCGCCTATATACTTATAATTGTGCATGGAACTGGTACAGAACTAAGAATGTATCCATTAGGTGTAATTGCAACTCACGATATTGTGTATACCTTAGTTTTTTATGCTGCTTATATACTTGTTTTTATGACTAGTTGCTGCATGTATGTCATTGATATCAAGGACAAAATTTTAGCTTCCAAGTTGTAACTTACCCCCCCACCCCACCCCCGCCCCTTTTTTATTATCATTATCATTATTTTTTAATGATGTTTAACAATGTTAACTCCACCTGCTACTATCAAATGATATCTGTGCTTGGAGATACTCCTGCTATGTATTTTGAATTATTATTGGTTTTTGACATGAGATCTTAGTATGTTCTCATTGAGGCTCAAAGTCTGATTATCAGCATATATCATAAGGGGGCATTTTATGGGCTTGTTCTTTTGTATGCTCGAACTCTCTTTTATAGGCAAAATAACTCTTATACAATTGTGTTTTTCAGCTTTCAGAGCCATCTGGAATCACTGAAGCTGGAGGTGAAGTGATAACTCATCTCACTCTTTGAGAACATGCTATAACATCCTGGCTGCGTCTAAGTTCTTAAATCACTTAAAAATTTACTGAGACTGAACTGTCTATTTTCTTTATTTATCATTTTCCTTTTCTTTTATGAGTGCAGTGGCCACAGATAAGATAGGCTAGTTTATGTTGCATTATCAATCAAGTATATCAAGTGAAACAAATTGTGAAAAATTTTCCAGTTTTAACAATGTTTTTTGTGTACGCTCACTTTCGTGGAGTGGAGACTTATATTGTTCGATTATACTGTACAACAAAAAGTGAGATCTGCAATTTTTTGATAATTAGATCATCTATAAAATCTCAAATAAGGAAATATTCATTGCTTCTCAATCTTTGAATTTGAAAGTTTTGCAGGTCATCACAAAATGCATTTTAAGTTTATTCTTTTGAAACTATTTTGGTTCTACTAAAGTATTACCTGTATTCAATATGTAGAAAATAAATTAGAAGGAAACGATGGCATGTATCCTTAATGTATATGTGCTTTTTATTTCAAAAGCTTGCGTTTAGATCACATTTCTTCTGCCCATGCAGGAAGACTTTTTATTGCTGATACAAACAACAATGTTATCAGATACTTATATTTGAACAACAGAGAACAATCCCAACTCTTAACATTGGAACTGAAAGGCGTTCAACCACCAAACCCAAAAACTAAATCTCTTAAACGGCTTCGTAGACGTTCACCTGACACTCAGACAATCATTGTTGATGGGGGCGCATTCAGTGAAGGCAACTTATCTCTGAAAATATCATTACCAAAAGAGTACCATTTCTCAAAGGTCTACCTTCGTCCCTATACTTTACCTTCTCTCATGAACATGATAAAATTGTAGACGTTGATTACTTCTTGTAATGCATTGCCAGTCATGTAGTAATCATACACATCTATTGCCTTCGAATTGCAGGAAGCTCGCAGTAAATTTAACGTCGAAACTGAGCCTGAGACTGTGTTGTCTATTGACCCATCGGATGGATATCTTAGTCCAGAAGGATTTGCTAGCCTTCATTTTAAGAGATCCTCTCCTGCAGCTTCACTTGGAAGAATAAGTTGCAAGGTACTTCTTACATGAGATTCAGTATACTTCAGATCAGATTATCAGAACAGTCTATTAATGCACCTCTTGGTTATTCCGATTATAAAGTTAAATCTAATTTATGATTACAGGTTTACTATTGCAAGGAAGATGAGGTGTGTCTATATAAATCGCTGTTGTTTCAGGTACCATTTCGTGAGGAAGTATCTGAAACTAGCAAGGCCGAAATCACACTGGCCTTTGAAGTGAAGCCGAAAACTTCAACAAGCAGCTTGCCACTATAATACTCAAACACATGAAAACATAAGCATTCTATTTCCTTCCTCCGATTATTAAGTAACTTAGTATCACATAAGCGTGTACTAGTTTAGTCATCTTCTGTTGACAATTGAAAATTTCATTTCCACAGTGTTAATATTTGATTGATTCTAAGAAACTTGGTTTTTTTATATCATAGTTCATTTGGACACTTGAATTTTGTAATTTGGCGTAGGCAAAGCTTTTTAGGAATGAGCATAATTTAAGGAATCTCCCTTGACACTGTAGTTATAAGAAAGAAAAAGGATATTATCGCTAGAATTTCTCAGACCATACATATTTTCATCGTACAAAGTATCAGAGGGACATGGTTTGGTGGTAATATTCATTGAATCTTGTCTCAATGAAATACACTTGATCTAAAGTTTTTATTCCATTATCAAGATGAGAATTCAGTGAGTTTTCAGTATTGTTTTTAGAAGTATTCTTCATAAATATCAAGAGAGAAATTCCATGATGATGGCGTGTTTTTCAAGCAATTACATATTGGCTGCTAGGTATGGACAAAGCTATTATTGTTTTTCTTCTATATCCATGTGAAACATCAAAATTTTGAACACCAGGATTCTTCTAAGGATTCAACATCAGTTATGATTCTTAATTGCAGTCAGGCAATCTGTCATCGTCGTGGCTCAAGTAGCGGGAACATCTCGTCGGTCCAAGTAAGTTGGGTGAATCTCTTATAAAATTTGCACGTACAATGCACACCTAGACATTAATTAGTTGCACATTGGTCATGTTGTATTGCATATCATTGAAGATTTGTTTGGAATTATGTTTAAATCCCAAGTGACATATTAGTTAGCCTCTTCCTATAATTGTTTAGTATGAAAAAGACAGATCTTTGGACTGACCATGTGGAAGGAATGCATATGTTTAATCAAATATAATCCAATTAGATATGATAGTACACAAATTTGACAGCTTTCCTTCCACTACACACCATGTTCATCTTCTTGTTCATATTAAAATCAAAATTTCCATTTCGCTTGCCGAATGGATTTATTTATTAATTTATTTTTCAAATCCAAAAACTCTTAAGACTTGTTTTCAATGACAACCCGCTATTCGTCAGTTTAAGTGAACTTGAATTGTGTTTAAACCTGTTTAATATCATTTTCTCTTTGACAATGTCAAGTAAGATCCTAGTCTTTTACTTAGAAGATATCCAATTAAACGGTTACATTTTGTTGTGCAGAAATCAATTTGATGTGGTTCGAAAACTCGAAACAAAGTAGCTGCTTGCTTGCTTGCTTGTAACGTAATCGATCAAAAGACGAAATTTTCAAAATTTAATAAAGTGTGTTTGAAATGACTTACGAAATGCTTTCAAACATTTTTTTCATACTAAAAAGAATGCATTTTTCAGCATTTGATGATTTGAGAGTGTGACAAAAGAAAGAAACAAAATGGTTTACTTGTCAATGTCACATCAATTATTAGCTAATGAGAGGAGGGGTATTATTAAATTGTGAATATGTGTATGAGACAAGACATTAAATTATATTCATAAACCCATGTTAGGGGGCATTGGAACACAAACCAATCATATGCTTTTTTTTCTTAAAACTTGTGATGTTTTCCACTGTCAGCATTAAAGAAATATTGCATTTTCTTTTTTCTCTTAAATTCTTAATTATGTTAACAAATTGTTAAATACCTTAGTAAAGGCCTCAAAGGCTTTGTCATGTTAATTTATTAATCTTTTTGGTTATGGATAAGAATGAATCTTTTGTTAATTCTATAGGTTTTGTTTATTATTCAACTCTTTCCATTTGATTAAAACAATATTATATTTGGATGTCTATCCAAATCCATTCTCTTCTAATGTGAGATATTTTGGTTATTTAAATCGAGTAAGAAAACACTTTTTTTCTTAGTTGAACATGGCGTAAATAAATATTTTTGTTCCTAAAGTTTTATAGCAATAATTTAAATCTCATACAATATTATATTTCGTAACTATTTAGTTTCTATTACGTGAAACTTTTATACATAGAACAATAAATTAAATAGAGATTAAATTTGATTATATACCATAAAAATTAAGTTGTTATATAATAAAAATCGATTAATTAAATATGAAGAATAAATTGTGATATGAGAAAGTTTAAGAACTAATTTTTACAAATTAAAAACTAAAGAGGCCAAATTGTTGCAAACTAAACATTAAGAACTTAGTTGCTACTTGTATGAAATTGAGGAATGAAAAGTATATCTTAACTATAAAGTATGATTTAAGTTCTTATATTTTTAATTATTTTATCCACGGTATTGTACTTAAAATATTTTGTTTAAATTCAAACAAATTTTATGTCAAATGAATTATAGTTACGTTGGCTGTTAAAGTTAGAGTAAAACATGTTTAAATTTACTAGAGAATTTTTAATGATTTCTTGAATAACATATTTTCAAAAATAAACATTTGAAAAGTTAAATCAAACCATTTACGTAATCAAAGAAATGAAGTTGCTCGAAACAATTGTGAAATGGATGAGAAAATAGATATTTAATTGATGGTACTATGAAAAATAATTAAAATATAACATTAAAAAGAAAGAAAGAAAGAAAAGAAAAGGGTGAAATAAATAAAAGAAGAGAAAAAGAAGTCAAATGGTGAGTAGGTGAGAGTTGTCTGAGGGAAGGAGGCAATGGACTTAGGGATTTGGTTGGGAGGGCACAGTTTTCTAACTCATTTCTCCTTTTTTTATTCTTAGATTTGAATTCTTCAATTCATCTCTTTTATATATCTATACTATATATGTATAAAGGGACGTAACTCCATTTTACCCTTTCATTCTATTACTTTTTAGTTTTGCTTTAATGTCAATTTTGTCATTTATATATATTTAATAATTATATCATTTTCATTATAACTTTTAATGAATTGGATTTTTTTAGCTTTTCATCTCCTTAATTATTATAACTTTTATTTTTAAAAAAATCACTACAATTAATTATGTCATTTAAATTTATCCAAATTCATTCATATTCTCCTCTCTCTCTTAATTTCTATCTTTCAACTATTCACATTCCCTATCTCTTTGAACCTTTCAAATTCTTCCTTTTCAAATCTTGTTATAAACATCTCATTTTTTTCCATTCATATTCACAAGTCACAACAAAATGCTAAGGATGGAGAAGAAAACAAATCATGTTTTTCTATTCTTTTCTTCTTTTTTTTTTTTTTGTCTATTTTATATATATATATAGAAGTATGCTTGTGTTTATTCCTCCATCTATAGGTTTCTTTTTAGTACACAACATAAGTTGGGAAAACTTGAACCACCAACGTTGTGGTTGACATGTACATATGTAAATCATGTAATATTGAGAATCTTTTTTTAATGTAACCATAAGAATCTTGTTCATGTTTTTTTCTTTATTTAATTTTTTTATTAAAACTATTTTATTAATGAAATAGTTAGGTGACTTATGCTTTGATTTTGTTAAAACAATGTAAATATTGTTGAAATTTATTAAGTATAAATAAAGGTAGTAAAATGTGTAAAACAAGAAATATTAGTCTTTTCTCTAATTTTTTTTACCTATAAAACAATTTTCCATAATTGATATTATATAATGCTATATGTTAACATTATTTTTTCAAGATGTTAAGAAATGGAATTTGAATTGTGCAAACAAATCAAATTCAAAGATACATTTGAAAGATGACAACATTTTCTTTTTACGGAATAAATTCATTTTTCACTCATTACGATGTGAATATAAAAAGAATATAAATATAAAAATATTATAATGACGGTTTCAATTTTATAAAATTAAATTAAAACTGTAATTTTTTGTGTGTGTGACATCACATGTATTGTTTACTAGTATATATTATATGGTGGATAAGTAATTGAGGTTTATGATGTAAAAGAAATCGTGGATTATGATGGGTGCATGCATGTTATAATTAAGAGGGAAGTTTGATGATCAAATTCAATGTTTCTTCAAACATTAATTATAATAATATTGATATCAAAAGAAAATAATGGAAATTCATACAAACTTCATCACATGCTTCATTATTATCACTAATTCATTGAAACATAAGAAAATGTAGCATTAAGTTAGTTATTTTATGATTAATAATCGAGTAAGTTACAGATGTAGCAAAATCTATTAGTACTAAACTATATCAACTTCTATTAGTAATATAATCGGTTACTAATAGATTAATAGACTCTAAAAAATACTCAATTTTTTTCTATATTTAAAAATTATTTTGTAAATTGTTGTATTTATAAATATTTTAGAACTAATTGTTATATTTGTTATGGTTAAATTTAATCTTAGATAAGAGATTATTTTTTCATTTCATTATGATATACTTGTATATATATATACTTACTCTTCATTAAAAATAAATGTTAAACCTAATTTGGATTTTGATTGGAACAATTTAATTTAGGTATGGAATTATGTTCTACGTCATGAATTTAAATTTATTTCTAAAATAAATAACTAGAATATAGCAAAATATTACATTTTATCTGTAATAGAAGGCAATAGATTACTATATGTGTCTACTGTGTGTCATGGTAGACATAGATGATACTCTATTGCAATATATAGATTGTATTGAAAGAACTATGATATTTAACTATATTTGTAAATAGTTTTAATAGTTTTTTCATTTAAAATGATTTTTCTATATAATATTTAATTATTTCTTTTTAGTAGCTTAAATTATTTTATTGGTAGATAATATTTAATAATTTATGTCACAATTTTTTCTTTTTTCTTTTTTATTTTAATTTTTTGCATTTGAAAATGGTTAAAATAACAAGTTGGGGAGTGTTTGGTCATTAGACTACGAAGGAGTAGTCCACTCCACGTTTACCTCGGGAGTTATTATAATCCTAAGATTAGAATTATGACAATTCTACTTTTTTCATTTTTCATCTGTCACTATTCTTCACTCCCCCCTTTCACTATTACTCTCTCTCACATTTCTTCTATGTCACTATTCTTCACTCCTCATTTCACTATTCCTAACTTTTCCAAACATAAATTATAATAACTCATACTATAATAATTTGTACCTCAAACACATACTATAATAACCAACAAACTATAATAACACATTGAATATAATAATTCACTCCACGCCCCAAACGCCCCCTGGTGTTTTGAATTGATTTGATTTTTTTTTAGTTTTTGTACTTTTAAATGTTTATTTTAGTTCGATCTTAAACTTAGCCTTCTAAGATTATTTGTTATTAAAATTCATTAAAAGGTTAAGGTCATAACAATAATGACCATACAAGGAACTACAATATATGAATATTTTTTTCTAGGATGCATATGAACAAGAACCAAACATGCTAAAATGACTCGTATTAGATTATGAGGACAACATTTTCACTTTAAAAATATTCTAGATAAGTAAGAATGATGTTGACATAGAGGACTAATGTCGCAAGCCCTTTAGATATCAAATTCGAATTTGGATTCCTAGTTTGAATCCTAAACTTGAAGGATTACAATAAAATATACAAATGTTGGTTGATATGTATATATTATTGAGAACGAATGCATGTGAAAGGTGGGATGCACACAAAAGTATAATTTTAGAGTGGAAAAGAAAAGGGTATATAACCAAATAGAATATATATATATATAGGATATGAAAAAGATATAGCAATAAATGGTGAGGTGAGTTAAAAGGGTCAAAATATTGCACTAATTTAATATACAAAAACATGGCCACACCCCAAATATAGGAATTATGTCTCAATCAAAATTCTTAATTTGTGGGGAGAAAATGGGAAGAACTATATAATAATTTAATTCTAATGTGATTAGAACATGCCCAATCACATGCACATATATATATATATATATATATATATTGTTTTTATGTCTTTTATCTTTGCATTTTGATGCTTCAATTCATTCATCATTTCTAAAACTTTGAAACTTTGTTTTTTATGTCTATTTTTCAACCATTTCTATGGAAAATGTATATTTTTGCAATAGTTTTTTTATCAACACCTTTTCTTAATTATGGATCTCAAATTTTTTTAATTATTGGTTTTACATTTCCTTTTGCCTTATTTAACCTTTTGGAATTTTAAAAAATATTATTTTATTCTATTTCTCAATTAACTATGAACAAAAATAAAAATAGCTATAATGGAGTAATGTTGTGCACCGTTAAACATGACTTAAGCATTGAATTGTGATGTTTATAACTACGTACTGTAACTCTAATAGTTGTAACAAAAGATGGATTATGAAACTTTGTAAAGGATAAAATTAATGGATATGCATAGACTCTTCCTTCTTTCAATATAGGTTCTTCAAATTTTGAGACATAGCAAATTTATTACCTTGAACATCAGCGATCTATTAAATACAAAATTAAAATAAATAAATTTTCATTAAACAAATTTATATTTATATTTAATTAATTAGTTATTTTATTTTATTTTTTAAAATATTTTTTTACTAATCTATTAGATACAAAAATGAAGGTAGAGATCAATTAGATACAAACTAAAAGTTTCGGAACATTTAGAGACTAGCACCTAGGAGAATTTCAATAACCAAATAAACACAAACTTCAAAGTAATTATATTTATCTTAATTTCAACCACATTTAAGATTGTGTTTGCAAGTAGAGATGTCCACGACATGAAGCGGGGTCAAAATGACTTTCTCATTTCCCATTTCGTTATTTCTCATCCCTACCTCCCTAAGAAGAGTTTGAGGGGATGGGATTGTTTAAAAAAAAAAATCAACACAAATCAATATTATAGAAAAGTTGTAAGTAATAGCTAACATCTATATGATTAGTTTTTCACATGAACGACTAGAATTTAAGGAGAAACTTCTCGGAATTTTTAATTATCTACCAAATTGTTTATATATATAATATAAATTTATTAGAATTCAATATATATAATCTAAATTTATTAGAATTCAAACCTATCTTTTGTGATAATTCAAACATATTCATTATATTGACGAGTAAACAATAAATCTTGAAATTGAAATAGAGATAATAAAAATAAATAAATAATATTAAATTATTATAATAAATATAAGAGAAAAAACCTAGCACGACCGGGATAGGGACAAGAAACGTTCCTTCTTGTTGTCCCCATTTAGCTTTCGAGGAATTTTTCTCACTCCTTCCCATATTCCCCTCCTAAACGACAAATCTCTACCCCATTTTCGAATCGAGTCTCTGCAGAAGAAAAAGACGTCTCTACAAATTGCGTGTTTTGATTACAGATTTAGAAGTAATAACCTTACTATTCCTCGTAATTACAAAAGGTAGATAAACAATAAATTTAATCCAAATTGTACTCACTTTGCTGTTTATTACCCTAAATTCTAAATATAAAAATGGTTAATACTATTGTAAAATTGAAAAACTACATTATTATTCTAAAGAAAAGATAAGAAGTTATATATGAAACTAAAATATAAATTTTATATATATATAGCTTTCTAAATTTATATATTAATGTGTTGAATTGAATGGTCAAAAGTGTCAACATCTGTTGAAATTGGAGAGAATTTGACAAAAGAAAGAAAGAAAGGAAAAGAAGAAAAGTAAAATGAAATAAATTCTCAATCATCACATGTTTCAAACATTTAAATTGCCTTTTCTTTTTAAATAATTATATAAAAAGGAAGCCACAATTTTATTTTCTAAAATTTCTTTTTTTCTATAACTATAAATAAATAGTAGTAATTTTATAAAATTAAAAACATTACATAATTAATAATATTAAGTTTAAAACTCTCTCTTTTTAAAATAGCCAACTTTCAAAAACAAATTACTATATTATTATATCTATGAAAATTTTGGAGCAAAAAAGTTTTTTTTTTTTTATTTCTTTTTGAAAATTGTCACTTATTTAATTTCCCCAAAGTTTTCAAAATCTTGCCTAATAAATTGAATAATTAAGCCAATAATATTAATTAGTTGCTCTAATTATCTGCAAAGCTTAATTATGATTTGTTTGGTTGAACTAATTTATCTTTTGATTATTATTGATTTCAACATCTCTTAATTTTCAAGTAATGACATGATTTAAGTACTAGATTAGCTTTCAAAAACTACATCTTTTATATATGAAAATAAATATAATATCATTTCGGTTTTCATATTTGTAAAATTTTAATCTCTACACTTTCAATTGTTTAATTTTAGTCTTCATTCAATAAATCTTTAATTTAACCTCAAAATTATTTTTGTCATATTTTGCAAGCATTTCAATTTCGCATGTATGTTCAAATATGAGCAACAATTAGGTGCACTTTTTAACTATACAAAGAAAAACCAATTAAGAAAAAATATATTTTAAAAAAAGGAAACTGTAGCTAGACCAGACTTAAGTTTTTCTATTGAAATATATGTCAACAAATTCAATAATATATACAACTGAAATTTAACATTTTTTTTAAAAAGAGAAATAAGTTTGAGAATTTCAATATATTAAAGGTCAAATTTAAATTACTCAAAAGATTTTGAGTTTCTTTTTTCTAAATTTAACAATTATGGTGGTTAGAGAGATCAAATTATCAATCTTAATAAGTGTTTACGAATGTGTACATAGATATAGTAAGAGTTTATAAAAAGTACATCCAAACAAGAGTGATTCTAAAGATATAAGAATATATGTTAAAAAGTTTAAAAGAATTATCAACAATGTGTTATTTATACGAACATGGTGCTTCTTTATAATTTTCCACCAAAAACATATTAATAACGTAATTCTATGTTTGAAGACAATAATGTAATTGTCTGTAACTCCTCAGGTCCAGGATTCTTATTAAATTTGAACTTCCAATGATCGAGTTAAAAAAAAGATGCACCTTGTTTGTATAGATAATAACTTTTAATTTCTTAACATTACTTTCATATCCTTGTTTTATGTCCTCATGATCCCTTACATTCAGATGTGATATCAATTCATTCATGTCTTCATCCTAAACTCAAGATGTTACATTGTCAATTTAATATCGGATAATGGATATGTGAGATGAAAGAATAGAAGTATTGGGTTTTAAAATAGCTAACAACAGATAATACAAATAACTCAAAATAATTAATTTAATATAAATATATGTATATATAGATAAAAGATTAATAAATAATGGTGTGAGAGAGGGGGAGAGAGAGGAGGAGGGGAAGAAATTGATGTGATTAAGAAGAGGCCGCGTAGTTGCCCTTGTCTTGCTTTAAAAATTAGCCATCCTTACTTCTTTTCTTTCTCCTCTCAACGAAAAACCTAAACCCTTTCTCTCTCTCTTTTCCTCCATTAACAACCTTTCTTAAGCTTTTCTTACCACTCCTCTTTCCTAAGGTATTTTCTCTCTTCCATTTCCATTTCACCTTTTCCTTTCTTTTACCATTTTCGCTAATTATCAATTCCCTTCATCTCAACTTCTAATTAATTCCTTCTCCAAATTCTAATTTTCCTCTGCAGATTTTTCTTGTATTCATCTCATACTGCTTCTCTATTGCTGGATTCATTTCTTGAAATGGATATGGATCCCATTTCTTCTAATCTCCAACACCTCACCAGCTCCGATTTCACGGAGGACCAGCGTCCCAGTAAACGTCGAAAAATCCAATCCCCGGAGATTTCCGTTGATGAATCCGCAGATTCGATACGACGGTGGACAACAGAGTCGGAGTACCGGATTTACTCTTCCAAACTAGTCGATGCTCTTCATCGAGTAACTGCTCAGAAGTCTGCATCGCTTCCATCCAGATCTTCGATCGACGGCCGGAAAGTTCGCGAGACGGCGGACCGAGTTCTCGCCGTCGCTGCCAAAGGCAAAACTCGCTGGAGCAGAGCAATTCTCACGAATCCACGGCTCCAACACAAACTCAAGAAGCAGAAGAAGGTGAAGACGGTGGGAAACTGTAGCCGGGCGAAGAAATTGAAAATTAAGTATGAGAGGAGAAAATTGCCGACGGTGCAGAGGAAAGTTCGGACTCTCAGCCGCCTTGTACCCGGGTGCAGGAAAATATCGTTTCCGAATCTTCTTGAAGAAGCATCGGATTACATCTCCGCTCTACAGATGCAGGTTCGCGCCATGACAGCCGTGGCGGAGCTTCTCGCCGTCGCTCCGGGTGATCGTCAAAGTTTGAGAACAAATTCGTAGAAGCCACTCCCCGAGGCTTGTAATGCCAGCAGGTGTTTTCTTCTTTTTTTTTTTTTTCTTTTTTTCTTTTTCTTTTATATATATAATCTTTCTTCTTTTTTTCTTTTTTAAATTTTCTTTTCACGAATATTATTATTCGTGTATTGTTATGAAATATTTTATTGTACACATTTTTAATTTCCATTTCTTTCTTTCTTTTTGGGTTTAATTTTTTGATTGAAAAGTAGTACCTAATTTTGATTCTCTTAATATAATAAGAGAAAGATAATAGATGGAATTAGGGAATTAGGTTTTGGTAATTTTATTTTTTATTTCCTCAATTATTATTATTATTTTATTCCCATTATATTCAATATTGTTTATATTGAACAATTAGTTGATTAATTAATATCAAATATATTTTAGAGAAATTGGAGGAAAAAAAACAGGCGATTTATGATCAATAACAATTTTTTAAAAAATGTAAAAATTAATAAAAAAAAAAGAACAATTTTATTTTTTAAATTACTTTCTATAAATATTTTAAATTCTTCTTGGTAAAATTTATTAAAATGTAATGAATTAGGAAGGTAACATCATGAACTAAACTACATTCGAATGAAAGGGGTTCTAAATATGATTAAGAAAATTTTTAAAAGAATTGAAAGTTATTGTCTATACCAACAAGGTGTGTCTTTTTCAGTTAAGTGTGTTTAGTTTGAAATAATCCTAGGTTAGCTGCATGTGAGTGAGGATATCATGTGGTTTGTGGGGATAATTTTCAATATATTTGAAGCATTTAACACAAGTAATTAGGATGACATATGGGCATGAGGCGTTACAAAGTAGAATGATTATTTAATCTTTAATTTACTTTAACAAAATGTTAGGTGAGAATTTGAACCTCTAAGTATCTCTTAATTGAACAATGTTGAAAGTTGAACTAAATGTTATTTGGGACAAAGTTAAAGTCAATAAATTGGATGAGAGTAATTAATTAAGTTTAATATTGTTTTGACCTTTTAAAGCCTTATGTCAAGAATATTCTTTAATTATGTCGTCACATTTCGTTTTTAAATTATGTATCTTTTGAACTAATATGGGTCAAGAATTTTGACCGAAAATAAAAATCAAAGTAGAAGAGTACCAGACTCATCTTAAATTATCCTCATCTTTTAGCAATTAATCTACTAAAGTTATCGTAGATTTGTATTTAAAAAAATTAAAAGAAAGTTTATCATATGAGAAATTATAATGAGAATTGTTTTCAGAGTTATTAAAATCTTGAAACGTAAAGCTTAGGTGTTGAGAAATTATGTGTGTATTGATACAAATTGTGTAAGATAGAGAAAATTTAAGTAAGTAAAAACAAAGGGGATGTCTTTTGTCATAAATAAACTTTATTTCACAAACTTGCATAAGAATACGTAAACCAATTACAAAATAAAAGTGTAGAGAAAGAACTATATATATATATATATATATGTCAGTGCATTGTCATATTTGTTCATGTTGCTATCTTCTCACTCACCCTCTTAGTCTCTTTAAAGTCTTTCTTTAAAATCTTTCTTTAAACTTCACATTTTCCATAGAAATATAGACTTAATGGATTAATTAATATCTTAAAGATTCTTCTTAGAAAACCAAATTAGTCGTCAAATTCAGCCTACTAATGCATTGAATTTTAGCTAATTTACAAGTTATTGTATATACAAAGGCTACGTTTATTTTTAAAGAGGAGCATGAACATTGTTTGAATAATTTTCCATCTTTGTTATATTTGTCAAATTAAGTCAGTTTTTCTCTCCTACTAGGAGTTGCAATTTTGAGTAAAACTTTTGTTGTTTCTAAGAATTTTGTTGAACAATTGCTCCCATAGAAGATATCCGGGAATTCTTTTTATCTTTTTACTACTTATATATCATGTGTACTTTCATAGGATTAAAAAAAAGTTCCAAAAAGCTTTTCAATTTAGTTAAAGCGTTTTTCATATTATGGGGTTTCAACTCTCATTTGTGCACCCCTCTGTTTCTCATTTCTCCCTTTCTTCTTACACTGAGTTATCATTACTCTAGCTTCTTACACTGAGTTATCGTTTCATTGGCTTCATGTTTTGATTTTTGTTCGCGAATACAACATCTTCCAATGTTTGTAGACCATTCTCAAGTGGATTAATCTCGATGATAACAAAAATCGTCAGCGAATAATATCTTATCACCGGATGGATCTCCATAAAAATAGGAGACCATTTTTTTAGTGGATAACTCCCGACAATAGCAGTTACCGTCAGCGAATAAAATATCTCTCGACACCCCATTGAGAGACCACCACTAAAATGGGAGATCAATTTTCAAGTGAAGATCACGTGATGGTACAAAACACCATTGAGAGATATGCTATCTATCAACTTCTTTAATTATGTCATCGACAAGGAGTTTCTTCCAAACTCATATATACACGGTGTCGGAATTAGTATATTCTATTGATAGTAGGCCAAAATACATTAAAATGGTATAATTCATTAGCACAAACAAATAGCATTGTTTAACTCTATTAGTTTCTCTAAAAGGGCACAAATGAGACACATAATAGATAGATAATAGATAACTTTATTGTAAAAACATAATAGCTAGGTAACTTTAATTTAATTTAAACACCGACGAACCATCTCATTATTGTTTCACTCATATTTTATTTTCTTAATAACAATCATCCTAATATATATTTTTCTTCATCACATGCACCTTTTGCACAACTTTTGAAGAGGTGTTTCACTTTAATTTGATTTTTTCTCTCCAATGTTCCTTTAAGATTTGATAGTTAAAGAAAGTGTTTTTGTTTATTGTGGATTTACATACTAATAATATTGTATTCTTTTCAAAATGAATCATTGGTTAATTTGGCATTAATTAAGTGAGATTCAAACAAAAAAAACCCAAAAACTTGACTGACCAAAAAAATTAAATATAGTAATTAAGTTGTGCATTAAAAAAGAGAGAAAAAGAAGTAATAAATATAAAAACAATTATGTGAAATGAAACATTGATACCTTTTCTATTATTTTGTTGTTTGGCCCTTACACCCACATGATTGGTACATCCCCATATTTATGGGTATTTACTATTCCACCCATAAAAATCATCCCAACTTTCAAATTTTCAACCTTCACTCTTCACTCACATTTTCCCAATCACTCATTTTCCAAGAAAGTTTCCCAAAACAAAAAATCCCAATGTCAATCCTCACTATCATTCCTTAATTATATACTTTTGTACTTAGAACACCTAATTATTTCACTTTTAGTTTCTGAAAAATCAAGTGTAACTCAATTTAATTTAAATTAAATTTAGAGATATAGTTAAATTAGAAAAAAGAAAATAGAAACGATGATGAAGAGGTGAGTATTGGAAGGAAAAAGAAGTTAGATGATGAAAGTCATTTATGGATTTGATGATAACATAGAGACATTAGACAAAAGGACATATGACATTATTAAAGATACACACCCCTCCATTTTTATGTGTATTTCAACTCCAACACGTGCATCCCCATGCGACGTCGTACCATCTCTAAAATTCTATATATTTCCAATCTTAATTCACTATACTCTTTTCTAATTAATTACTTTTTATATTATTACGGAGATAATTAGCATAAATTTGAAATTTGATCTTGCTCGGTTTTGATTGTACCATTTTAAAAGAATTTAGACTTCTTACCAAATATAAAAAAGAAAAATGTGCATTTTCAATATATATATATATATGGAGATGAAATTGAGAATCATAGGTAAAAGTAAACTTTACTACTTTTAGTTGATATAAAATATTCCCAAAAAGGTCATTTTAAAAAAAAATTGAGTTAATTTTGCAAACATGATTGGAAAGATGTTGACATTTGAAGCCCCGCAATTTTGATTCTTAACTTTTACATTATTCTTCATCTTTTAAATCATTACCTCATTAATTAATTAAATTAGGGACAGAGGCGTTACCATATATTTTTACTTTTTAAATCACGTAAGTTGGTTCGAGTTAGTATTCAATTTGTAAGTATGAATGAGCTAATCTAAATAGATCAATATAGAAGGGTCTCAATCAAGGCTCAAATCTCCATTCATATGTATCATATAACCAAACAAGAAGTAAACAACCAAAATGACTTGTGTTATGAGATTGAAAAAGTGAATACTTTATTTGACAAGGGTGGAGAACGACCTGTAAAGCCGACCATTAAACCATAAGTTTATTTAGCTAAGTATGCAAACCCATTAAAGTCATGTTATTGTTTAAGTATAGAGGTAAATCATTGATTTATTTGTTTAAGTGTGGAAAACCAATACAAAGAGTCAATATTAACACCATGTTGTCTAAGTATAAATTAAAAGTTGTCTCATAGGGACAATTATAGAGCTTGATGTGGTCGGCCTTACGATGGTAAAAATTGTGTCTATGTACTTTGGCACATATTTGTATCATTGATTAAATAAATTCCAATCTTATAAACGACATGAGAAGTTAGTTAGTGATTAACCGTTACGAAACTCATTTCTATATAATCGAGATGGCCCTTCACATTTTGAGGTCTTAAACATATTATAAACTCTCTACTCTCTAACTCACTAAGTCATTACCGACTTAATCATCATAGTGTTGGTAGCCAGGCATTGCACTACACTAGTGCGGAATTCTTCTCTATTTTCCAAGGCTTTTTTGTTCCATTCATTCTAAGAATTACATATTTGCAATTAGTACCAAATTTTGACGTCAACAACTTACATATGGTTATTTTTTGAAATGTTAAAAAAAACTATTAAAAAAATAGGTTAAAAGTCCCACATTGATTAGATAAGGGGATGATCTTGAGTATATAAGTAAGGAAAACTATTTTTTTATTGGTATGAGGCCTTTTGAGACGATACCAAAAGCAAAGTCATGAGGGTGTGTAAGTAGACAATATCATACCATTGTGGAGATATTCAATGGTTGTTCTAATAGTTCAATATCACTTTTGTCTTTTTATAAAGTTTCAAACTATTATGTTAGAGTAGAAAGTTTTTAAATTTTGTTGGAAAATTGGAACAAAAAAATGGTTGAATGAAAACTCTAATCATTGTATTGTATGTTCTCTAACAACACCATAATGTTATCTATCTCAACTTTCCTTGTAAGTTTTAAATTAGGATCCCTAATCTATAGATAATCTAAAACCAATTTTTGAAAGAAGAATAGTATTTTTAGAAACAAAAGGCAAATTAAAGTTGATATAAACATGATATGTTTCATAATATAGACAAAAAAGAAGATTATTATAGGTAGAAAAATGAAATGTAAACCAATTATTATCATAGATTTGAGGTTTGAAGATGCAAAATCATATCAAACATTCAAAGTAATAAAGTTACTTTTGAATGGTTGTACAGAAAATAATAATAATAACAATAAAGTAAACTCTTGAAATCTACCATATATATAATCAATACTTTTTTAAAAAAATTAAAGTGTTGAAATCTCACACAACTTTTCTTACTCTTTTATTACTAAATGGTGCTTAACATAAACAAAGGATTTTTTAGTGACTTACTTTTAAAAAAAAAAAATTACTAAATTATTCTATTATATAACCCATCGACTTCAATCGAATTAAATTTATCCTCTCCACTCATTAGTCAATATCTAATTCTTAGGTTAAACTCAAGTATAATATATATATACACGTATAGTTTCAATATCTAATCCAACTTAAATATAACTCAATAGTAATTGACATTATTGACACGAACCATTTTGAACGGAAGTGACATTTACACCATTCAAAAGTTGGTTGTTGTTAAGAAAAGGTATAGAATATTTAAATTCTATAGTTGCCATGATTTTAACGAGTTTTTACTCTTGATAGCACTTTACTTCTCTTTTGGCCACTTTACTTCTCTTTTGGCTCTTATCACAAGTCAATTCAATATATTTTGTTATTAAATTTTAAATTTAAATCTCTACTCAAGATATCAATATTGGTTTTTATTTTTTTTTAAAAACGTCTCCCTAAAACAAAAACTTTAAATATGTTTTTATTTAACCTTTGCTCTCTCGTATTTTAGATAATAAGTTAGTCTCAATTTTTGATATAAATGAAAGATAATTAGATAAAAAATTGTTGTGTTAACTTTTACTTTTATTTAGTTGATGTATTTCATGGAACTATGTCACGCCAAATTATCCTTTATCCCTACCTAAAGTTTATATATATGTATATGTATATGTATATATATACCCTTTTATAACAGATAGTTTAGGATGGCACCAAAACAAAGAAGAAAGTGATGGAAAAAAAGTGTTTCATTGCAAAGTTGGAATGTCCTTAAATAACAGCAAAGGGCTATACAGCAGCCTTTGCAGCATTTCTTCTAATTCATCTTCCAGCAATGCATTTTGAACAAAGTTTTGGTGTAGCCATTGACAATCTGTTAGACTCTTTTTTAAAAAAACAAAAGAAATTTGGATCAGAGAGAGGGTGAGGAAACTGACAAAATGAAGGTACAGCTTTTGAGTTGTCAAAAGTCCTCTAAACACACTCTCAGGTCCCTCAACCAATATTTTTCCTATTTGGATTCGCAAGCCATGTTCTAAGGACATCTCGGCTTTTTTTTCTTTTTCCAAAAAACAGAAATGAATCAGTACTTTTTCTTCTAATCACTCGGCAATTTGTTAACCTGAACATGACTCAACAACTACAAATCATAGTGTCTTCCTTGTTGAACAAAAAAACATGTCTTTGACAAATTAGGTTTTCTCATAAAAATGGATAACATGTTTGGATAGTTGTGGAAAATTGTCCTATGAGCTGATTTATATTCTCTCTTTTATGGAGCTATAGTATCTATTTTTCCTTACTATTATGAATATCCTACAAATAAAGTCATTCTCTCTCTTAATACTAAAGATCTTTAAGATTTACTTTCAACTACTAATAATTCATCTCAATTCAATGAAAGTGTTCTTCACAACTGGTACCCTATTTCCTAAACCAAATGAAGACTTCCTTCTAAACTCAACCAATTAACCACAGTTCCATAAAATTCTTATATAAAGCAACATTGCCCCTCAAAATTCTAGGAAACTTATTCATTCCATATTTAGATATAGGATGTTCGGAACGCTGACTTGAGTTATGAAATATGAAGTTAGTATGTTGGAGTTAGGAAGTTTATGTTTGGGATATGAAACTGTAAGGTAAAGTTTTTCGATAAATTTACAAAATAAAGAACAAGTAATATGAAGTTCACTAACTTCTAAAGTCAATGGATAAACTACGACAACAATGTTGGTTTCTATAGAAACCTAAGAGATCTAAAACAAATCCTAAAAGGGTTTGAATAAGAAAATCTAACATAAAAGAAAGTGCATCTCCATGTGCTATAGAGAGAGGAGAAGATGCGACAGCAAGAGAAGAGTCCAATCTGACAATGCATCTGAAAATTTTCTAGTTACAACACACATAATTGAAATAAGAGAGAGAGCAATAATTGAAGGGCATGCTTAGGTGGGTGGTGGGAACAAGAAAAAAGAATGAAACATAAACACAAACACAAGTGGTGGCTCAAACCTAATGGCCTCAATTATGGTGAAATCGTGTGCATCCATCCAACCAACCAACATCACCACTTCCCTCCCCATGTAATGACAAAACAGGAGGTTGACTATCAAACATCACATTTTCTCCAGTGGGTCCCAATCATAGCCTCACACGTGGCTTTGCTGTGACAATGAAAAAGACCACTCACAATGGTAGGCCCTTGCTTTCTTTTTTTTTTTTGGGTACTGTTACGAATAGCGACAAAAGATTCAGAAGAGCCCAAAATGGTTGCTAAGAAAAGGTTTTGATTGGGTTCCATACACACTATCTATTTTATGCCTTTATAGAATAACTTAAATTACAACTCGGACTGAATCTATAAAATAAGAGTTCAAAACAGAACAGACACCAACTTACCAGAATTGGTTTTTCCCTGTCATGGAGTTGATATAAATTTGAACTCAGTTCACTTGAGTTTAAGATTCATGCATGTCCGTCTTAAATGAACTGAACGCCTAAATAGTTTGTAAATGAATATAAACAATTCAAAAGCAGAAAAATAAAGATACGTTTTAGATTTAGTAAATGAAATACTGTTCCTCGAAGTCTTACAAACTGAAGATCACCTAATGACTCCATCGCCTAGTTATTTCTAAAAAAAACGATTCCATCGCCTAGTAAACATAGTTGAAACCATCAGGCCTTCAAGGAATCAAATCGAGGTCTCCACAGTCCAAGTCTGTACTTGTGGGTGTACTTCAATATCAGCTTCCTCTGCCACAGACATGAAAATTTAGGCCAACAAGCAAGATTGTGAAGGCATTAATCAGACCATTATTGCTCTAGAACTTTACTCTTCCCAAAATTTGCATTCTAATTCCTCAATAATCATGAATTCATGACTGAGATTCAAATTCAACAGTGAGGTGTGTGATAGACCCACTATTATTGATATATTTAGCAGAAGAAGAGCCAAGAGGAAACTAGCAGTAACAAGTGTAATGTAAGTGTGGACCCTTTCTGTAACAGCAAACTTGTAATCGGGAAAGGGTTGTGAATCCGTAACTGTATAAGATAACTGAAATAAAGAGGGAAATGTACTTCTCCACTTATGGATATGAAGTGAGATTTGGAAGTACCGGAAGCAATTTTTATGAATCTAACTGCACATCTATAGAGTATCAAATTATTTTATAGTAGACAGATCTTATCCGAAGGGAGGGATGCATCTGATCTAGCTTTGAGAATGGTGGGTGCCATTAAACTAGGACTAGTAAATGCACATGTAACTTTCCTTGGTTTAGTTACTTTGTTGATAAAAGAATACTCAACTTCCAAGATATGCATGTTATATAACTAGACAATTGTAATCAGATTATCACTTCAATGTCACATGCCAAATACTTCCTCGATACTAAATACAACCTATCAAAAGGAGTCACAAAGCTAATTATATAAAATGAGGCTCCAATCCGAAATAATAAGATCTAGAGAGTAAGAACAAAACTCCTCACAAATGAAAGCCTATAAGGAGATCAACAAAACAAGTGAACAAAACTCCTCTTAAGAAACTTTTTTTTAATAAAGCGGCTACAAAGATTATTACAAAACAATTATAGAACTAATTATCCATAATCTATAGGGCTAAAGAACAAACTTCTTGATTACATTTTTATATCAATAATCTGCAGTTTAATTAAGGCTATCATGTCAACTGTCAACTAAAATCTCAGTATAAAGTTCATAAAGGCTTGTAAATGGAATTTTAAACTCATTTTTATTATTTAAGATTCTTAGCCTCTTAGGCTACAGAAGAGTAAAACGTTTACATATAACCAACTTTGAAAAGAGAGTAATCCCTAAATACTATATTCATATAGATATTGAAAAACAGTGAAGTTTACAATTTAAGAGGATCTTAAGAGAAACTATTGTTGTCCCCATTTATATATATGTTATATATAGTAATAACTAGGAAGAACTAGAAGAGTTCAGTAGAAATAATTGAATGCACTAAAGAATTGAAAATATTTAAAAAAAAACAAAATGAAAATACATCATAACAACTAGACTACCCATCATTCTCATCTAAGAAACACGGACACTTCAGTTTGGATAGCGTGTTCGTGTCTGACACGTGTCGGACACTTGGATACTTGGTGGACACCTATTGGACGCTTGCTAGTTCAACAAATGTATTAGACATGCATAGAACACTTATTTAGTAGATTAAAAAGACGCATATATGACAATAATAATAACTTTTGAGTATGGAATACATCAAGTTAAGTCTTTTACGCATATAAATGCATCAATTCATTTACTATGAATTTTCTTTTACTATAAAAATGAATATTTTAATAAACGTGTCCTTGCCATGTCGTGTCCTAGATTTTTAAAATATGGTGTGTCGCCGTGTCCATGTCGTATTCTTGTCACCTATCCGTGTCCGTGCTTCTTAGATTCTCATTCATGTAAGGCTGAAACTACATGGTTATTTGCTCATAGCATATCTTTTTTTTTTACTTTTTTTTTTTTTTTGGTGTCAACAATTAACACCAACTGAATTTACAAGCAGAAGAGGGAAAGATGGCTCTCAGATTGCTACAGTTGCTAATTGCTGCCTTTAGAAAGAATATTAAATATAAGGTTAATGAAGCCAATACGCTTATCCTCTTAGTTGTTTTGGCAATCAAAAAGATCTAAGCCTTGACCTTACAAAAATTATAAAAAGAGTAAAAAATAAAATGCTTACATGTTTGCATGGAATTCCAAGCTTTTTCAGCTTAAGTGTGCGAGTAACAAGCAGCTTCTGGAAGTCGCCAATCTCTGATTCAAGTTTAGCCACGTGTGAATCAACTCCATGCCCAATACCAGTTAAAAATTCTGGTATCCCGACCTTCACTAGAACATAAATGTCAAAAAATCAAGCGCACATATATTTTATCTTATCGACTCCAAATTAAAAAAAATTAGGCTCCATTTACTTTAAGGGAATGAGAAATTTACAGTTCCACCGATGGTGTACACTTCCATCAATGGCGTTTGCTAGAATGGAGAATTGGAAGCAATTGGTGGAATAGGCCACTAATTTGGAAATCCCTACCCCATAAATAAGGTAATCTCATTCCTCCCCCAAACCTTCACCATTCTCATTCTCATTCCTTATTCCATGACCTACCACCTTTCAGTAATTACTTAACATCCTTAACCCTTCTATTTCATCTATAATGAGATCCACAATCTTTTTAGAGGTTGTTGTAAATATAGCATTTAGGTCCTAAGTATTACTAGATATAGCACAATGTAAAAAAAATAGAAAATAAAAAATAAAAGTAGATATAGTAAGATTTAGATCTAGCTCTCAAAGTCTATAGATTATATGAAAAATAGGAGACGGAGTTTGTCAGCGATAGGGTCTATCACTAATAGATTTTGCTATATTTATTAATTTATAATTCTTTAAAAATGTTGCTTGCCACTTAATTATTAGCCCTAAAAGGTCTACCCATTGCATGCACTCATCTTTTTATTAATTATTTAACAATTTACCTCCCTCTTATTTACCTTATTTATTATTTTACTTCTAACAAAAACTCATGTTAGTAGACTTTTATTACATGAAAATTCTTTTTCCAAAATTGAAGTTTTTTACTTGCTTTTATTGAGTAATGTTTTGTTATTCAATGTTCTGAAATCTTAAACATTTAATTAACAGAAAATGCCCATAATGACACATTAAATCCCGCATCCTCCCAAGAGTCCCACCCACCTCCCACCTTTGAAGACCCAACAACCCTTTTAAGATTCCCGCAATTCCTCTCAGAGAGCACTCCCCACAAAATCACTTAACAAGTCTGCCATAAACTCATTCCAGAAAGAGAGAACAAACAAATTCATGAACAAATAAACTCCATTTCCATGCCTATTCACACAACCATTCAGTAAACGATACATTCATTCGCTTCTCTTCTTTAGCTGACAGAACAAACTAAGTTACTTTCCATATTTCAGAAACCAAATTAAGCATAAGGTTCAGTTCTCATATCAAGATGAGAATAGAGTTATTATAGAATCAAGACAGGAAAAACCACTTACCGATATATGGGGAAGATTTAGAAAGGAATCTAGCAAATAAGGGAGCTGAGTATGGTTGCAGTATAGACCTATGGTTGGAGATAATATTCCTCCATGCCATCCTTCTTGCTGTAGACAACAAATCTATCAGTCTCAAATCATATGCATCTCTTCATGAAAGGTTTTAAGCCTTGTAGCAAGTTACAGGAAGCTTTAAAGTTCTGTATGCTCAACTCTTTAATTTTACTTCAGGATGGTTACGTGTAATATAAATATAAACAATGAATCACTGTATATGGATCAGGGAAAAATCTTACCCTACCTTTTTTTCTTCTGAAACAGAAATGAAAATTTTCATTGAAGAAATGAAATGGGAGCAATGCTCTAAATTCAAGGAAATAAAATAAGAAAAATTAAAAAACATAGGACAATAAAAAGCAACAAGAACAATACAAAAGGTCGAAACAAAATGAGGCTACACTTCACAACTAAAAATCATTATACAAATATCTTTTCAACTGAAGATACGTCTAGCAGAGGGCAAAACTTGAAACTCAAATAAAATAGATCTTTGCATGCAGATGAAGCACGAGAAAGAAATCAGTGCTGGACTGACTTGCTTGATGCTAAAACAAAAGCCTCACTAAAACCGAGAAGGAGGAGAAGAACAACTTGCTCCTCAACTCTGATGGGAAAAAAATGGCTTGAACAATGTAATGCGGAAGTTAAAAGTCCAAACTTCAATAATCCAAAAACAAACTGTACACAACTTATCTATAGGGGCTTGAAATACTCCACAACTTTCCAATGAATCTTCATAAAATAGAATCACAAGAAAATCGATGCAAACTGATTGAGAAGAATTGTCACAAACCCACCAATCAAATTAGGAAGAGCTCCTCAAAGATTTCCACTTTAAGAAAATCTGAGGCTAACGTCTTACTCCCAACCCACTAACTCAACAAGCCTCCACCTTCTTAACTCTTGAAATAACACTTCATCTGAACAGTTAGCTTTGGGAGAAAAATATGCATGAGGTTAACACACCAAATATGGGTCAATGGCCTAAATTTGTTTTAGCATTCTCTTCTCATAACCACACAACATGGAGTTCTCATATAGATCAAATCTATTATTAATTCTACACCTGAAAATAAAACCTCCATAAAACTCCAAGAATAAACAGAATATTTGTCCTCCCCACTAAACATCAACGCAAAGTTCACTGTAACTTCAAAATAACACCACAAATAGTAAGATCTTTGCCAGCCCCAGAGAAAACGAGAACTTCTCCCTAAAGCCAAAGCTTCATTCTTTCTTTCAGTTGTAGTTTCTTTTCCGTGTAAAATACAGAATCCAGTTGCACTCGCTTTTCTTTCCAACATAAATATCAATAAGCAAATCAACAGAAACACAGCTCCAACCCCAAGTGTTTCCTCATTTCAACAAACTAGCAGTTAGACTTCAACACGGAAACATACACATGCCAACTAAGTTGAATCAATACGTACACGAAATCTGTAACCTTAGCCAATATTCGCAGGGTCAACCACTGCAGCACACTAGACAGTAAAATTTGATAGTCAAGAGAAATGGAAATATCAACCAGCTGACCCCCAACACAACTAAATCAGTAGGCATTGCGATTTGATAGCTTAGAGCAGGAGAATCGACTGACATCCGGGAAACGGAGAGAAAGAAGCAAGAGGAAGGTTATCTGGCGAGCTGGACCAATGAAGGTTATCAGGAGCAAGGTTTTTTCAAATTGAGAGGAGTTCACAACAAGACGGAATTGAACCCATTACCCTCTATTACGTTTTTGCATCTTGTTTGGATTCAAAAAATAAATAAATCAATCAAATTTAGCAAGATTTCTAATTGAGAATTGAAGTTCATTACAAACATCGGCCACTTTGAAACAAAGAGAGCGAGAAGATAAATAGAACAGACCTCAATGGCGAGTGAACAAGAGTTGAAGGGACGGCGGCAAAAGACAGTGTTTGGAGCGACGGCGTTAGGATGCAACAGATAAGCAGTGGGGGCGTTCCGGCGAGTGAAGGTGGAAGAGGGAGACAGAAAAACAGGACGCCAGATAGGGTTTAAGCCTTCCTTCAAAATTTAAAAAAACATAAAAATAATAAAAATAAAAAATTATAATTTTAGTATGATAGTATTTTCACGTTTTAATGGATTCGATAGACAAATAGACCTTTCTATTTCTATTATAAAGTAAAAAAAGCTCTTTGAACACACCAATAAACATCAAAATATCACTAATATAAATATAATCAGAGAACTTATATTTGAAATATGTTTTATTTAATTAACACTACTACTACTCCCACCTAAGTGGAACCCAACAATTAAAGATAAAGTTTATAATAGGATTAAAATATTATTTTTAGACTTGAGACTTAGAATTTTAAACGGGTTGCATCCTGAATCTAAATAAGATCATGTTTTCAATGAAGCAGCTTTTGGAAGCTTGTAATAAAATGATGTTTCCAAAAGAGTAGGTTGATGCTAAGACTATCTATGTTGCGATAGAAATGCATATCTTTTTACTCTTTTGTTAGTGGTGATCAATGATATGACAATAAAGGTAAGAAGTTTATCCTTTTTATACATATTCCAATTCAAATCGGTCGGCGGCCCTTTTAAGCAATCTTATTGGAAGTTGATTGCTAACGCAACCTTGAAAACTAGCTACTAATTTTTTGGGGATGTTTTGGGTGCTTTGATGCCACTTGGATCATGTGCGACAAGTTGGATTAAGAAGTTTGTCTCCATATGTAACAAAGGGACGCTTCTTGAAGCTATTGTCGATATGCTTTGGTTTTGAGGATTTGTCTTCCATCCATGTATGTGTTCGGGTTTTTGGAAAATTATTAGAAATGCAATTAACCGACGTTGGAAAAGTTCAAGAAAGGCATTGACTCCAAACACTAAAAAAGCAGTTAAAAAACTTTAACCTCACCCGTAATAGCTCTAGTTAAATTTTATTTTGTATTCTTTAGTTTAAGAGTAAGAAAAGAGTGTGAGTGGTATAAAAACTTCGAGAGAGTGATGTTGTAATTGCGGTTGGAAAATAGTTTTTTTTTTTTTTTTTTTTTTAACGATTGCAACAACTTTTACCTAGTGATTTTTCTGAAGTGGGAGGTTTTTCTCAACAAGTCATCAAAGATGATGTTGTTGTGTTAATTTTTCTGAAGTCTCTTTCTTTGTTGAGGAGGCCGCTAAGGATAAAGGCGTTGAATTGAAAAATTCTCATTTTCTCATGTTTGTTGTAGTCTGAATGTGTTAGCACACTATGTTGCATGCAAAGCCTTGAAGGATCCGACATCTTCTATTCTTTCCACTCCTTATTGTGAGTGGTTTACATTGACTATATCTCTTGTGATATTCTTGTGTAGTTGTTTATCTTTTGCATTGTATCAATTCATAATTCTCATCGATTGTGTATTTATTTATATATTAATGGTGCGAAAAATAAAATAAATATATTTATATTATTGATGTTGAGCGAAAAATATTAGCTAATAGTGAATGATTTAATAGGTGTTTATTTGATATTTAAACTTTCAAAATTTTTAAATTTAATACATGAACTAATAACTTAAAACTCAAATGCTCCCATCTCATCTCATCTCATCTCCTTCATGGTGAGCACTTCTTGGAGAGATCTATTAAAAAATTAAAATTAAATAAAAGAATCCATGAATGTTGACCACTAGGATAGGAAAAAAAATTATATAAAACCCCTACCAAGAACAAGAGAGAGAAATTATGAAAATTTTGAAAAGAAAAACTTTGGATCACAAACTAAATCACTACAAATTCTATATTATATGCACAAAATTATTACTTAGTAAGGTTGAATTAAATTGATTTACAAGTCATTTTATTAGGATGGATGGCTTTGAAGCTGAAACTGGGGGACCTCTGTCAAAGATCCAGGAACCTCGGCCAGATATCTAGAGACCTCTGTCCCAAGATCTAATGCCCTTTTGTCTGCTTTAGGGTTGGATCGAGTGTATCGTGGAGTTTCTTTCGATTAAAACGAACATAGCTCAACTGATATATAGTTTATGCTAAAAACCCACCTCTGTTGAACTAAAAGGATTTTGTTACCTTAATTTGGTTAAGTAGTGAAATAAACTCTTTACCTTTGGTATTTGGCACATCATTGGATAGTATCTTTTTTTGGTTTTTTAGTTTTGAAATATTTCTTAAATAATCTTTTTATGGCAAATGATGAAGGAGGATAAGTATGTATATGCTCCTAAAATGTCTCCTACAACTTTTAGGCTATGGCTAGATATGAATGGTTACCTAATGATTTTTCAATTGGGTATGGAGTAATTGAAAGTTAGCACCTGATTTTAGGTGTTTGTGAAAATTAAATTAGTTGCTTGCTCTTAAGTTTCAACTAATCAAAATCTAACCTAATCTAGGTTTTAGGTTTTTGTTTAGGATTTTGGTATTTTTGTTAGCTATGCTTTTAGATAGAAAAAACTAGTTAGGATGTTTAGTAAATAAATATTATTAGATTCATGTAATTTAGTTATATATATAAACAAAAGTAGATTATTATTTCAATTATATTTTATATTTATATTTAATTTTATAATTTATTATAATATAATTATTTGGAATTTAATACAAGGTGTTTTTAAATAACTTTTACAAGAAACTAAACCAACTAAAATTTGAAATAAATGTGAGAGAATAAATTAATAAAATGATAAATTTAAGATGGAAGAGAGGGATACCTTGGAAAAGCAATCATAGTAGAAAAAAATGGAAGAAAAAAATGTAACTATATTAAATCTTTCGGTGCCTTTAATGTTTATAAACAATACTTTTTAAAGAAAAATAGTTCACTAAAGTCCAACCTAAGAAACAAAGAAAACAACGAGTCTCTGTTACAAAAAGTTACATCGTAAACTCAACCACACATCTTATGGGTGTACGGGCCAAGTAATGAAGTTGTTAAATATAGAGAATTGTAAACTCTTGAAGTCCACGAATTAAAGAGTTAACAAAGCATAAAATTGATGATTGGGTTAAAAAAATTCAAACCAGGGACCTCGTACCGATACACTTAAAGAGTATTTAGATTAAGGAGTGAAATTGAGAAGTAAGAAGTTGTGAAGTCTGGTGTTAGTAAACTTCTGACGCCCGAGGAATAAAAAGTAATAAGGTATAAAATTGATGTATTTTTAATGGTGGTATCCACTAACTCATTAGATCAAACAAAAAGTGAAGATCATAACTTCATACTTCCCTACTTCTACTTCTAAAATATTTGAACCAAAGAGAACCTTAGATGTCAATTAAGGTTTTCGTTGGCATTATTACTAGGGTCTTTAACTCATATAGCCTAAAATTGTATACTATATTACAAGATTGACCTAAATTTTCTAAATTTTTCAGAAATGTACTAAATTGACTAATATTTTACACAAATATAAGATCGAAATGACTAACTTATCCATATTCATTATTGATTATATATTAAAAAATAGAAAAAAGAAAAAGAAAAGTTGACCATGATTAATATTTGCATTTATTAGATATTTTATATAAATATGGTAAGTGAATAATTCTATTATGGTAATATTATAACAAAATTTGTCCTTAATTAATTTTATTTGGGTTATTTTGTTCATAAAATCTTTCCTCTACATCTCTCTCTTTCTAATCTCTCACTCCGTTCATTCTTTCTTTCATTTTGCATGTTTTTCATATATTCCACCTAAGTATAGTATATATTGAATAATACGGTGTATATTTTATAAATGAAATACTCTTATATCAATTTGTTTATAGAAGGTGGACCAATAAGGAGAGAAATCACGGATGTGAGTTACCGTTTATTTTTTTTTTTTAAATGGTAAAAGTTCCATTCTTTGAATACGTTGAATATTGATTCCATTTTCTTCACAAAAAACGCCGAATAATAGAAGATTTGGGAAAGTATAAACGGTGAAGAAGAAGAACATGGGTGGTTGACTGGTATAGTGATTTTTCGAAAAAATTTGCCAAAAATTTAATATGGTGATGAAAATAATTATATAAGTTTATATTTAAAATAAGATGTGGTATATATATAATAAATGAAATATACAACATATTCTGTTTTGTGGGAATATTAAAAAATTAGTATAATTGTAAATAATATGTGGTATATATTTAATAAATCACGTCAGAAAACGATTAAACCTTACGGGTATATAGTTAATTTTCTTCACTGTTATAATTATGTAGTATACAGTATAATAATGAAAATTTACAATAGTGAAGTGACAGAAAACATACTGTAAATTATGTGTATTTTATATATGTGTATTATATATGTGTTCTTGAAATATATGGAATGAAGAATAATGAAAATAATTGAAAAAGAATACTAACTGGAAGTTTACTGAAAACAAAAGCAAAAAATAAAAGTCTGACCAAATATGAAAAGATGAACAACGGTATTGAAGGCAACGAAATGTACGGGAAATAGTAAGGTTAATGTGAAGGATATTGAAGGAGGAAGAAAATAGTGAAGAAAATTAGATGTTTATTTGAAAAGGTTAGAAGGTTAACGAACGGTTGCCGGCGACGAAATCAATGAAAAATTGTAAGGTTAACGTTATAGAAATTAAAGGTTGTTGGTGACTATTGAAAATTGGGTGGAATTTGGTGATGGAGATGAAATAATATCCACGATTATAATAAATTAAATTCAATAAAATTTCATATTGGCTTATATTTAGTATTATACTTCATTAAAAAATATACTCAATAAATTACCATAATAATAACACACATTTATATTAGAAATTAATTAACATCACAATAAATTGAAAGTATTTTTAGTAAGGAAATAATTTAAAAATTATTACCAATATAATTTATAATTTATAATTATTATAAGGTTATTATTGTCCAAAATTTATACGAATTCCTATTTTAGAAAATAATTTATACTTTATGATATTTGTGAAAATTTGTAGTCAATTTAGGCTTTTTGTCAAAATCTTCAAATCTTTCCTCTTTTCCTAACTCCCTTGACTAAACACGTCCGGCTTGTGTAAGAGAACATATATTTTAAAATTTATAGAGAGAGGTGCGAAGGGTGCATTGTCACACCAACTAATTATGGCTGTAAATGGGCCCATACCACATATACATAGCTTGTGAAATCTTTGACTTTAGCAATGTCATTTTGGTATTTCTAAAGATAATAAAGGGCAAAGGAGAGCAAAGAACTATAAGAACCCCACACTTTGGTGATTCTATTCAAAGAAGGGGGGAAAATGTCTATTGTGAGAGAAGAAATGAAAGGAAAAGCAGAAGTATACCATGGAGATGAGTTATGTCAAAAGAAATCCAAAGAAATACTGAAAGAGATAGGGCTTCCAAATGGGCTTTTACCATTGAGAGACATAGAAGAATGTGGGATATTGAGAGAAACAGGGTTTGTTTGGATAAAGCAAAAGAAAAGCGCAACTCATAAGTTTGAGAAGATTGGGAAGCTTGTTTCTTATGCAAATGAAGTGACAGCCATTGTAGAGAAGAACAAAATCAAGAAACTTAGTGGAGTTAAGACTAAGGAGCTTTTGGTTTGGGTTTCATTGAGTGATATTTATGTTGATGAACCACCTAGTGGGAAAATTTCTTTCCAAACACCAACAGGGTTATTTAGAACTTTTCCTGTCTCAGCTTTTCAAGTTCAAGACCATGTCAAGGAGGTTTAGATCAACTAATCTAATTTATCATCTCCTCTCTTTTTTTCATGCTTTCTCTTCTTTCTTACTTTCCTGCATAAAATGGATGGTGCCAATATGATCAAATAAAAAAATGTTACGGTTTGTTTGGAAAGGAATTCAAATCTTGTTTTATGTTCTTCAGATTCCTTGTTTAGCAAATATGAATATGGTAGACTGTCTGGATTATGTGATCAAGGCCTTTTTTTAAATGTTGTTACTGTATTCAAAATTTGAGTTTAAAACCTTACAAATATAGTACTTCATGTTATACATTCAATAATTTTAATTAGATAATCAAAGTGGGATTGACATTTTTATTTTCATTGTAAATATCATTTTTGAAAGGTTGTTATAGTTAATGTGATCGAGAAATCATAGGTTCATGACATTTTTTCAACTGTATAAAAGGCATAAATCTTAACTAGTCTATTTTCCATCCATCTGCTTCTGTTTTTCTTTTCAAGGTGTTGACCAAAATACTGTAGTTATTTTTAATAGCGTTTTTTATGTAAAAAACACAATCATAATCAAAGTTATTAAACATCTTTTGACTTACCATAGCACTATTTCAAACTAGAAAACACAGTCAAATATTTTGTAAAATCAACCTCAAATGTATAAACTGTATCAAAATAAGAGTGCAAACATATATATCTCTTCGAGTATACCACTAACTACAAGGTTTGTGGCTCACATCTTTTACCTCCAATTGTTATACTAAAGAAAATATATATTCCTCTCATAATCTAACAATCGAATCACTTCAACACTGCAAACTAAATAATTACATGACAGTAAAAAGTTCTAAAAAATAAAAAGTAACCTCTCCAGTTTTTTACATGTTACATCATTTAGATTGCACATCATGTTGTGTCTTTTATGCTCGGTTACTGAAAAAGAAACAAATATTTACCATCAGATTTGACTCAAACTCCTTAATCAAACGTGTTTGCACAAAAACAAATAAATAAACTCCACAACAATCATTAGTTTCATAGTCCTATGATAAAATACTCCCCATAATCAACAATTCTCCCCCTCCAAATTATTTGCCAATTGACCTCGAGATATACATATCTTACATAAACTTCCAAAGTGCTAAATAACACATAACATATTGCATTTTAAAATAGGGCATTATGGTCAGATCCTATTAGAATTAGAATTTGTTTGTTTTTCAATTATAAATAGAGTACTTGTCTACATGTATTCACAACTTTTAAACATTAATAATAAAATTCTCTCATTTGATATACATCACAACAAAATAAAGAATATTGTTAAAGCAAAATTAACAAGCTTGCTGGACCTTGTTTCAATGCACCAAAAGACCCAGAAATGACAAGTCCACTTAAAAAGTTTCTAGAAAATTTTTTGAATGACATTTTAACTGCAAAACCACCTAAAAAAATGACACTTTGACCGTCAAAAACCAACTTAAAAAAATGCATAAGAGATTTCACTCTCAAAACCTCCTAAACAATGTCCTAGTAACATTTTGACTGTCAAAATCTAAAAAGTGTCGTTTTGACTCTCAAAACAACCTACTTAACTGACACTTTGAATCACAAACCCACTTAAAAGATGTCTAATATCACTTTGACTTTCAAAACCACCTAAAAAGTTTCAAATAGTGTAGGCCTTGTATGGTAACCCTTTTGTTTTTTAAAATAAGTTTATGGATACTGCTTCTACCCCCAACTTTTCTTCCCTTAGTTAAAAATCCAAGTCAAATTTTGAAAACTAAAAAAAGTAACTTCTAAAAACTTGTTTTCGTTTTTTAAATGTCTAAGAATTCAACCATTGTACTTAAGAAAGACACAAATCATTGTATGAAACGAGAAGGAAATAAGCTTAATCTTCAAAAACCAAAAATGAAATTGTTACCATACAAGGTCGTAACAAATACGAGAAAACTCAATAGAGTAAAGTTTGTCATTTTACCAACACAGTGAACTCAACTAACATTCTATGGCATTTTAAACAATATATAGGAAATCTAACGATTTTCTTCTCACCGAACTAAGAAATAATCATAGAGCAATATACCTACGCATGGACATCAATGATCAACGATGAATTTGCCGATGGTTTGGTGGATGGTTCCATTTTGCTAGGATCGAGTATGCTCCCAATTTCATCTTCAAGAGGGAGTGGTTGAAACCAATGTCTTAGTATTCAGCTGCACACAAAATTTGTAGGAACAGTCATTAACTGTAACTCTCCTTCCTCTCCAAATTATGAATATGTATATACAATTATGAATGGGGAAAGCCTAGAAGAAACTGTAGAGTTTAAAATTAGCACAATTAAGAACCTATTATATCTACTCGTGAGGGACTAACTAGTTAGAATGGTTGCATTTGTTCTAAATTTGCGACGAATTCAGGGAAGTTCAAATATGATTTTTGCAAGGTGTTAGTAAATTCCATCAAATCACAAGTTTTATAATGGAAACTTATCCAAATAGTTTCGAAGGAGTAACTAAAAAGTGTCAATACTGACTCTCTAAACCTCCTAAAAAAGTGCCCAAGTCTAAGTGGCATTTTGACTATCAAAACCACGTAAAGAAGTTCCTAAAAAGTGCATAAATCACACTTAACTTTCAAACCAACCTAATTGTCATTTTGACTCTCATTCAAAACTATCTTAAAATTACTCAAGTATCATTTTGGCTTTCAAAACCACCTACGAAATTTTTACAGCTATCTAAGGCGTGTATAACCCACACTCTAAAACCACGAACATATTCTAAAGATGTCTAAGCACCCTTCAAGACCAAGAAATAATTCACAACCACCTTAAATTGGTTACCATAACTACAGGAGAAAATATGGGAAGTATTTTACAAACTGAGAAAATATGAAGTTCTGAACAGCAAATTCTATTAAGAACATAGCAGAGAAGGACCCTTACCTCCTTTGCAAATATCATTTTCATCTTCTTATTTCAATTGTGTTGACAACGATGTTTTTGGAAAAGGAAGCATATGATATTCCATTCTTGATATTGTTTCATGAGGTCTTCCAGGTTATCATGTTCTAGATTAAGTCCCTTCTAGATAATCTACTATGTAATCCAAATCTGTCACATCCCCATCATCTTTCATATGCCAAATAAGTACATCGATAACTTTGTGCACCCACTCTATGTGAGGGCCCATCTTAGCTCCAACCACAAAACTATAAACTTCATTTCTGATTTCAATCCAACTCTTACCCACTTCTTTCTTTTTGTTCATCCCTTTCATCAGCTTCCTCATTTTGGCAAACTCGCCCCATTTACCTTCAGCTGCATATATATTGGACAACAGCAGATAGGTCCCCACCATGTTCGGCCTTCTATCCAATACTCTTTGAGCTGCCAAATTCCCTAGATTGGAAAGTTTATACGCTTTACAAGCTCCAAGGAGAGCACCCCATACAGACTCATCAGGTTCAAATGGCATATTCTCGACAAGTTGAAAAGCCTCCTCAACTCTTCCAGCACGACCAAGCAAGTCCACCACACACCTGTAGATTTCTTGATCTGGGTTTATATTGTAGTCCTCCAGCATAGATCTAAAATATTTTAGTCCTTTGTCCACAAGTCCAGCATGGCTGCAACCACATAGGACTCCCATGAACACTATCCGATCAGGTTGAATTCCACTTTGAACCATTTCATCGAACAACTTCACGGCCTCTTTCCCATATCCATGTGCTCCATAGCCAATCATCATAGTAGTCCAGGACACCAAATCTCTTCCACGCATATCACAGAAGAGTTTGTGTGAATCATTTATGCTTCCACACTTTGCGTACATGTCAATAAATGAATTGATCAATGCCACATTTTTGTCAAATCCTCTACGAACAATTCCACCATGAACTTGTTGTCCACAGCTTAAGACTGCTAAATTGGCACAAGCAGCTGTAATACTTGTGAATGTAAAGCAATTCGGCTTATAGCCTTCAGACCCCATTTGGAAAAATAAACTTAGGGACTCACTGGAATCTGACCTTTCATATCCCGCTATCAAGGTGTTCCATGTAATTAAGTTCTTTTCGGTCAATTCACCAAAGCATCTTTTGGCATCACATAAATAGTTGCACCTGCAATACATGTCGAGTATTGAATTCATTACTGGAGCATCACAGTGGAGACCATATTTGGTGACTGCTGCATGTATTTGCTTTCCACATGAATACGAGCTGATTGAAGCACAAGCTCTAGCCGCAATGGAAAAGCTAAATGAGTTTGGTCCAACATCTTCCTGTAGGCCAAAGCATGCATTGTTACATAAAGATAAACAGATTGTGATAATATTAACGTTAAGTTGGAATTTTGGTCCTGAACTTTCTGGGTTGTCTTATATTTGGCTCCTGTACCTCAAACGCATCTAATAGTTTCCTAAGCTTTCAATTTTGTGTTTGATAAGTTCTCATCACAAAACTAATTTAACACACATGTGGCGTGGTAACAATATTATTTTAGGATTGTGTTTGAAATCAACCCACCTATGATTCTTAACTAATACACAGTTAGCATGCCATATAAGTGTAAGAAACTATTAGAAGCTTTTTAAAGTGCAAAGATTAAATAGATACAAACATGAAAGGTTAAGAGCTCCTAAGAACTTTTAAAAGTATATAGACTAAACAAACAGAACTATAAAAGTTTAGAAACCTATTACACTAGTGCTTAAAAATAAAACGCCTGAATAGACACGACGTAAAAGCTTAAGGACCATACAATATTAATAACTCGATGCAAACTAGTATGAATAACTCGATGCAACTGTATAACTGATGTAGTGTGCCTGAGAAATCGAGTATGGTACTTCATAAATGTAAATAGATTGCTGGAACAACTATAAGATTGTTACCAGTAACATTTGCCTGAAAGCTAGAAGCCCACTGTAGCCATCACCTCTATGAGTAAACCCTGCAATCAAAGTAGTCCATGACACAGCAGTCTTCAGAGGTATATTATTAAACACACTCAATGCATCATCCATGGTAGCACAAGAAGCAGCATACATGTCCAAGAGAGCATTCTGGACATACACCGACCTGTCAATACCGTGCTTGGTCGCAAGACTATGAGCCAAAGCCCCACATGAAAGAGCCTTCATGCCTTTGCAAGCCTTGAGAACACTAGACATAGTGAAGGCATTTGGTTGAACTTCACTCCTCAACATCTCAGAGAACATAGTCCATGCTTGAGAGTAGTGATTGCAGGAAGTAAAGCCAACAATCATAGCAGTCCAAGTGACCACATCCCTTTCAGGAATTTCATTAAACAAGTTACAAGCTTCTCTGGTTAGGCCTTTGTCGAAGTATGATTTGATGAGATTTGTGGCCCAAACGGATGGTCCTTCTGGTGTGAAAGGTGGGTTTGACTGTAAGGTGGAGTTGCTTATCCATTGAAGAGAGTTTCTTACTATCAATGGAATTGGGTGGAAATGAGGGGAGGAGGCAAGTTTGTCAACACTCATCTCAGTTTGTTTCTAATCAAACCCCGTTCAAAATTTGTTGGACTGACTTTGTGTAACGACCCGACTTTCTGAGATTTCTAAAGGAGATAGTCATTACTACATGTATGCAATCTCAAAACAATAACAAGTCGACAAATTTGACATAAAATAGAACTTTATAAACAAATAAAACGTTGTCAAGAGAATTTGATGAAAGGCGACAAAAACTTTTGTTCAAGATCCCCTGAAAATATTTCATTATCTATCTCAATGCCTTGCGTCAAAACATTGAATCACTTAAAACAAAATTTGAGTAGAAAAACATAATATGAAAAGAATGAGTATTTAAAATACCAACTAAAACCCCACTACTAGGTTCATTCAGGCTATGCAATTACATACAATCATGAGTTAGAAAATCATTAAAACTAGTGGTGCCAACACAAGTAGGCCAACGGCAACCAAAACTTTGCCAATAGCCATTCCAGGCCAAAACTATCATTCCAAACTACACTGTGTCTTTTGTCAATTGTCATTCCAAACTAAAACCTACCGAAAACGTCCAAATCTCCCGTTTCCCTTGGTGGGCAGCGGTTCAATCATCTCAAAACTTCAAATGTGACCTCCAAAATCATGGGTAAAACAACACTTAGTCCAAAACTCAATGGTGAATCAAAATTCACTTAAAAACAATCCAGAACACCCAAAACGCCAATTCCAGCGACGGCGGCGCTGACCACTGCGAACTCAGGGAAAGGCGGTGGCACTGGCTTTCGGAGGTGGCGTGAAGGTAGCTGGCAGGCGCTGAACGATTGGTAACTATGAGAGAGATGAATAAAAGAGGGGCTTCACTGGCGGGGGCGAAAACGGTACCATGCGACGATCGGTGGCCGGCGACAAGGAGAGGCTGTCAACGGCTGTTGGCTAGGGTCTGCGCGCTGGCGTGCGCGGTAGCTGGCGGACGAACGGCTGACCTCCGTGAAAAAGAGAGAAAATCCGGAAAATTATTTCAAATAGCAAAACCTCCAAATATTTTAAAAATATATAATATATGGTGAAATTTTAGAAAGTGGCCACTTTAACTAATTCGCTACATTTGAAAACACCCTTTTGAAAAAATAGTTAATCCAAAATATAATCACCTTTTTGTCTATATAGATGACTCGTTCACGACCATCTTTCGCTATGTAAGAATACATTGATAGTGTTGAAGTGCTATTAGGTTAAGAATAGCTCTCTTAGCCTAATGTGTTGCAATATTTGTAACCTAATGAGATAGGTCGATGTTTTTTCTACTCAACATCTATCTCGCAAGATGGTTGTTCAAATTTGATGTTTTGTGCTTAACTTTGATCCAATTTTAAAAGACAACATGATTTATAAATTGAACACATCTTTATTTACAACTTTTTTCAAATACATTTAATTCTATTTTAACTATACACGTATTTTACATCTATTCTCTTAAATGTTTCGTTCTATGACTTAAAACTTCCTTATTTTTTATACACGCAAGTAATAATATAGTTAAAACTGTTTTAGTTGAGTATCGTCTTAAAAAAATCAAAATTCCAATTCTTTTAGCTATTAAAAAATGTTTTTATTTTTATTTAAGGGACAAAACTTAGATAAAAACGTGTACTAATCTAAATATAGAACAACAAATAAACAACAATAACTAGAAAGAAACTATACAGAAACATCCATGGGCAATGGCTTCATTATTGAAGCAGATTTGACCCTTAGATTGATTCGATGTCAATTGTAGACCTAGAAGTATATTATCCAAGTATCCTCTTTGTAACTCAACCATTTCTGACACCTAACCATCCATTCATTAATTAGATGTAGCATCAAGACCTTTCATTATTGATCTTCATTACTCTCCCTTTCACTCTCATGCATAATTGAATCAAAGGTTGTCCATTTGTGAAAAACATATATAATCCCCTCTTTCAGTCATTGAATGTCTAACATATTTGTGAAACTTCAATTTTGTACATGATTAGTTTTCAACATGTTTAAAATTTGGAAACTAAAAGGTCGTTTTTTCTAAATTTAAAATCATAAAATTCTATCAAATATATCCTAAAGAATGTAAAAATCTGTCATACACATTTTAAAGTAATTTGTAACTTACCGACAACACAATATTGAGTTAAACTTAATCTTATATAAAATTGTAGTGTTTCTAACTTTTACTAAACTTTATCGATAAACACAAATTTAAAAATATAATGTGAGTTAAACTTAATCTTATATGAAATTGTAATGTTTCAAACTTTTTAAGTTTTGGTTTCATTTGGGTATGGGCATCAATGACAATCCTTGGTTTTCCAACAATGAGAGAAGTGGAACAACCCAACTTGTCTTCCTCCCATCTCCATATTTACTTGGAATAGTCCATGACCAAAGTTGGATTGAACCAATATGTGACATCTAAATCAAACTAAGTGACGTTTATAATAATTAATCATTTCCTTTTTCATAAAGCTTTGGGTTTTATGGAGTCATGCATGAAACAAATTAATAAAGAAGGTTATTTAAATTTGTATTCCACCTGCCTATCAAACAAGACTGATTAGAGAGAAGTCACATCAAACAAACATCCTCTTTGAAATTGAAGGGATGATATGTATTATGTACAATATATATAAAGCACTAATGATGACTAAATAATTATATTATTTTTCCTATAAAGAATAAGGTGAAGAAGTCAATGAAAATATTAAGACAAAATTTAAAATTTGATTGCAAGTGCAAAATTAATGAACAAGAGCCAACTAAAGTTATGTCCAAGTGTATAAAGAACAAATATATGAGACCTCTAACTAACCATTGATATCGATCAGGATGGGCCAACAAAGTAGCAGTAGCAGTAGCATTTGCTAAGTGATAATCTTGCTTCATTGGAAGCGTTGCATATTGCAGCTCCTTGTCCAAAATGATGTCTAAGAATATATTTCTGCTGACAAAGAAAAATGTTCACCAGCTTTTCGAGCAACCTTAATGCCAAGAAAATACTTCAAAACGCCCAAACCCTTATGTAAAAACATTCATCCAAATATTTCTTAAACAAAATAACAACACACACCGCATATAACATAAATGAAAAATAGATTAAAGTTAAAGATGAAATGTATTTTCTAATAATATCAAAAACAAATATGAAAATATATTTTATAATAACAAATCTCAATATCAACATGAGTGTAGCCACCTATTTTTGTGCTCCAGTTTCATAATTTTGAAGCTATTTTTCAAAATGAAACAAGATGATAATAAATAAAAGGAAAATTGCATCAAATGACAAAAACATTTAGAAAAAAATAGCTCATGACACCAATTTTTTTTGCATATTGCGAATATGACAAAATTAGTGATATCGACTATCGGAGGGTAATTATAGGACTATCGAAAGGCTATCAGAGATCATCACTTTTAAATTTGCTACTTTTGCAAAGGTAGAAAATGTTGTGACCTGGACTGTATTATCATAAATTCTTTTGCTATTTTTGCAAAAGTCCCGTAATAAAAATTAAATAAAGCTTTTCTTCTATTAATCAACACTTAAATGTTTTCTTAAAAGATTTTTAAAATAGCAAAATAAAATATTTAATGGATTGATTTTTAAAATTTGAATCATGATATCTTTTATTTATGAGAAAATCAATCTAATCTAAAAATCAATCACAAATAACTTTTTTTTAAAAGGAACCACAAATATTTTTTTAAAAAAAAATCAATCGCATATCATTTTTATTTAATTAAAAATCCATTACATAATCAATCACATAATTATATAATAAAAAATTGATCACATGTTTAATTTCATTTGAAAAAAAAAAAATCAAACCCCAAGAATTATGTTAATATCGACATCTCCTTCCCTTCCTTCCTTAAAATCAATTACATATTTTATTTCATTAAGTAAAATTTACTTGAATCCGCACTCTTTCTTTCATATCTAACATTTAAATATGTTTTGTTTTATTTCAAAATTAATTCTTTTTTTAAAACGTTGACCATTCTGCATTGTGTCACGACTGTGGCAACATTAAATATAGCTCAACTGATATAGTATTTGTACTATTAATTTAGAAGTCATTAACTTGATTCTTCCATCAATATTTTGGTACAATAGACTTGAAAAGAGAGTACTTCAAAGTAAACTTGAAAAGAGATTACTTCAAAGTAAATAAACATTTGAAAGAGGAATCTATTTAACTATTTAGGATGAATAAAGAATAAATAAGAATAGAACTTAAAAGGGAAGAATCTTATTTTTTTCTCTAAAAAAAATGGTATCATAAATAACTGAATAAATTAAGGAAAAAAAAGAAAAGAAGCTATCTTTTTTATAATTATTCAATGACTGTTTAGAGTATTGGCATCCAGCTCTCGAAACAACTTTATGATTGTCATTTTACAAGAGAAAAGTCATGAAACAATATTTTATCATACCAAAGCTCATGGTTTTCTCTTTCTTTCTTTCTTTCTTTCTTTCTTTCGATGATAAGTTAACGATGTCGATGAATGATTACGACAGCAAAATATTATCCAAAAAAGTGGGTGCGTTTTAAATTTTTTTTTTATAAAAATCAATGATCAGATTTAATAATTTTGGTTTTGGCGTTTCGATGCGAACTTTCCAACTCCCACCATCTCCACGTTCTCTACTATGCTATTTATTTAATCTTTGTTTTCTTTTTTCTTTTTAATATATTCTCTGATAATCTGATCGTCTTTTACTAGGTAAAGAATAGATAAGACTGGTGGTTGAGTTTTTGCCTTCTTCTCCAATCGTTACAGGTAAACACGTCTAAATTCTCTTTCCCTTCTCAGGATTTTTCTTTTTTCTCCTCTTTTTGTTGAACCCATTTCTTTATTTTCCATTTCTGTTCCAAGTTAGATTTTTTAATTATTGTTGTTTCTGATCGTTTTGGGGTTTTTGATTCTGTTCCATTTTAAAATTTAAAAAAAAAAAAAAAAAAAAAAAACAAAAAAAAAAACTTAGCATCTCGATCGAGAATTAATTCCTCTTTTTCCTTGAGTTTTCATGAATCTGCGGGATGGTTCGGTTTCTGTATTCTTCAACTTTTACATGGGATCATTGCTATTATTCTATTGTCATGTAGTTTTATGAACTGGGTTTTTCTTTTTTTTCATTTTCCCTTCTCAATTTGTTTGATTTCTGAGGTATTTCAGTGCAAATTGCCGCTGTTACTCTGGTGTAACTTTCATTCTTTGTTTTCTTTTTTGAGTTTGTATACACAACTAGTGAAGCGGGGGCAGGATATGCTGTTTTTGGTTTCAGAAATTTGTTGTTAACGGTACAATATTAGTGAGCTAGTGTTTTGTAATTTTTTGTTGTTCTAATCCTTGTCTAAGAGAAAAGGAGGGATTATAGAGTGAGATTTTGGTGTTGGGGAGTATGAAGTGTAAATAAAAAGATTGTTTCTGCTGAGAGTTTTAGTTTCAGTTGCAACAAGTTAATCGCTTGTGTTCATATCTTGCAGATTGTTGGGGACAATTCTCTCTGTAGCAGTACTGTTACTAAGAAGAGATCTTTGTTAAATGGGGTCGGAAGGGCCTCCATCAGTTACGATTCATGTAACAGGGTTTAAGAAGTTCCATGGAGTTTCTGATAATCCAACTGAGACAATAGTGAGCAATCTCAAGAAGTATATGGAGAAGAATGGTTTGCCAGAAGGTCTAACTATTGGGAGTTGTAGCATTCTTGAGACTGCGGGGCAGGGAGCTCTAGATTTGCTACGTAAGACGTTGCAATCTGCTGTAGAGGGGAAGGGTTCTGAACCTACCAATTCTAGAAGAATCATCTGGGTCAGTTATCCTGCCCCTAGCTCAAACCTTTCTCTACATAAGACTTATTTCCTGTTTTGCTTATCTCTGAAGTTGCCTTCCATTTTATCTAGCTACTCTTATTTTATGTGCCACTACAAGTTATGATCTGCTTGTCATTAGTTCTTTTCGTGTTAGTTTCTGAAACTGGATAATCAAAGCTACAACAGAAATTACTCGGAGGATACACTACTTCCTTTTGTTATGGTTTAACTTTCCTTTATTTTCTTACAAAGCTTTCGATCTTCGTCTGAGAAACCTCCCAAGTGTATTGTTGTCTAAAGCATCAAAACAAATTAGTCTATATCATTATAACCTCAGTGTCTCTACAATCGAAGTGCATAGAGAAGAAAATGAACAGCCACTTAACCATCGAGTGATATAGCCTAATTTAGTATTGGGGGCTCTGTTTTAGATCATGATTCACTTTTCTTATGAAATCTGGTTAGGTATTTTGCCCAGGAGGACTATATAAGGTAAAAAACCATGTTAATGTTTCAGTCAGTTGAGAAGACAAAAAGAACATACACACATGACATAACAAGGAAAATACTAGGAAAAAAGTTGGTTTTATATAAAATCATATAAATGGAATCGACGTCTTAAACAATTTAGCTGTATCATAATTCTGAAATACAGATCATTAAGTTCAGAAAGCATTTATCTGTCTTCATTTGCCATTTCCTCACTTGACTGTGATTATTGAGAAGAGAAACAGCAAACCTTAAAGCAGAACTTGTGCAAGTTTGTGCCTTGCATCATGTTAATAACTTAATATTGTCATCTTCATTACTGTTCTGAGTGATGACTCAGAAATTGTTACTGTTCTTCCTTCAGCTTCACTTGGGAGTGAATAGTGGTGCTTCAAGATTTGCTATCGAACGCCAAGCCTTTAATGAAGCCACTTTTCGATGTCCTGATGAAATGGGATGGAAGCCTCAGGTAGATAATTTGCTTAATATGTATTATCTCCTAGTCTCCGGAGGTCCTTTCGGGGACATCTGATAAAATTGGAACTCCCAGTCTCTGGAGTTTAGTTTGCTTGAGGGTCTATTTCTTCTGGGAGGTTGATTATTTGTTATTACTTTTGACTGCTGCAGAAAGTACCAATTGTACTGGAGGATGGTGAAGTATCACGTGCACGAGAGGTACCTGGATTTGTTTTTTCTTGGGACAAATATACTACCGTCAATTACTGACTGTTAGAACTTTGAGGAATACTTTCTTGCTTGAGTTGCTTTTCTGCAAATTGCTTCTCTTTTACCAAATACAAATGTTAATATATCACATATCAGCATCTGTTGAAATTTGAGGGTTAGTTGGCACCTACGAAGCACGATCACTTTGGTTAGGGTTATATGTCAAACATATGTTAAACAACATTGATAGAGCATTCGAAATATGCAACATTTATTAAACATGTTTTCTCTCCTTGATTAATTTTCTTGAAGTAGAAAATTTATAATGATTGAGATACAAGTATAAACACCACTGATTTGGAGTTTTTTCTGTTAAAATGTCAAGCCATTCAGGATGATGTTTGTGTATTTGAGAAATACGAAACTGGTGTCCCTGTTGTGTGATGTCTATGTTATTCTTCTGAAGTTGGTACATCAAAACATTTTAACAAATTAAATCTTTTCCGGGCAGGTTACAAACCATATAGTAAATTCCATTACTTATACACATGAAGATGGCATAAGATTTGATTGTAGAAATTACAGAACCTTGTTGGTTCATATTACAGCCATTGATGACCTTAAATTTTTATGCAAATCAATTTCTCTTCCTGATTTCTTACCCAACTCTGCCTGCAGACCTCTCTTCCAGTGGAGGAAATAACCAAGACACTGGCAAAGAAGGGATACGAAGTGATGACTTCAGATGATGCTGGTCGGTTCGTGTGCAATTATGTCTACTACCATTCCCTCCGCCAAGCAGAAGAGAACGGCATCAAATCACTATTTGTTCATGTTCCTCTCTTCTTAACTATAGATGAAGAGACCCAGATGCAATTTATTGCTTCCTTGTTAGAAGTACTTGCATCTTCAAGTTATTAGGTTACCAATGTATAGGAGGATGTATTGGGGTGATGCTTGTTTGTCAAGATGCTTGAATAAAAGAAATAATAATATGCTTTAAGGGCCAATGTATGTATTTCAAAAACGTGCATTCAAATGTTCTTCATACTTATCTTTAGATGATTTCGGCTACTTGTCAACATCAATAACATTTGGAGCCTCCCATGCCTGATTTATCAATGAAAAGTTAAATTTGCTAGTGAAGAAAGAAAGTTTCAGAATCAGGTGTTTTGCTTAATTTCTTCATCTTCGTATTACTAATATACCATATATCATTCGATCATGATGATCTGAACAAGTTTAGAGCACCATAAACTCAATATATCATGACGTATCAACCTGAGCTATAATAACACATGCAACTAAATATTTTAAGATTAACATAAGATGAAAGTTGATAACACATTTATGGTTGTAATTCGTACCCGAAGGGGAACAAGAGAAAAGCACATTTGCTGGATGTTGAAGACAACAAATTTGTACAAAATTTCCGCATAAATAGAGTAGCACATCCCAGAAACCAGAGAACTGATGAGAGTTGTACTAATAGCTGATCTTGATGGATTATCCCCAATCTACGAAAGGAAGAGGTGGGTATCCACCGTCTGGAGGAGGCATAAGTGATGGAGGTAAATTTTCCCATGATGTTCCCAGTCTATCGCTAACTAAACTACCTGAAGGTAAAGATTATGAACTAATGTAAGGAACAGAAACCTGAACACTGGGTTGGTAACAATTTAGTTTTAGTTTCATGAAAATTAAGTCCATCTTCTCTATAATTCTTACAACACTCATATCATCTTTTATTGGGTAAAAGAGTTGAATTTTTAGCTAATTCTAAAGATAAAAGCAAATTTTTTTAAGTTTCACAACTTGGCCTGATTTTTTAAAATATTGGTAGGAAGTATACAATAAAGCAAGAAACTTAGAGGTGGATTAGTGTTTTAGATGGTTAATTTTCAAAAACTAAAAATATAAACCTGGTTGCCAAACAATATGGAGAGCTGTTCAAAATCGATCAATGAAGATGAATGGTTGCTATGAATAAGCAAATACACGGCCGTTTCTTTTGGTAATAATAAATAAACAAATAAAATGTGGAACACATAAAGCTGTCAAAAATAACCAGCAACAAGTTCACTTTAAAAGTTACCTGTGGAAGAAGAGTTGCCGTCTACAAATCGATTAACCGGAACATTTGGGGGTTGATTATTTTCCGGGAAACCTGTGAATAAGATTCAAAATTAGACAGGAAATGGATGGAAAACGAAAATAAATCGGGATACCTGCCATAGGGTGGGAACTGGAGTTGTGCGTATTGTCATTGTTGTTATTGGGGTGAAAATATTTACAAGAATCGCCGTATTGGCAAAACCCCTTTGAAATGAAGAAGAAGAAGAAGCAAAAATTAGGTTAAAAGAAAATGGATGACGATACGAAGGGAAGAGAAGAAGAAGAATTGAGAATTACCGTAGAGAGGAATCGATTACAGATGCGTGGTCGGAAGTGGAAGGAATGAGGGAAAGATTGATTGGAATCTGCAAGGGAAAAAGGAAGAATTGAGGGGGGGAAATGAGGGGAAAAGGGAGAAAGAAGAGAGGAGATGGAGTGTTGGACCTTTGAAGGAGTCGAACCAAAGAGCTTTGGCCTTCTGATGAGAGAGACTTTGAAGATGGCGTTTTCGAGCAAAGGGAGTGTCTTGAAATTGCTTATCGCAGTAGTCGCAATAATATTTTCCCAATGGCATCTTCTTCTTCGATTCCTTCAGCCTTCTTCTTCGTCGTTCCAAAGCTTTCTTTAAAGCCTTTCTGTTTCCGATCAATTTCTCCTCCAATCTATCTTATGTTTTTTCCCCCACAATTTCTACATTCTATTTGTTTTTCTTTATACCTCTTTTTTTTTTTTTAAGATTTACTTAAAAGAACAAATAAAAAAGTTTTTTTAGGTATAAATTGGTATTAAACGTTTTTGTTAGTGCAACTATGAGGTGGTGAATTTAACATAATCGATAAGCTCGCTTTGATGTGTCTATTTTGTGAGTAGACGGATCTGTGTCAACAGTTCAATAGGTCAAAGTGTTAATATTTGCTATTTATACAGTACCAAAAATAGGGGATCAACTTGGAGTAAGAGGTAGTTGTGATTACAAATGATTGAGGATTGTTTAACATTGTAAAAGAGTGCATCGACAATGATGATAGTTGACAGACAACATATGAAAATTACTTCAATTTTGGTAGATTGTTGTTGTTTGGTCACAGTTGGCTGAGGATCCAAGAGAAATATTTTGCAAAAGCACGAGAAAAGAAATCGTTAACTCCAATTACAAAATTCATCATATTCAGATTGCAAAAAATCAACCATTTCTCAAATTTCTCCACAAAATCATGACGAAGAGAAGGAATGAAACACAGCTTTTGCTTAATCCGAAAAAAAAAAACAGTTCATGTAATGTATCAGATACAATAAACATAATTTTCATTAATTGATATAAATTAATGGGATATTTTTCCTTTTCCTTTGCTAAAGTTGATTGCTAAGAACTAATAAATTATAAGCTCTAATAAACCAGAATAAATGAATCTATCTCTTGTTAATTTATTTTCACAAGCCACCTAATTTTATCCATATATAATAATTTTTTAAAAACATGATTCTCTAGTATGTCAATTACATAATTTTTAAGTTTACACTTAACTTTTTTCTTGTAATGAATAACATAATATTGAAAATAAAATAATAATTAAATAGACCCTTAATAGTTAATGGCAAGACTTTAGGGCACAAAACATAACACTGAGGCCCACAGTATGAATTTAGTAGTTCATAGGAGTAGAGTAACTTAATATTACATTCACCTTTACTTTAGAAGACCTCAACACTACATATGTTACCTTTGAAGACTTCAGCACCTCCAATGGACCTTTTAAGCACGAGATTCGACATTAAACATGTTGACCAATTAAAAGGGAAAAAAAACCCTTGAACTTAAACTTAGTCAAAAAGATATTCATTTGCAATATTACCCTTACCATTCCATAAATGTTTCAAACCCCCCTGTAAAAAAAATGACTTGAAATATAATTTGATTTTGTGCTACCTTTCTTCCCACAAGACATCTGAGAAAAATCATTGAGAAACTCCCACTTAACGACAAAGTTTCTTAATGGTTTCTTTTTCTTTTTCTTTTTTTCTTTTTTTGTGCAGCTTTCACATATTCTCCACAAACCACTCCACAAGGACATATTCCTGAACTACAACCAAATACCTAGAGATGAAACAATGTTCCAAATAGCATATAATAAACATAGATTTCAGAGGAGTGGTAGAAATCTTCTATAGTAACCCACCACACCAAACAAAACAAACGATTATTCTATATCAAAGCATCTGAATTGGACCACAATAACAATCCCCCAAAACAAACTTCAATTTTAGCAATAGATAATCTTCTTCGACAAGAAAAGAAGATTATTGTTTTCAGAGGGAGAGATGAATACACCAACAAGATTACTTTGCAATGGAAAAAAGCTATGTTCAAAATCACTTTAATACGTCGGTTGAATACTCTCCAAGTTATTGACAACTTTAAGCTTGCCACCATGGTGGATTTAACCAGAGTTTCAAGGAATTAGAAAGAGAACACACAAAAAAGAAGAAAAAAGAAATTTCTTGTTTCCTTACAATTCCCAGTAGTAATGTGCCTCATTCTGTATCAAGCAAAGTAATAGCAGAAGCAAGGCAAAAGGGTCCCCTTGTCCTTCATCTCACTGTGAATCTGAGCAAGGGAAAATGATTCTTAAATATAATCCAAACTAAAATATATACATTATGGGCCCCTTCTGAACAAGGTGTAAGCGAGGGAGGAAAGAAAAGATGTGGAGCAGAAAGATGATGAAAGTCCGTGTTCATAAAAGTGTACAAGTGGAAGTAGATACATCATCATCTGCACATGGAGATAAAAGGTTGATACATACTTGGCACACACATGTTTTTCCAATAACTAGACTGTGTAGCCAGGTAAGCCAGTTCCGTCGAGGGCAGCCGGACCAAGAAATCCGCTGCCAACTTCACCTTAACTACATCCAAATCCTAATACATATTAAAACACTTGAGCCCGAATTCAATACACATGGAACATTAGATAGAGTTGTTACCCACTCATTAAGAACATATCTAGATCTGCTCTTTCAAAACAACGTAGCAGGTAATACAGAGATATACTCATAGCAAACAGAAGGAATAGCACAGACTGGGACACCCGTAGCTTTCTTTGTCAAGAAACCACCACCGGTGAAACGGTTATGTTATAATCAAACTCATAACCCAAGAAATGGACACTGTTTTCTTGCATGTTCTGGTATCAATTTCACCAATATCTCAACAGGCACACCCTTCAATTCTAGTCAAACGAAGCAGCAGCAGTAGACACAACATTAAATGCAGAAGATTAATTAGCATGTCGACTAGAAAAATAGTTGGATGAATATAGATTGCACTTATTTTTTTAATATATAAAAATAGTCTGTGACCATACCATGAGCTTTAAAGTTGAATAGTGGCGGAAGGAAGCGTCCATTAGGCAATCGGGTATTTGGATCACGAAGCTCATCAAAAAATTGATGAGTCAAGGCATCCAACTGTATCATATGTCAAATGGAATTAATTAATTCTAACATTACAATTGAAAAGCTCTTATTATAACAAAATGCAGATAAAGAATATGAGAACAGGTTGATATCTTGCACATGAAGACAACAAGCCAACAATCATGCTACCCCAAGGACTAAAAGTCAAAAGATCAATGATATCAGATTGAATTTCAGGTCCTTTTTATTAGGTGGAAATATTTATATTGCTCAACAAGACAACCCATATATAGATTACTTTTTGGTAGCCACCTATTCTCTTATTATATTGATTCATACACTGCACACAGCTAACATAAAACTGATAGAATTGAAGAAACCATTTTACTGAAGAGTATCTTCTCCAATCAATGATACAGCGCTTTCAAATACAACACAACTGTGCAAGTGAAATGCTTAAGTAGGCCAAGGTTAGGAACCATTAATACACAGGCGTATGAAAAAAATAAAAACAAGAGCGCAGAAGTTGATGACAAAAGACAATGAGAATAAAATACACACGGCCATCAGAATTTTAAAATGGATCAAGACAATGGCCAAGCCAGTATATCTAATGTTCATATCATCTGAACAGGCCAATACAAAATATAGACGTTATGTATTAGCATGGAAATACATGACAAATCTGTAATGAGAACAGATACTTACCGCTGAGCATCTCAAGTTAGGAGAGTATTGCAGTAGTCTAGACACGAGATCAACAGCTTCCGGTGGCATACGTTTGTGAAATATCTGCAAGATAAATACATAGTTCAGAAAAGTAATAAATAAATACATATACATTCAACATTTCCAAATACAATTACCTTGTGCCAAGGGTGGGCTTTAATTTGAGGGAATTTATACTCTGTATAGTTGGGATTCATGCATTTAATTTCTTCCCTGGTAGGAGTGCCCAAAACCTACAAAACCAGTAGCATTACATACCAGAACATAAAGCTTACAACAACACTTGGGGATGAAATAAAAATTGTAGGAAGGATAATGGTAAGCATCCTAAGGATCACAATATTAAATAAATGTTTTTTTGTCATCCAAAAGTCCCAAGATTTAACCAGCCAATATAAATCAATGGAGAGATAAAACATTAAACATTTAAAACACAACAGTAAATTTAATTTCTCCCATTTATTTCCTATTTCTTTTGTTTTTTTATTTATTATTTTTTTAAAAAAAAAATGTGATAAACAGATTGATGTTCGAAGACATCTTAACACTGTAAACATAATTCGGAAGTGTTAGGAGCATGAGCATGTTTTGCAATATTTACTCAGAATATTGAAACGTCAAAGCTACCTTAATGATCTCAACAAGCTGGTCAACTCCACTCTCTCCAGGAAAAAGAGGCTGATACGAAATAAATTAAGTCTTTAGTTTCCATAAAACCTCATACTAAAAAACATACAAAATACTACCATACACATACAACCAAATACCTGACCAAGCAATAGCTCAGCAAGAACACAACCTGCAGACCATATATCAATTGCTGTAGTATACTCTGTTGCTCCAAAAATAAGCTCAGGAGCTCTATAGTATCTTGAACAGATGTAGGATATATTTGGCTCTCCTTTTACCTGTACATCATAAAGAATATAATTACATCTATTTGGTCAGATAACAATCAGCCAAAATGACCTATTTTGAGAAAAAGAAGAAAGAACATACCAAGACTTTTGCACTCCCAAAATCACATAGTTTAACCTGGTGAGTATGTGGGTTCACCTTGATAGGAAGAAGAAACAAATTACGTATATGGATATCAGGAGCAAATAATGAGGACCATAATTCTTGCTTTTCTCAACTTACCAAAAGATTTTGAGGTTTAATGTCCCGGTGGCAGACCCCAATACAACGGTGGATATATGACAATGCTCTAAAGATCTGTGATAATAACATTTAGAGAGATAAAATTTAAGCATATCAATAATTCACCATTACTTTCTTAAACGTATGCAAAACTGATCAAGTTCTTTTTAAAAATAAAAAGATCGTCCCTAAGAAGAACTAATCAGCAATAGACGTGCATGAAAATGGAAGTTCAACTTCAAACCAAACCAAACGGAATGTATCTGATAGGGGTTTTCTTTCACATTAACTAACTGGCTATTACGTTTCTTAAAAAATATACAGAAGAACAATACCTGGTACATGTAAAGTTTTACATAGATCAGTGGCATCCTTTGATTTAACTTGTTGTAGTGCTTTATCACCCTATGAACTGTTTCGGGAACATACTCAAGAACCAGGTTGAGATACAGTTCATCCTTTTCGGTGGTTGAGAAGAAACAATGTTTTAATGCAACAACATTTGGATGGTCAAGAAGCCGCATAGTTTGCAGCTCACGATTCTTGTACCTTTTGTCTTGGAGAACCTTCTTTATAGCCACAGTTTCCCCAGTCTCTAAGCACTTTGCCTAAACAAGATACAGAAAATAATAAATGCACATACAAAGTGTGCACCCTCAATATCTGAAAAACCCTAAAAATGTAATTTCTTAGAAACGTGAAAAGGTAAAAAGCTGCCATCCGTTGAGGAAAAAATTGCAAACATTACTTGAAACACGACTCCAAATGATCCATGCCCAACAGCACGTTCTGCCATGTAGCTGATTGTCTGTATTGTAATACCACATACCATTAGAGGCATAACAAAACTATAACTTGAAGATAATAAGAAAAAGCCCAAACTAACTACAGAAAAGTTTACATTTCAAATTCACGACATAAGTACAAAATGTATAATGAATTTCGGCACTTAGAAGCAAAGAGGAATGACCAACATATAATGTATGCAATCTCATCTCACACTAGAAAATGTTGATAGGCCCACTCAGATGAGTGCAAACACTTAAAAATAAAAGCAATGAAATGCAAGGAAGAATTGAATATCATGAATTTCATGCCTGCTTTGAGTAGCCATTTCGACCACCAATTGTTGTCACAATTATATGGCCTGTCTCTGTCCCATTGCCATCTACAACAGTTGCTTCCACTTCCTATGCCATTGTTTCAACTCGTGAGAAATCATATAAAAGGACAAAAACGAAATTCAAACCTAATTCAGGTAAACAATGGCTATTAGAAATAAACTTCAAGGGCATCAAAGGATCCAAATGTACCTTGTCATCTCTAATTTTCATGTCATTCATCTCTTCAGGTAACCTATCAACACCAACATTATGGCCAGCTGGTTCTCTCAAATTTGAAGTAGAAACAACACCCATAGAAGCCATTTCTTGGAAATTTCACGAGCTTTCTTCAGTGAATGATCCTTAAAAAACTAACCATTCACCTGTTGAGATCAACTCAGATAATCATATATCTTCATTCCACTATCATCTACCACATTACTCAACCCTTTTGACACAATTTCCGTGAAATATTAATATGAACTGCATCAACTATTTAACCCTGGCAGGGAAAAATAATCCTTACTTCACAACAATTTAGACTAAAGTTTCCACACTGCTCTTTCCTGGAAATTTTCAGCTCCTAGGACCCAGAAGAAGAAAAACACTATACTAAATCGGCCACGTGAATCCACTATAAAGCCTACAGAAATCATAAACCTATTTCAGCATTTTTATTCATTGACCAGCTTGCAGAAAATGAAACCAAATACCCAAAAGGTGTTCATCTTCATATCGTCATTCTCTCGCATCAACAAAGTTTCGCTCAAACCATTATTCATCCAAACCATCTCTGAACAGTAAAAAAAAAAAAAAAACCTTCTCAAGAAATCCTCACAAGAAACAAAATGCGATCTGGCCTCAAACAAGGGTATAGATCAACATAAACAGAAACTAAATACTCGAGGTAACAATAAAGCAAACACAGCAAAAAATATTAGATAATTAACTCACCAACCCCGTCGGAAGCTGTAAAAATCATCGAAACACAAACGAACGTAAAACCAAAGGAGAAAGAAAAACATCAACAAGTGGATAATCAAGATAAATTGCTCAGAATGATCCTACCGAAGAATACAACCATCCAGATAAAGAAAACCCATTAAAAGGAGACTGAAAAAAGAAATGAAAAACAACAGAATACAGAAAGGGAATCAGTAGAAGAAACCCATTACCAATGAAATGTAAAATCTTGAGACATGAAGGAGAAAACAGAGGTAGAGATTGGTGGGAGAAAATGAAAGGGTCAGATCGGGAGAAAGCTTCGTAGGGTGTGTGATGTGAAGAACTGGGTTTTCCCTTTTGGATTTTGCGTTAGAAGAGAGAGAAGGAAAGGAAAGAGAGAGTTTTTATTATTCTTTTTACTAATTGATTTGATTATTGTATTTGTATTTGCGTTGTGGTATATGCTATAATGCGCTGGTGACAGTCAAAGAAAAAGAAGAGCCCCAGCAAAATGGAAATAGGTGTCCTCAGACCTCACCTACATTTCTGCCTTTATTTTATTATATTACTATAATTAATTAATTAAGAATTTAAGATGAAAATCTGTGCTAACTCCAGCTTGGCCTTTCTCTTTTGACCATTCAACTTTCCTTTACTTTCTGTTCTCTTATTTCTGGTGTGGGCACCTCATTTCCCCCCCCCCCCCAAAAAAAAAAGAACCTATTTCATTACATTAACTTTCTGATTTATTAGACTTGAATTAACTTCCCCTAATTTTCAACTCCACTTTTTCTTTTTGCTTCCTTTTTCTCATGTTGTTTTAAAACCAATTTAATTCAATTCACAAGGGGCATTATTTGCCATACATCATTTCTCTCAAGCTGAGTTATATTGTATGTGATCGTGGGTTGAGGAGTACTCACTCAAGGTTGTCTAAACAACCAATAATCTCTTTTCTTATGGAAAATGAAAACGAAAATAATAGGCATCTTTTGAAGACGGCCAAAAGGTCTATTGGAAAGTAAAGCATAGGGGAGGTTGGGGCCTAAAAATGGAACATTGAAAAGACAACAGCAAAGAGACCTAGAAATAGAAATAATGTAGAAGGCCACCATTTGCATGAAACCAAAGAAGAAATACAAAGCCATGTGAAGATTAGGCTGTGACCTACTTCGTAGGAGTTCCAAAATGTGGCTGAATAAATATGAATATAATAAATAATATGTAGTTCCAGTTGTAAAATTACACAACTTCCTTCAAATAACCACCTCAAGAACCGGGACAAAATTAAAGTTGTATAACCAAACAAAATCCAAAGCTTTTGCAACAATTCTACCCAAATCTAGGGGGGGTGAGATATAGACTAACATAATATAAGAAATAGAAAGTAACATCTGATTTAGATATCCCTATAATTGTGACAACCTCTCAAGAAGGGAAAAAATTATTGTTAAAAGACAAAAAAAAATTAATCTATCTGGTAACAAATTTATGAAGAGCTGAATCCGAATCCACGTTGCTTCTTGGAGCCAGTTGTTGAAGCTGAATTCCCCTCATGGCCTTCAGTAAAATCTTCCATTGTTTCCGAGACAACGGGCTTCTTTATGCCAAACTCTGTCCTGCTACATTTAAAACTGCATTAAAGAGAAAAGGTTCAATATGGCTTTCATTTGGTGATGTAGAAATTTTTCCTTGGCAATGAGATTGCTTTAAAATTGTTTCATCATCTATCATCCTAACACAGTAATATATGAACTTCATAAACTGACTGATACGCTCAATGAAAATGAATCTATATTGAACAGAAAATTGAGCCAGGTCATTCAAAAGTCTCAATCACCGAGGCCTGAAATAGTAAGAAGAAATGCATGCAGCGAGTGCCCTACGTGACGTCATAAAACTACATTTGTATTCTGCTTAGTTGATAACAAATGGCTTCTATTTCTTTTCAAATTTTAAGTGCCTATAATGGATGGCATTTGGTATATTTGTTTTATTTTGTTTCATTGTATCTTGAACTTTGATCTCTTTTCATTTTATCAATAAAAAACCTTATTTCCTTTTCAAAAAAAAATAATATAGACTTGAGTCTCATCCGTTCTATGAGATCCTGCATACAGAGAGCTCCTTGATTGTCAATCTTGTTACACAATGGGATTCCATCAAGTAAAGGCTTACTTTTAACAAGGCATGAACTTCGCTTCTTGAGACAGACAAGTTCTCCTAACCACCAGCATCCACAACATAAACAATTGCAGAAACTGCCTGGCATTATCTTTCCCACATGATAGGAAAACCTTAGTTCTCCTCCAAGATCCAAAAGCTTTGTTATTACATTTCCTTTTGTCACCTTCACGTTAAATCCTACCATTGGGATCATGTCTTCACTGTATCCACCCGTTGCAATAACATTTATAACTGATGCTTTTCAAAGATTCTGAAACCCAATCAGAGATAAACCCAATTGAGGAAAGCTTCCCACCAACCCATTGAGAGAGAAATTACCGCCTAATGCCTGACCTTACTGCATCTGGTTGTCAAGGTAACTCGTGCAGTATTAAATTCTAAGCAACCACCATGACTTGAACCAATTCCCTCTAAACTTTTTATTATTTCCATGAGGTGAACCCAAAGCAGTTTTTGCGTATTGATATAAGTTTATGAAAAATGTTTACAGATCTTTTGTATAAAACTTGACATTCATTGTAGAACATGAAACTATTTTGCATTTATATAATTATTCACCAGACGGAAAAGCCAAACATTAGATAAAAGCAAGGTTCTAAACGGAAGAAAAAAAAAACCAATCATGGTAAAAGCAAGGGAAAATGAGGCTTAAAAGAATTATATAGACGTCTTTCACTAAAAGAAAAACATTTTAAAACCTAAGTGCAACAAGGCGCAAGACACTCCTCACCTTGTATTAAGCATTTTGCTGAACTTGCCGATGTATTTGTAGAAGCCAATCAACATAACCATTCGTGCCACCCATTTGGTCCTCAACAAGATTTGCTAGGAGGAGGAAGCCTTCTCTAGGTTGTTCGCCTTGTCTAACAAGATGAGATAGCTGATAGTATGAAGGATCAGTTTCTCTAAATTTCTGGAGGGTCTCTAATAGTTTTCTTGACATTACATTATCATGATCACTCAAGCTAACCTGGATTTTCAAAAAAGAAAACCATTACTAATACCAGAGAAGCAAACTAAAATTGAGCTAATTAATTGAACGTAGAGAAAACAGAAGGGGTAGACTGTAGATATAATCAGTTCAATCATACACAAAATAAGCAATTGACCAAGGTTCCATGCTGAATCTAAAAAAGAAAAAAAGCAAATTTTTAGAGAGAGAGAAAGCATAAAGTGCTAAGTAATCTTCCTTCATCTGAAAAACACAGATGCTAAAAGCTCAGTATCACAAGTCTGATATGGTGGAGCAGCATAATTTCTCAAGCCATGTTGGTAACCTCTTTTTTCTTTTAACTAAGAGTTGCATCTAAATTGCAGTTCAAAGACAATACAAATTAACCAATAAGATCATTGGGATATGTAGAAACCTATAGAAAAAATAATTTAGTAAGCTTTCAATGTGTAACCTCTTTAGACCCTGTATGTATTTTCAACCTATGATGCAACAAAAATTATGACAAATATAAACAACCTATATTGAGCATAATGGGTCAAACAAATTCAACTAACTCACATACCAACAGTAAGGTAGGTGAGAATGACAGGTTCAAGACAGTTGTTCCTGAAGATATAGGTGAGCAGGGCAGTATTGATGGGGTCATTATAGACATAGAAGCCAGGATTGATGAGAATGAGGTTGTTGCTGAACATACTAAAAACAAAACTAAGTTAGACCATTCAGGAAATAGTAGTAAGTATGATCCATCTCTACTAAGGAAAGGTACTAGGTCCTGTACAAAGCATTCCATCTCTAATTATGTGTCATACGAGAATCTCTCACCACAGTTTGGAGCTTTTATTGCCAATCTTGACTCTACCACAATACCCAAAAGGATTCACCTTGTCTTAGAGTGTCCAGAGTGGAAAGCTGCTGTCATGGAAGAAATGAGAGCCTTGAAAAAGAACAAGACTTGGGATCTCTGCACGCTCCATAAGGGACACAAGACTGTCAAATGCAAATGGGTGTTTACATTCAAGTACAGAGCAAATGGTACCCTTGACAGACATAAAGTCAAGCTAGTTGCAAAAGGGTTCACTCAGACTTATGGAATTGACTATTCTGTGATTTTTTTTCTTGTTGCAAATTTGAACACTATTGCAGTGAATAAGGATTAGCGTGTATATCAACTTGATGTTAAGAATCCATTCTTGAATAGGGATTTAAAAGAGAAAGTGTACATGAGTTCACCTCCAGGATTTGAAGCTCAATTTAATAATCAGATTTGCAAGCTTCGAAAGCCCTTATACGGGTAATCACCAAGAGTGTGGTTTGACAGATTTACCACTTTCATCAAGACTTAGGGGTACAATCAAGGGCACTCTGATCCACCTTGTTCACCAAATCCTCCAAGGCAAGGAAAATTGTCGTATTGATTGTCTATGTCGATGACATTGTGCTATCTGGGGACAAAACTAATGACATCGCTCAACTAAACAAGAAGATGGGGTTTGAATTTGAAATCAAGGACTTGGGAAATCAGTACTTTCTCGGAATGGAGATTGCTAGATCCAGAGAAGGCATCTCAGTGTCCCAAAGAAAGTGCACCATTGGTTTATTAGCTGAGACAAGTATGCTAGGATGTTGTCATGCTGACACACAATGCCAAACTTGAAAATTCAGGTGACAGGGTTCCTGTTGATACGGAAAAATATCAGCGCCTAGTGGCAAAGCCGATTTACTTATCTCACCCTAGGCCTGACATCTCCTATTCTGTGAGCATCGTCAGTCAGTTCCTGCAAGCATCTTATGAGGACCACATGGAGGTGGTTAACAAGATTATGAGGTATTTAAAAGCAACTCCTGGTAAAGGTCTGAGATTCAGGAAGATTGACAGAAGATGTGTTGAAGCTTATATTGATTCTGACTGGACATGATCTATTGTTGATAGAAAGTCTACCTCAGGATAATGTACTTTTGTGTGGGGCAATCTTGTTATTTAGAGAAGTAAGAAGCAAGGAGTTGTGGCTAGAAGCAGAGCTGAAGCCGATACATGGCTATGAGTTTGGGGATCTATGAGGAGATCTGGCTCCAGAAGGTGTTGTCTGATCTTTGTCAAGACTATGAGGTGCTTATGAAGTTATTTTGTGATAACAAGACAGCCATTAGCATTGCCAATAATCTAGTCCAACATGACAAAACTAAACATGTGGAGATTGACGGACATTTTATCAAAGAGAAATTTGACAATGGTAGCCTCTGCATTCCTTACATACCCTCGAGCCAACAAATTCCTGATATTCTCACAAAGGGGCTCCTCAGACAAAACTTTGATTTGTGTGTTAGCAAACTGGGTCTTTATGACGTTTACGTCCCAACTTGAGGGGAGTGTTAGAAATAATGGGCTTAGGTCATGTTGAAAGCCCAAGGGAAGTTTCGTAATTTACTTTGCCTACTTTTATTTTGTTAACTAGGCTCATTTACTTCCCCTGTGTACCTTTATGATTATTAGAAAATAATAAAATTATCAGCACCATGTTTTTTCTCCCTATAGTAGGGTTTCACGGAAAATTGTGTTTGTTCTTCGTGTCTACTTTCAATAAGATTGAAATTAGGACTTAGATTCAGGCCGAATAATGGCTATTCCAAGGTTCTTCCCTAAGCCAACTCATGAGTTTTTCTAAGTTCCTAACCAACTTATTCTGATCCAAATACTCTCTCCTCTTATTCAAGAATGGAACTCTATTATTAAATTTTAAAACAACTACATACCTTTGATAGTTCTGCTGCAAAGTCTGCCCCAAGTAAATTCATAGACACGTCAGGTGAAAGCACTCTACCAAACCAAACAATAAAGCGAAAGCCGTCGTCATACAAGTACAGGCCTCTGGAATCTAAGCTATCAGCGGTCAGTGGCAACCTTTTCCCTATGCTATTAAGGTCAATAGTCTGAGCGGGAGATGCCTGCAAGTTAAAGTGGAATAAACTTATAGATTCTGAGAATATATCACACATTTTTTATGTATAACTGAAGCGTAAGATTTGCGACCTTCAATAGATACTCATCAAGTCGAATTAGTGAAGGATATAAAAATTTCAATAGGTTTTTAACAGGAAGAATCATCATTGCAAGGCCTAATGCACATCGCTCATCAAGCACAGCGTCAGCAAAACCCCCTCGAAGAGGTACTGATTTGCACAATGCTAACCCATATAAAGGCAAGAACTTAAGAGACTCGGGATATATCATTCTGCCTCCCAAGCGATGATGTACAGCATAGAGGTTACGATACTCTCTCAAGGCTTTAACAATTCTTTGTTGAACTGAAGTGCGAGCATCCTCCAGCTTATGGGACAGTGTCTTCTCAATTGCTGCAAGTTGTTTCGGTTAGAACTTAGAATGAGAGATTAATAAAGTGAACTGACGATAAATCTTAATAATTGAGGCTATCAAAGTCTCACATGCCATGCATAGAAGTTTGTGCCTAACATACCTAGCCTACTAAACAAGGAGACAATGGCACCAACATCAGCCTGGCGGTACATCTCACCCAAATCTGTAACCACGGGTGCTGCTGCTGTATGCACTCTAATACGTCTCTCTCCACAAGATGCAGTATATCTTTTTATTGTCAAAGAACAAACTTATCGGTAGAACCCTTAAAATAGAGAAAATAAGTTAATTACCAGTAGAACCCTAGACACCAACTTTGAAAACATCAATGAACTCAAGCAAATCAAGATCAAAGAAATACGTGTACTAGCTAAAAGGAAACAAGCAATCTTATGAGGAAAAACAACAGTTTCATGCACTAGTAGATTACAATCTTCATAGGGTTACTAGTTTAGATCAAGATCACACTGCAACTAGTAATTACCAATTGAAAATTCGATATTAGTTAAGGTGATTTTTCAAAAGTGTAACATATGAATTTATTTGTATGCCTAAAAATGGGTTACTTACAATCCTGTAAATTGAATGCTTAATATTAATAAATTATGACAGAACATTCCTAAAAAGGAAAAGAAAAAAAATCATTAAAATTGAATGCAGATTGTGTTTATATATATATATATATAAACTGACAGTACTCTACAGATCAGAGAGAAATACTTGAACGCAAAACTCTATGAAATCTGGCAGAAATTCAATCTCACATCTGCAAACCTGGACTACAAAATTGAACTCCATGACCAAATGCATGAATATTAAAAAAAGAAAATGGTTCAGAAAATTTAAAACCAAACATTGGAGAAGCACATCGTGTGCACAAACCTAAGCTTAAACAGCTGCTGAACTTAGGGACTGGGACTGCTACCTAATAGGGGAATTAATAGACGTTAGATGGGTATTACCCCAACAGTTTACTCAAAGGATACAGCAAGGCAACTTGGAAGTACACTGTCTGAGTTGTTAATAAGGTCTCTTCATAAGAAATTTGCATTGCAAATGCTTTATCACAATCTACAGCTGGAAGTGCCAATAAATCGGTGCTTCTTAACATAAAATTCCCGTGAAACGATGTAAAGCGGATTCCTAGGAGAACAAACACAAATAGTGAGAAGAGAAGTATTGACATGTAAGTAATGAAGGAGACAAACAATCCTTGAGAACCAATAAAAAGAAAAGATCACCTTTTCCGCATCTTATACGCATTACAGCTTCCCAGGCAGTTTCTCTAGTCAGGTCCCTTGCTAACTCATGTCTCAACTTTTCCCCATGAATGGAAGATTGGAAGCCTGGATAATAATACACCTGGCCTCCAGTATATTTTGCCAAAGTCCCTAAATACAAGAGAGAAACAAAGATAAATAACTAAATTGTCAGTGCACCAAAACCGATATTTGCATGTCATGTAAAAAAGATAAATGGGTACAGGGAAGATTGTCATTAGATCCATCAGACCTAGATCAATAATCAGTAAATTTGTAACTAAAGAAAGGAAGAAGGAAATGTCAAGCATTAATTTGTAACAAACATGAGTGACAGTAAACATAAAATGTAGACCTAAAATTCCAGTTTTCTCATAAAGCCAACCGAAATAACAAATTTGAATGCACCAGGATTATTGTGTAAAAGTTATTTTCTTGATAAACTAATAACCATTAGGCCTCAATGTTCACAGGAGAAACAAGCAAACATAAAATGTACCTAGGAAGCACAAACATTGACACGTGACACAGCGACATGGCAACACAACGATATACCAATTATAAAAAAAGTAGGACACAACACGTTGGGGCACATTATTTTTTTTTATTAAAAAATTTTAATATAAGTCGTCATATAAACATATTGTGAAATATTCCATTTGAAATCATCAAAATAACAAGTTAAACACCATAGAACTCATGAATTTATGTGTGAAGGTTTGGACGTGAATGTTGGGGTGTGACCGTTTGGGCGTGGAGAATGAGGGATATTGTGGCTGTGTGAGGTCTGTTCTTAGGAAAAGAAAAGGACAGGATAATAATAAGCCTAAAATGTGAGGTTGATGGTTTATCTTTGGGCTAGGCATTTGGGCTTTTAAAATTTTAGTTTTAGTAAATTTTTTCTTCCCAAACCTGCAGGTTCCATGTCCTAGAAGTGTGCCAGCCATGTCTGGGCATGTCCGAAATTAAAAAATAATAATAAAATAATTGACACACCAGCTGGTGTGTTGGACAAGGCGTGTCAGGCATGTCAATGTTCGACACATGTTAGACACATGTCCGACACCAAAACTTTGTCATATTATAAGTGTCGGTGCTTCTTAGAAATGTACCATGAGTTATTCAGATCCTCCCAAATGAAAACAAGCAGCCACGGTGATCTTCAAGGCTAGACTAGAGAAGCTCACAAAAATATATTTTTTAGATGTTCATAGTATGTTGTGGTGATTAGAAAAAGTCACCAACAATCATAGCAGGCTCCAGTCAAATGTTCTTTTGGCAGGGAAAAAAAAAAAGATTTGACAGGACAGCCCCAGCAAATTCTAAAGAATCAAATTCAATCATGTGACGACTGACCACAATTACATTCTCCAGAGACAATATGAAGGGACTCCTTGTCCCTGCCTCGTTAGGCTGTCCTTCATGATCTTTCCGAATGAAAGTTTTCCGTAAACGCAAATAAATAAAGAGATGAGAGGCATACCCAAGGAAGCAATATCTGTATACTTGTCACTAAATGCATAGACATTGACCCCAATTTGGAACTTGGTAAATTCAGCAGCCATTTGTTTGTAGAATGGATCCTCGGGCAGTCTTAGTAAATGTTCTTTGTCTGTTCCGTAAACACGAAGATCATCCCCACGCAACTTTAAGCGGCCAACACCAAGAGATGGCAGTGTGTTTTGAAAAATTAACAACTTCCCCCCCAGTTGGCTCTGCAAAGAGAGTGGAGTGAAACCAATAGTCATATAAAACTCTCTAAAATAGATCAGTTTGATTATAACTGAACTTACAATAATATCCACGTGTTTGTATTTTAATTCAATGACAAGGAAATAACAATTTTATATAATAGAACAAGAAAAACAAGTATGATAATGGCGACTAACTTAAAAGGTGTAGATAATGTACCATAACCATAAATGCTGCTTTAAGGGCTGGGCCGAAGGCAGATTCAACATTCACGTTGTCCTGAAACATGGATGGCAAGCTATCTAGGAATGATTCCACCACAGTTCTTGATTCAGATAAGTTGACAAGGAGATCATCCGGCAAAGGTACAAAAATGTCATCCAGATCGGAAACCACCATCATTTGTGGTTGAGTCAAAGTCGACTGTGAAAGAAACAGGACTTTTAGCATGAAGTATCAAAATTGGGGTAAACATATAATAGCAACCAATATTTTCTACCTTCATATTATAAAAATGTATCGTGCTGTCAAAAGTCGCAAAACCTATTTGTGTTCTAGTAGAACCAGGCAGCTCATCCAAGCATGACCTAATTGTTTGTGCCACAACCTGCAAAAGGAAATACAAATTTGACACGCTGAAAATTAGGCTCTTATTGTTTGGCAATCCCTCAATTAAGTATAACTTAAAACACTTTCTTCACAGACATCTTGGTCGAACTTTTGGGGAAAATTAAAAAAAGAAAAAAAAAACAATTATTATGGTCCATGGAGATAAATGATAATACACCCAGGAGGAGCAACCCACAGAAACAAAGTAACAAGAAATTTCTCCAATGATGAGAATAAAAAATAACAAATATTAAAAAAATTATGAGATGCAATAATGTTCAGAATAAATTTGTGGGACTGGTTGGGTAGTAGCCTAGTAGGAGTATATAAGAAAGGGAGTTCGAGAAAAAACGTTAGTTATCATTGTATTGGTGAGTCTTTAGTTTCTATTTCCTCGGATGATTTGAAAATGCCCAGATACTTTCTGGACAATCCTCAACAGGTTTTAAATAATTTTTTATTAGTATTCCTGATAACAACCTTTCATCTTCTAGGGTTAGGAAAGATAAAAAGATTATTTTTGGTCTAAATTCTTAATCAATCTTTCTATGGTTGATAGGGCATGGATAAAACTATATGATATGGACTTTGATAGAAAATGGAGGGAAATTGGCAATTTCCATTAGGAAGTTAGAAAATTGGTCTTACAAAGCACATTTCATCCAAAGTTTATAGTTGGTTATGGGGCTTGGCATTCGCTAAAATACCTACCTTCCCTACCATGAATGAGATTTCGCTACAAAACTTACCTCCCCCACCATGAAGAGGAGTTATGTTTAGAAAATGAAAATCCAACCTTCGCTACCATGCATGTGGTTATATTATCGATAACAGTTCACAGGGGTGAACAAGGAGTGAATGTTCAGTTGCATTCTAGTTCCAGTTCTCTTGGTTCAGTGGAGGTAAGTAATGGAAAGCCCACACTTCTCTACCCTCTAAAGCAGTTTATTCTCTTTTTACCACTCAGAGAAAGGAGTGACCATCTGCAAATAAACATTATCAATTTAAATGCTCATGAGGAATCTTGTGCACGTCTCTTATAGCAGATTCTCAGTCGATAGACAAACCACACCACACCCATTGCCTCCTTGTATGAACTTCAGTCAATCAATCATTAATATCTTGGGATCAAATATTCCTTTTGTTAAAGGAGTTTCTAGTCGTTCCCCCCTAAGGATAATTTCTAATTGTTCCCCCCTAAGGATAATCTTTCTATTTACAATTCAAATGGAGAATCAATACTCAGTGTAAGTAATAAGGATATTATGGACTCTCAAGCACAATTTGAATATGTTAAAAAAGGTGTTGCTAAATGAAAAGTGCTCTTAAAGTCTTAATAAAGTAATAAACAAATATTACTTAAACAAATGGCAAGGGCCTTGGAGGCGCTGGCCTAGGATATCTCTTAAATCACCGATTGACTCAAATGCTTAAGCTTATAGGTGAGGGTAAATTTAATATAATATCCAACACCTCCCTCACTTGTGGAATTGAAATATCAAGAAGACCCAACAAGATTAAATTAACATTAAATGGAGAGGAAATAATGTTACAGGGGCTTGAACACAGGGCCTCCGTGAACCACTTGCTCTGATACCATCTTAAATTACCAATTCAACTCAAAAGCTTAAGCCAATAGGTGAAGGTAAATTAAATATAATATCTAACACTCCCCCTAAGTTGTGGGCTTAAAATATTAGGAAGAGCCAAGAAAGTGAAAATTGATATTAATTGGAGAGGTAGATAACATTGTAGGGGCTCTGATACCATATTTGATAGTATGTGTTTCCATCTCAAAACCAATTGGCAATGAGAGGGGTAGCCCATATATCTTATAAGAAGTGTGAGTCCCCTTGGTTTTTCCAATGTGGAATTCTCAACATCTCAATATGCCCCCTCAAGATGGTGCCTCTTTGGGTTCACCAATCTTGAACTAAATACTGTTTGGGCTTAATGAGCTCCGATACCATCTTAAATCACCGATTGACCCAAAAGCATCAGCTTATAGGTGAGGGTAAATTTAATACACTATCCAATAATATCAATCAAGGGCATGTGCTTCCCATTGCCCCTTCCAATAGGCAACCCCGAGGGCGCCTTGGAAGCATTGATTTTAATTAACCAAAAATAAAATGTAAAAAAGATGAGCATAGTTTTGAGGACCATGAGTCGCTAGCTAGTAGGTCGTTGGGTTGTTTGTTAGTTACAAACCAATAAAACTCCCCGTTAATTGTTGTTAGTTTAGATTTCAGTTGGTTATAATATTTTTTTTTTTGAAACGGAGACAAACTTCTTTATCAATAATCAGAACTCAATATACAAGAGAATTATATAAAGAGCGAAATAAAGAAGTCTAAACAAGCAAAAGAAGGACAAAGATCAGAAGGTGCACCAAACATCTCAACTAGGTTGACACCTCCTTAGCAACAAAACATCACCCAGACATTTCAGTTGGTTATAATAATGGTATGAATACCACTATTAGGATGGTGATGGACAGATTATCATTCAATTTACTCACTGATTTAGTTTTCACAAAAGAAACCTAATGAAACTCCTCTTGATCACGTCCGATCAAGTAGGATCAACTTTGTTACGATAGTGATGATTCCCAAAGGTTAATGAAAGTTACAATGAAAACGAATTGAGGGTGCCTCAATTCGAAGAACAAAAGACTCTCCTCTGCTTTCCTCTCTCTCAAGGAATAGCATGAGTTCAACAACAAAATTCTCACTGCCCTCTCTCTCCATAACCAACTCCTATTTATACTCTATTATTTAATTACGGAAATATCTACTAACAATATTGGAGCTATTCCCCTTGGCACGTGCGGTCATTCTTGCTTCTTCTTCCTTCTACTGTACTGGTGTATAATTGGGGGTCTATCATTACATTCCCTTTCCAAATTCACCTTGTCCTCAAGGTGAAAATCTTGAAATTTCTTCTAGAATTCTTCATACTCCTCCCAAGATGCCTCCTGAGGTGGTAGCCCCTGCCATTTAATCAGTACCTCCCAAATTCCCTCCTTGTTCTTTGAATAACCATATATCTCCTCCGGTATAGCCAACCATTCATAGTTTTCGTTTAAGCAAGCCATTTCTTATGGTTTCAACATGGTGTGATTCCCAACCATTTTTTTAAGCTGCGAGACATGAAAGACTGGATGGATACATGAGATTCAGGCAACCGGAGCTTATATGCTACTGGTCCTATCTGGTCTGCAACTTCAAACGACCCAAAGAACTTTGGAGACAGTTTCTCATTTCTTTTCTTACGCAAGGACAATTGCCTGTATGGCCTAATCTTTAAAAACACCATGTCTCCCACCTTATATTCCACATCTCTTCTTTTCAAATCTGCATTCTTTTTCATTTTGTCTTGAGCTACTCTAAGGTGCTCCTTCAATACTCCCAAGACTTCATCTCTTGCTTGAGTTGTTCATCTAACAGGGAGTTAGATGTGCTCTGATCTCCGTAGTATATTAACGGAGGGGGTGTACGACCGTACACAGCCTGAAAAGGAGTGGTTCCCAATGACCTGTGGAAGGTGGTATTGTACCAATACTCAGCTCAGTGCAGCCATTTCGTCCATTCCCTTGGTTTCTCACTACAAAAACATCTTAAATAGGTCTCCACGCTCCTCTTGACAACTTCTGTCTGGCCATCCGTTTGTGGATGATACACCGTGCTTCTATTCAATTGAGTGCCAGCCAATTCGAACATCTCTTTCCAAAAACTGCTCACAAACACCTTATCTCTATCGGATACGATGGATTTAGGAAATCCGTGTAAGCGCACAATTTCTTTAACAAACACCTCTGCTACTGTTTTCGCTGTGAATGGATGTTTGAGGGTAAGGAAATGGCCATATTTACTGAACCTATCGACCACCACAAATATAGTTTTAAAGCCACCTGATTTCGGCAACCCTTCAATGAAGTCCATTGAGATATCACTCCAAATGCTGTTTGGAACTTCCAATGGCAGTAATAGCCCAGCTGGGGTCAACGCCAAGGACTTATTTTTCTGACAAATCAGACATTCTTCGCAGTATCTTTTGATGTCAGTTTTCATTCCTGCCCAATACAACTCCCCAGTAATCCTCTTATAAGTTCTTAGAAAACCAGAATGTCCTCCAATCACCGAATCATGATAAGTATTCAGTATGGCTGGAATCAGGGTTGATGATTGAGATAACACCAACCTGTCTTTGTATCTTAGCATTCCTTGTCTGATAGAAAATTTCTTTTCAGTATTCTCCTCCCCTGCTTGCAGTCTTCCCATATTTTGCGAAGTCTGGTATCTTCTTCTACTTCCTTCTTGACTACCAATAAATCTATCAAGGCTGGTGCTGTTAGGCTGCATAAATGAACCGCTGGGGGTATTCGGGATAAAGCGTCAGCTGCTTTATTCTCCAATCCTGGTTTGTACTTTACTTCAAAGGAGTACCCCAACAGCTTAGCTACCCACTTTTGGTACTGAGGTTGGATTACTCTCTGCTCTAATAGAAACTTCAATGATCTCTGGTCGTCCTTACTATGAATGTTTTCCCAAGTAAATAAGGTCTCCACCTCTGTACAGCCATGACTACGGCCATTAATTCTCTTTCATATACGGGTTTGACTCTGTCTCTTACTGCCAAAGTGTGGCTGAAATAGGCAATCGGTTTCTTGGCTTGCATCAACACAGCTCCTATGCCATACCCCGAAGCATCTGTTTCCAATTCAAAGGTGCTACTAAAATCTGGCAATGCCAAGACTGGTAGGGTCATCATAGCCTGCTGTAACCTGGCTCTGATACCAAATGATGAAACTCCTCTTGATCACGTCCGATCAAGTAGGATCAACTTTGTTACGATAGTGATGATTCCCAAAGGTTAATGAAAGTTACAATGAAAACGAATTGAGGGTGCCTCAATTCGAAGAACAAAAGACTCTCCTCTGCTTTCCTCTCTCTCAAGGAATAGCCTGAGTTCAACAACAAAATTCTCACTGCCCTCTCTCTCCATAACCAACTCCTATTTATACTCTATTATTTAATTACGGAAATATCTACTAACAATATTGGAGCTATTCCCCTTGGCACGTGCGGTCATCCTTGCTTCTTCTTCCTTCTACTGTACTGGTGTATAATTGGGGGTCTATCAAAACCTTCCATGTCAACCTAAATGCTATCATTCAATTCATTTCATTCTTTTAGATTGGAAGCACAATTCCCAAAACAGAATTTTCTTATGATTTGGATTTGGTTGAGCATTATTCTATTTTCATTTCCTTAGTGAACAATTTAGTATCCTTTTCCAAAAAATCGATAAAATAGACAATATACAAAGAAAATGAGAAGATAAAGAAAATAAAACTAATAATAGTTGTAAGTTGTAACACTTGTAATCCATTGGGGTGATATCATTTTGTAATTTCATTTTATCAATGAATGATTCTTTAAAAAAATAGTAGTAGAAGCAATTGTATAGAAATGTTTACCTCTAGCATCCCACTTCTAACTGCAGCTATAGAAACATCGATAAGGAAAAAGTATAGTGGAGGCATAGGTGGTCGAACCATGTACTCGGTTGGAGCAACAAAATCCACACTACCCTTAGTGAGCTCAGGTCGCTGATCCAAATCAATTCTCTGGCCAGTGGCATCCAAATGAGCAAAATAATCTCCTGGAACTGAATAAGGAAGCGATGTAATTCAATATAATCCAACAGGGGAAATAGATATACAAAAAGAAATTACTTTTTCTCAGCAAATAATACAAATAGGTAATATTTGGCTTCCCAAGAAAACGAAAGCTAATGAAGTGGATATTCTATTCAAGTTCTACAGTAACACTAAATTCTTTGTCCAAGAAAAGAAAGGAGAAAATAAAAAGACAAGTTTATACTGGCTAAAGTTCAAAAGAACGGACGTAACTTTGAATCTTAAAAATATGTCTTCTATGCACTAAACTTCCACACAAGAAACTGTGACTGCATTGCAATAGGTCATATCATTTCTAATTCTAGTGTCAAGGGCCAAGAAAATTATAATTCTTCATACCATCATTCAGCAATGAACAAATGTTGCAGCGCCACTTTCTTCCAGCATCTGTGAATGTGGCATATGGATTTATATAAGTGCGACACCTCCTACAGCGGATGACGCCAGTTGAAGCAAAATTGATAACTGGCACTTCTTCCTAGAGAAAAATTAGAGAAATTTAACAAGGTAACTTTAGCATGCACAGAAATCAAAGTATTACACAGAGACGCTAACCCCACTAGGAGCTTCTGCAAGTGGACAAACAATTGCTCCAAGAGGTAAATGCCACCTTGAGACCAGTGACTGAGAACTGGGTATAGCACTGGTTGTAAAACGTAAATATCTTTTATCGCAGTTCATGGCGTACACCTCGGAGAACATTTTAGGCTCTTCATCACCATTCAATGGCCTTGGAAGTGCTTTTGGATCAATTCCTGCATCAATTGATCCTGGAATAGATCCAATAGAAAGTGAGTTGAAATCTTCAGCCACTCCTTGAATCGAACCAAGAGGAGGTCCAGTTCCTGGATGGTGCTTTTGGTCCGTAGACAGTAAACCTTGTGAGGCTGCAGCAGGAGGAGGCGGGACATAACCTCCTTGGTGACTAAGGAAAGGGGAAGCTGGTGCTGAAGGTGGAACATACGGCCCTTGGTGACTAACAAAAGGAGGAGGTTGCATTTGTTGGGAATGTAAATCTGCATTAGGTTGCTTATGGACATACCCAGGCAAAGAGGACTGAAAATTAGGCCTGGCTGATGGAAAAGATGGATCTGACATAGGCTGTGGAACATTTGTGGGAGGAGGACCTAAGCTTTGAGGAGGTGATCCCATCGGCACTGAAGGAACATGACTTTGCTGGTGAAAGGAAACTGAAGGGGGTGGTACATAAGCTCCAGGGGGTTGCCCCATTGGTGGAATTCGTGGAGGAGGTGGTTGAGATGGTGAAGTAAACTGTGGAGCTGGGAAACGCTGGAAAGACCCAGCAGTAGCTGGGACGCTTGATGTTGGTGGTGGTGGAACAGATGGATCAGAAAACCTACCTGGTTGCATAGGTCTAAACCCAGGGACCCCTGATCCAACTGCAGGACCAGAGGACGGAGGAAAAGGCATTGTGTTTGGGGGCATAACAGGAGCGCCAGGTCTAAAACGAGTGGTGTCTGATCCAACTACAGGACCAGAGGATGAAAAGGGTGACGTGGTCTGAGTGGCAGTAAAAGGTGTGCCGGCAGGTCTAGTAGGAAAGTTCTGGTGAGCAGGATTTTCAGTCCCCATGGTTTCTATTGTCGCACTCTCACGCCCTTAGAATTAATGGGATGCTAGCATGACGCAGACCTGTCCAGCCAACAGTGAAAAAGGATAAAAAAAAAATCAAAACTAGTTCTCAAAGAAGAGAGGAATGAATTGCTAATCAACGCGCAAATAAAAACTTCCACAACATAAATCTTACTAAACAGCCAGACATCTCCTAACTCAGCGCCAAAGCATATTTAAATTACAATAGAAAGATGAACGGGATGCGGGGAAAAACATAAAGAACACGAAAATGCAACCCAGAAAATCCCCTAGATTCCATCTACGTAATTGTTCAAACTGATTCTTTAGGTAGACAGAGGAATTTCCGAAACCAGAGTTCAAAGGAGGCAGACATCGAGTAAGTATGATCAATAACTGAAACTGAATTCACAAGTCAATTGGGTGCGCAAATAATAGCAGTGGGAGAAGCAAGATTTGATAGAGAAAGAAGATGTCGAATTGATTCCGGGAAAGTCAAAAAAGAGCATGAAATCGAAGCTAGCATTGCGTGAAAAGAAAGAGAGATCTGGTACAGGCAAAGAAGTAAAAACAAATAATTGTAATAAAGAAACGGAGTCGGAAGCAAGTGGTACGACATCAAAGCAAAGCAAAGCAATAAAACATGGGTAGGGTGGAATTGAATTGAATTGAATTGAAATGAAATGAATAGGCGAATCGAGAGAGGGAGAGGGGAAGAGATTTACCTTGGGTGTAGGAGGGTCTGCAAGCAGAGTGGGATCGAAGAGCTGGGCGGATCGGAAGTGAGGAAGGAAGGAAAGCCAGCAAGTAAGAGAGAGAAGATAGGAGAGGAGAGAGATGAGTGATTTTGGAAATGGAAACCTTAACCCACCAGCATGACCATCCCCTCCCTTCCGATTCATTCACTAAATTAATTCAAACTCAATTATTTCTCTCTACATTTTTTACCCCCACCCAATTTCACAACAATAAACATAAAACAACTTTATTCTAAGTTTCAAGAATCGGTCTATAATGTGGTGTAATCTTGAGTTATGGAACCATTGTTTTGGACTCTCATGTGTGATGTTAAACTCATTTCTGTCTTTCTTTTTTTTTTATTACATTATAGTCTCTCGAACAACATCAATTATATAGGTATGTAAATCAAGTGGAAAAGGTTTTTGTTTTGATTTTCTGTATGATGGGTGATTAGGTTATTTTGTTTAGTATTGTACTTAAATAAGCACCCTTGATTGTATCTTTATTAAATAAGTAAGTTTATATTCTACCAAAGAGAATGAAAGTCCCAATTTTCATATATGTATATGTATCTATTTGGTATTTGAACTTTGGGATTATTCTAATCAATCCTAGGCTTTCAAGCCCATATTTTATAGGTTTTTAATTTTTAGTGTTATGTCTAATAAATTTTTTATAAACGTATAAATTTAATAAACTAATTGATATATTAGATATAGATTTTGTTTGAGTGTTTAATAGAATCAATTTTGTGTCTCGTATGAATGATAATTTAAAACACAAAACAAATATCATTTTAATTGTCATGGCTAAATTTGTCATTTTAAAAGTTTAATAACCAAAATGGAATTTGCAATATTATGCTTTAAACTAAGTTATTTTCAAATATAGCAAAATGAACCAACGTATTTACAAAATATAGCAGAATTTCATAATTTATCAGTGAACCTCTATTAGTGTCTATTAGTAACACTAGTAAATACTATAAATGTTTATAAATATTTATCGATATCTATCATCGATATATTCTAAAATTTTACTGTATTGCAAATATTTTCTAACCGTTTTCTTATTTAAAATAATTTTGCACACTAAATTTTAGGCTAAATTATATAAAATATTATTAAACTCTGTCTTTTGTTTTTTATAATTTAAAAAATATACTCTTTTTGTTACTTTGTAATTTGTCGTCTAACTTATGGGATAGACCTTTGATCTTTTATTCAACTGTCCAATTGAGTATTCAAGAAAATGTGTCATTTTTTCATCCTTTCTCCCTTAAAAGTACTTGATTTATGTGTTATTCCCTCTAACCTTTGGTCAACCACATCTATATGAGATAAGTCGATGATTTAATCGAATCTTTTAATGCCAAACTTCACGTCACACCATCCTATTAAGAAAATTAGTTTTACATATGTCATGCTTACATTGGCTTTATATATCAATTATAACAAGAGTTTAGATAACTCATCAACTATACTTACATCCAAGTATGATATTATCCAAAATATGTTTGAAAGATTCTTCCTACCCCATTGAATTAAGCCGGATAGTTTATTGGTTTTATATGCTTATTCAAATATTTTGTATGTTTTGAGTACTTAAGAGATAGAGCGAGTTGTTGTTAACTAATTGGAACTAAAAAGTAAAAGAGGCCAAAACATAACTTAGTTACATTAGTTGAGAAATATAAAGTTGAAATTACCAAACTGTGCTCCAATCGACGCTACAGATTAATAGTTGTCATTTTCAAGCAAACAATAGAGCACAATTGAGTTTCTCCCTTAGAGCGCAGCAACACTTTGATTCCACCTCATACACTAGAAGACATGCATTTGTGGTGCTAATGACGACTTTATAAATATAAAGCTTTTACAAATCTAAGTCATCTTCTAGACTTCTTCTAATTTCAACTATTATTTCTTGAGTTTTCTCTTTTATTCCCTCATGTTTTTAGTCTTTTGATGTATTCAAACCCATCCCCGTTAATTGGTGTGTCAATTGGGATCTAAGGTAATCATTTATAGTTTGGATTTTATAATTTTTCTATAATTTGATATTATTGTGAGTCTTTGAACCATACATTCACACATTAGCTTGATTCATTCGTGTTTTAGTGGACTGTGATTATATTATCGAACACTAGAAAATTTTATACTTAATGCTTTTGATTGATGTTTTATACGTGAAATATAATCTTATGTTGATCACGAAAAGCGATATATTATACTAACTTACAAATTGTATTGTTCTAACCAATATCATATTATATTTAATTGATTGAATATATGATCACGGCTTCTCTAGTTAACTATACCATCTAACATCTGCCAATGTGACGTATTAAAAACTACATTATAGAAGTTTAGAATGCAATTGAAATTTTGGTTGCAATAACTTTACCACACATAAAAAATAAGTTATGTGAGTGGTATTTTTTATTATTATTATGCTCTATTCTCCTTGTTATTGTCGACAATTAAGATACATTTAGCTACATGCCAAGCTCGGAGGGATTTTTATCGTAATTAGTTTTTATTTCAAAACAATAATCTCTCTATGATTATTTTTCAGTTACTAGAGCTACAATTTATTTGAGAAAACTTTTTGTTTGGTTTAAAAATGGTTCATTTTGGATATAATACTTATAATTCCTCCCTTTCTACTATGTCAGACATACTCCAATGACACTGGCTACGAACCACGGTGTCGGGGCTTTGAATCCCTCCTCGCCCACAACCAGCCGAAACATTTTTTTTTTTAGGGAAAACGTTATTTGAGTCCTTATAAGAACCTTACCATGTTGCAACAAAATAATAAGAAATATTAGAGCATCCAAAAAATAGAATAACAAGAGCAAGCCCAACTTAATCTTCTAAACATACTCAACCATATCTCACAAAGTTTGTGTAGAGAAATGGTAACCCAAGTGAAACGAGTCTTACCAGTTGAGAGATGAAACAACATATAATAAAAGTTTTTTTCAAAGATGAACAAAAATATTTAGAAAATGTACCAAAATATTAGACATTTATAAAATATTTGGCTAGAAACAAAGCAATACATATTTAGTCAAAGTATATGATTATCAACTATCAATTATTAATTAAAAAATGTATTATTTTCGTTTAATTCGTTGACCGTTAAAAAAAAAATATTCTCCGACGTCGTCTAGTTCATCGTGGCGCGCCATTCTTTCAGTTACCGTGAACATATTTCTCAGGAACTTATCTCTCTTAATTGAGTCACCTACTCACCTAACCAGTTGTTGAAGCTCTTCATCCACACCCTTATTCTTCATACCTCTCTCTCTATTTAATCTTCCCATCTATTCTCCCTTATTTCTCACATTCGTTGAGTTTCTTTTCTCAATCGGAAGAACATCAGGAAGTTTGTAATGGCTAGGAAGAAGATCAGGGAGTATGACTCTAAGAGGCTTCTCAAGGAGCATCTCAAACGCCTCGCTAATATCGACCTCCAGATCTGCTCTGCTCAGGTTAATAATTCATAATGCATATTCCTATGTGTCCTTATGTAATGCCCATCTGATTTGTCTTCGGTCTTCATCGCTGTGTGTCGGGAATTTCGATTGATTGTTATCTGGGTTCAATTTCCTTGGTCTTTTTTATGGTGGGTTGGTGCCAATCTGTCCAATTTGCGCAATCGTGTGTTGATTGTTATGTGGGTGTGATTTACTAGTTAGAACTTCGATTGCCTTGCCGGTTTCTTGATCGAGTTTTTTATGAGTTTTCTTTCTAGTTTGGGTCGGTTTTATGTCGTTGGATGGGTGGAATCGTATTTCTAAATGGGGTTTTGTGTATGTAGAGATTTTTGTTTTCGTTATGGGGTTATCTTCGAAAACAGCAATCCATTGGTTTTGGAAGCATTTTCCCGTTCAGAAATGAAATTTGTAATTTAGATGTTTAAAACGAAGTTTGGAATTTATCTTGTTCATTTGATTTTTTGTTACATACTTCATTTGAATCTGTACCAAGGAGGACCAGATTTGATATTCCTTTTATCTTGTTTTTTGTTGTTGTTGTTGTTGTTGTTTTTATTTTATTTTATCATTTTATTAATTTTTATTTTTTAATAATGAAGGATTGTTTCTCTCTCAATTAATCTTGTAACGATACGTTTTTCCTTCTTCCCATGCTAAGAGCAATACTCATGCGTGATTTTTTTGGGTTAATATTACCTATCTTCTGTGTTTGGAAGGCATAGAAACAACTTATTTCCCATTTCCTTTTACTAAGTTCTGTTGTCCATTTCTGGAATTATGTCCTTTTGTTTGACTTTGTAAATCAATCAACCAAGCGTTTGACTTATCAATCATTTTGTTTCACTTGCTGTCAGTTTTTTTGGACTAATTGTCTAGTATATTTATATATACCTAATGGAATTTGCTGGGGCATAGGTAAATCAATCAACCGACTTCGCTGAGCTGACAAACAACGAACCATGGCTGTCATCCACCAGGTTGGTAGTGAAACCAGACATGTTATTTGGGAAACGTGGAAAGAGTGGCTTGGTAGCTTTGAATTTGGATCTAGCTCAAGTTGCTGAGTTTGTGAAGCAACGCCTTGGAGTGCAGGTGATAATTCTTTCACACCTTCATGATTCTTGAATTCTATCTATTTCTGTTTCATATAAAACGAGTGTCATTTTATGATAGGTTGAGATGGGTGGTTGCAAGGCTCCAATTACAACATTCATTGTGGAGCCATTTGTTCCCCATGATCAAGAGTACTACCTATCTATTGTCTCTGAAAGGCTTGGCTGCGAAATAAGTTTTTCAGAGTGTGGGGGTATCGAAATAGAAGAGAACTGGGATAAAGTAGGCGTTGGATTTTTTTAACTTATTTTCAATGCGTAAATTATATTTTTCTCATCTGGGTTTTGAGTGGTAAACTTTATTTGTTTTGTTTTCATACAGGTCAAGACAATTTTCCTTCCAACTGAAAAACCTTTTACACTTGAGGCATGTGCTCCGTTAATAGCTACACTTCCTCTGGAGGTCAGTTTCATTTATAATTGTTATGGAGTTCAATTTTCTATTTTCAAAACCAGTGTAGCCTTCTGTTTAAGCCAAAGCTGTATTCATAACAAACAGCACAAAAAAAAGAGGACCTCCCAAGACAGAAATGAGCGAGGCCCACTGATCTACTTTCTTAGGGATCAACTTCTATCTCTGTCCACATTTTGTTGAAAACTAGCCTTCCTTATGAACTGAAGGTCATACTTTCTTCAACAAAAAGCTGAAAAGATGAAAATTCATTTGAAACTTAGTGTGATTTCTACATTGCCAAGAGGCATTTTACTGTACAGAGCCAAAAGGACGTGGACTCATCTTCACCCCCAAGAGGCAGTGAGATGTTAGCTAAAGCTTCACATAATATATATTTTTTTGGATGCTCTTGAAGGGATAGGCCGACCGTTAGTGACTGAACCTACAACAGTGTGAGATGGGTATGCTTCAAAGTTCACAATACTAATGATAAAAAAGTTCCATTTCTCGAGAAATGATGTAGTCAAGGGCACTGGTAATCACCATTCAAGCACGTATTGACCCTCTTTCTCTACTCTATCTGTTTCATGCCTAATGTGCTTTGTATCTGTTGGAAATACAAACAAAGTCGATCGTGAGTATTTAAGTGGACAACTGTCTCCAATGGTTGAGGCCTTTTGGGTGAAATCAAAACCAAAGGCATGAAGGCTTATGCTCAAAGTGGACAACATCATACCATCGTGGAGATATTCAGAGGTTTTTTATGCCTAATAAGTGGTCTTACAGCCATACCCTTGACTTAATTGTGTCGATACAAAATTCATTGTTGAAAAAAAGCCCACTAGTGCAAAACAATAAAATGACTGAGCCTTAATCACATAGTCATAGTTTGTCAATAATCATTGTGAATCCATGGTTGAGCTTTCAGATAGGCAGTGTGCTTCAAGGAGTGGCTCAGTTTAAAAGTAATATCATCGAATCTATTTTGAAGGGCTGACTATTGGATGGGAGGCTCAAGGTGCTACTTTGATCAAGAGAGGAGTGTCAGGAACACAAACAAAGTCCCACATTGGCTAAAGAGAAGATTATATAAGCGAGGATAACTAGCTCCAGTTGTATGAGACATTTTAGGTGAAACCAAAAGCAGAGTCACGAGGGTTTATGCCCAAATGGACAATATGATATGAAATAACGAATGCTTGAAAGAGTATAAATCTGACTGTACTTGGCTCAGCTATAATTAAAATTCTCTGAAGTTCCATTGGGAATGTGCCACATGCTAGTGTTGGATAACGCTTTAATCTTCATTCCACTCAACCATATGGTTTAACTACAAAATTCCCTTACTGCTTCCTTTCCTGGATACTCTTACTCTTAACTTTCTCAAGCTTGAAAGAGTTATTTAGGTTTTTTTAAGTTAATTAATGGTTTATTTTCATCTCTGTTTTCCTCTTGCTTATAGCTTTGTTGTACTTACTGCACCATCTATATTTTCCCAGATTCGAGGAAAGATTGGTGACTTCATAATGGGTGTATTCAATGTATTTCAAGGTACAATATCTGCTGATGAAACCATGTCCTCATAAATATACTAGAGATGATATTAGGCACATATATGTGTCACTTATCATACAGAGAATAATACTGTAGCTATTTTCATAGATTTTCTGTACATTATGTCCATATGCTTTCAGATAATTTTTCCTCAAAGAATGCAAAATAATGGTATTTGACTCCAAAGTGGCTTAAATTTTCTACAGATCTGGACTTCAGTTTTCTGGAGATGAATCCGTTCACCCTGGTGAACGGGGAGCCATATCCACTGGATATGAGAGGGGAATTGGATGACACTGCTGCTTTCAAAAATTTTAAGAAGTATTCGTTGATAATAATATTCTCAGTACTTCTTTTTTCTAATACGTGCTTCATTTTTTATTAACAAAATTTTTCTTATCTTGTTCATTAATTCTCAGTTTTAAAAAAAATCATTTACCTATGAAAATGCATCCTTTGTGACGTCTCATTTATGACATGCTGTTCTCAGATGGGGAAACATTGAATTTCCTTTGCCCTTTGGTCGAGTGCTAAGCTCTACAGAAAGTTTTGTTCATTCTTTAGATGAAAAGGTAATTCATTTTGAGCCATCATTGATGCTTAGAAATAACCTGAGTTTTCACGGCTCAATATTTGACTGAACCCATGAAGATTTTGTTTTTGTTTTTTGTTTTTTTGAGTACTCCGTGATGGTTAATAATGATATGTAGTTGTAAATTAACCAATGATTTTGTCCGAGTATTATGATATTTAATGATGATCAAAAGGACACCATACCTTGGATTCATGGGTTCAAAAAATTTAAAATATTAAATGTTGTATGGTTTCTTCTTATAATGATTTTTTTTAATTGGGAGTTGTTCCACAAGATTGGTAGAAGCATAAATAATCTAGTCCAAATACTCATAAGAAAGGGTAAAAATGAAGTGTGTTGAATTAGAATTTGCATCTCTACAACAGAAGGCAGAAGTTTTAATAACATTATTATGTTGATCGTGTAGACAAGTGCATCCTTGAAATTCACTGTTTTGAACCCAAAAGGGCGCATATGGACAATGGTGGCAGGAGGGGGTGCTAGCGTTATATATGCGGATACTGTAAGTGGTCCTAGTACAATGCATGGACATTATAATTTTCCTCTAGCTGAAAGCATGGAGCTGTATATGCTCTTGATGATTACGTTTTATGGTCCAAAGACATTGCTACTGATGCCATATTGTCTATTACTGGTAGGTCGGAGATTTGGGTTATGCATCTGAGCTTGGTAATTATGCGGAATACAGTGGAGCTCCAAATGAGGAGGAGGTGTTGCAATATGCCCGAGTTGTTATTGATGTAAGAATTAATGTTTACACCTTCAGTCCAAGCATCTCTATATGTCGGGAATAATTTTTTTGTCATGAAACGATTTAATTAATTCTGAATTGTGATGAAATTCAGTGTGCTACTTCTGACCCTGATGGGCGGAAGCGAGCCCTTCTAATTGGAGGGGGAATAGCTAATTTCACAGATGTTGCTGCTACTTTCAATGGAATTATCCGAGCTCTAAGAGAGAAAGTGGGTTACTATTAGAATTGATTTGCTCTTCAGTTTAGTTTTTTCCCCTAAATAAAGTCTAATATTTCTGTTATCTACCAGGAATCGAAATTAAAGGCTGCAAGAATGCATATCTATGTTCGGAGAGGTGGTCCAAATTATCAGACTGGTCTTTCAAAAATGCGGGCTCTCGGAGAGGAGCTTGGAGTTCCACTTGAGGTACAATAAGTTCACTTTTAACTCTTCTCTACCAAGTAGATGTTGAAACCATTTTCACTTATTCTTTAATGGTCACACAATCGGAAGTGGGGTATTGAAATGAATTCCATATAAAAAAGAGAACCAAAAGATCATCAGGGAGGAGATGGATTTTTATGAGGCCAGGGTGTCAATCTAATTGAGATAGTTGGGTGCACCTACTGATCTCCATCCTCTAAGTTGAATCTAGTTCTCATTACATATCACCGTAATTTGAACATTAGTCTCTTTTCATTGCATCAATGAAAGTTGTTGTTTCTGTTTAAAAAAGAATAGATGAACAAATCCCCATTCTAGGCCAGTACTCTAGATTGTGAATGAGTGGGAGGGTAGCCATTTGCATTTAAGTAGAAAACACCCAGTATCGGCTCAAATTATGTTGGAGATGCGGTATCTCGTCTTCTATAAACTTATTGTAATATAGTTCCTTTAGTAAAAAGGGTTTGCACAGCCAGAGGGGTGATGTTGAAAAAAACAAAACTGAGCTACAGCTCCTCAAACTCATATTGACATTGGTTATTGACGAGGAGTTGTGCTCAGGTTGTTGCCCAAGGAGTTTGTGGGTCTCACTACTAAAAAATCAAACTTTCAGGAGTCCATAATTCTCCGAACAAAACTTGACTCTTTGTCCCAGACACCACCTCTAAGGTTGCAACTTGCAATAGTTCTTTAAATATCGCTTTAAAATGGATCCTTTGTTTTTGGAGAATGATCTCTAAACTCTTGGGATGAACTTCCCTGGTTTGGTTATAGACTTGGCCTACGTTTTCCGGCTTATGCATTCTGTATAAAACTTTCTTCCCTCTCTCCATACAGGTTTTCGGCCCAGAAGCCACGATGACTGGCATCTGCAAACAAGCAATTGAGTGCATAATGTCTGCTGCATAGTCTCCCATTTCTTTTGCAGCGGATGACAACTGAGTTGAAAGATTTAATAAATATCTTTTATCGCTTTGGTCAGTGGGGAAGGGAAAGATCAAGGAAAGGGAGTTGTGGTATATGCTTCTGTAGCATTGCTCGTTTAATTTTGTGGTCCTTGGAATTTGAGAAACAGTCCCTTCATATTTCTTTGCCATATGAAGATGATCCCAGAGTTAAGTTATAAATGTACTCTTTTTGACTCGGGTTAACCTGTTGTGTGCCCCATTTGTATAACCTTTCAGTGTATTGTTCTTATTATCAGAATTTAACATTCTCCGCAACTTTGCTTTATTTTTCCTTTTTTCTTTTTAAACAATGCTTGCTTTAATCTTGCATTAGCTGAGCAGCTATCTTCTCATTGTCGATTTTTTTTTCCTATTTATGAAAGTTTTTATTCCATTTTTTTACTTAATGGTTCATTTTAGATGGTTCTAACCAACAAATTTATGTGATGATATATTCTTTTTCTTTCGTGGAAAATTTGATGCGATGATATGGATAAAAATTAGGAAATTATCAAATATAACAAAATGAATAAAATGTTTATAGTGGATACAAAAAATAACGTGTAACTAAATTTGCCTTTTAATGGTTTTTTCTATAGAGTGTAAGTAGTTTTTATTATTATTTTTTTTAAACCACAAATTAACAACTCTAAGATTGACGTTCAAAGCAATGGTTGGCGAACTAAGTTGGAATTTGGCGGGTAGATGAGCAAAATATACAATTTATCAACAATTTAAAGTCGAAATATATAATCACACTTTTGTATTTTTAAAATAAGTAAATAAAACAATGGACAATTATTACCTTTAACATAAAAGCTATTTTTTAATACAGTAAAATGCACTAAATTATTTACAATTTATAGCAAAATACTACATGTATTCTATCATATATAAATTATAATATTTTGATACATTTCTTTTGTTTAAAGCAATTGCGGAATAATATGCTTTGCTTAGCAAGATGAAGCTTTTAAACCATGCAGACATAATTAAAATGAAAAGAAGGAAATGCGATCAAATCAACCCGGTTTCCTGGTTACGGCCTTATTTATATATATATCAAAACGTCGTCGTTCCATGAAAATGGAAGGGAAAAAATCACCAAATATTAATGGTCCCGGCGGGGCTCGAACCCGCGACCTTCGGCTCATAAGACCAACGCTCTAACCAACTGAGCTACGGGACCTGTTTAATAATTAATAGTTATGTATTTTATTTATTAATATTTATTTCTTTTAAAAGAAAAGAAAAATCTAAAAGTAGAGCCAACTAAAAAAGTTAAGAAACTAAGGATCATTTTGTAGATTTTTACAAAATGATGTGAGCAAGAGGTTAATATTATTAAGTTTATCAAAAGTGGGGCAAAATCATTTTTCACATTGAAATTAAGATTAACACACAATTATCTACAACAATCTTTACGTGAACATTAGTGTATCTTGAACATATTTATAATGACTTTTTAAATGTTTTAAAAAGTAAACCAAACATAGCTCTAGGTTGGTCATTCGGTCGTTTATGATTTAAAAATATATATAATATAGTTTCACCACAAGTACGATCATATTTTAATATTTCTTCAATTTAAAAATTATATTTAGAAAATAATACTAGAAACTTATATATATATAACATTATAGATTAAAATTTACTTGATATTGAGTTGTAATACTTGTTATAATTAGAGAAGACAATTTATAGCTTCAAATGGATGTAAATAGGAATTAAAGAGTTGGCAAATTAATGTTAACCCTACAAATGCAAACCATAATTAGAAATTGGAACAAAACACTTATTATGGCAAACTTAATGCAACATATATAAATTCCCAAAATTTCTAACCATTAATTACCTTCCTCTATAGCTATCAAAGGAGGGCATTGTAGTTTTAGCCATTCAATCTCAAATCTTTGTTGATTTGATAACGCAGTAATGACGTTTTCGTTGAGAAGCATTTTCATTACAATTTGCATTATCTTGCTTAGCATCAACATTAGCATGATCGAGGTTGTAAATGCATCGAGATTTAGTGACTACAACGATCCAATTGCTGATGTCAGTGCTGAATGTGGTTACAAACGTTCTTACCATTGTAAACCACCTCGTCAAATTAACAGTAGGAAGATAGGTCTTAACATAAACAACGGAGTAAAGAAGTATTTTATGAGTTTTCTACATCATTAACTACTTTTCATTGGGATCGTGTTATATATCAAATCTATCTTAATCTTTGTAACAAAAGAAACTACATGTTGATGTTATTTATTATTATGTATTATTTGAATAATATGATTTGACTCAATTATTTATCCATGTACTCTCCACGTTATTAATTTTATTAATTAAGTTAATACACATTTTTTCTTAAGAATCCAAAACCAAGCCAAAATCAACATTTTCAGTTCAACTTTGGTCGAAGTCCAATCGAAGTACTTCATGAATTTTTTATTTTGATTTTTTATATACATATATGTGTAAGAAATAGAGAAATCAAACCTTTCAAAATAAACCTTATAAATTTTGTGTACAATAAATGAAATAGATTATGTTTTATGTTTATACGGTAAATATGATAATATTTTGTTAGACAAAAATAAATACGACAATCTAGGTTGAACTTATGGAATGGTAAAAAATGTTGTTTTAGCTAGAATAATGCATGGTCTTATGTTATATAGTAAAAAAAACAATATTTTACGTCTACAATTGAATTTAAAGAAATGTGAATAACCATTATCTCTGGTGACTTTGGTTTTTTAAAATTAAGCTTATATTTACTAGCAATTTGTTTTCTTTGATTGTTGTATATTTGTAAATGGTGTTTTTAAAATCGAAGCTAAAATTTGAAAACAACAATTGTTTTTGTGTTTTTAAAATTGGCTATAAATGGAGTGATTATTGATGAAAGATAAAAAGGTAAAGTACCTCACATAGCAAAATTGAGGAAAATAAGATATAAATTTATCTCGACTAATTAACTAGAATCTAAAACTTGACCCAAACCTACAAATTAATGGTAACTGGAAATGAAAACTTGATCTTAGAATTATTGGATTTTCCCTTTGAAATAAAAAATGTCACATTTTTTTTTAAACAATGATAAATGACCTTCAACTCATATATAGATGAGCGGAGTTGCAAATTTGCCATTCTTTTAGATTTCTTTCCTTAAATGATTTTGGCGAATTTGTTCTCTTTCCTTTTTATCTAATGTGACAAACTTTTGTAAAATCACATACTATCTTAATTCCAATTACGAGAGACGAGAGTAATTTATAAGGGAGAAAAAAGAAGAGCATAATAGAAGATTATATGTGAACGAGAAAAATAAGTAAGAGCTAGCGAAAGAGAAATAAACTTCTCCCGTGCTGGACTTCATTTTATTACCTTCACTATATATTTGAAGCAAAGATGAAAAAAAGAAAAAGAAAAATTTACTTATCAAAAAGAGATAAATCGAGCCACAAAATAAAAAATATTTTATTTACAAATATCACAATCATATAATAATAATTTCTATGATTTTTTTTCTATGTTTATAAATATTTTGAAAGTTTTGGGCATTTAAAAGGAATTATCTAAGTTTCACATAAATGGTATCATTTCTGGCGTTGGGTGGTTCATTGGCCTCCCGCCATTCGAACTTTCGAACGCTCCTTCTCTGCATTTGCCCATCTCCTCTCTCAGTCCCTCTACTTTCTCCAATCATCTTTACACCATCAGCATGACTTGCAATCCAGGTACCCAAAACCTTACAGCATTCCAACTCTCATCCTCCTTTCACTATATCAATTTATTTTTTTTTGCTTAGTTTCTGATTGTGTTAAACGGGTCAAATTCTAGGTGGAAAGGCCATTGATTTGTGGTCCGAGTTAATTGCCAGCGAGGGAAGCGACCTCCAAGAAGAAGCCTCATTAGAAGAGGTTTATAGACGAAGAAAGCCAATCCAGAAGACCGTTCATCCTCTTCACCTGTAAATTTTCTTCAACCACTCCTTTAATTCCTCTCTGTTTTTTACGTTGTTTGATCAAATCCACTGTTTCATGTGTTTCTATTTCAATTTTCTTTCAGGAAGCAAAACTTGGGTTCCGATGGTTGCAATGTGAACAGAGTGAGTTTAGCTGCCGTTGACAGTAAGAGAATTAGTTGGAACCGTGCCCTTTCCATCAGGTTTACTTCGATCTTCTTTTAATGTTCTCTTCAAATTTGTTCTGACAATTCCAATAAGATTGTCGATGTGGTTTGGTATCTGCTCTATAAATTGTTGCTAGCGTGGAGAGTTTTGTTGTAGGTTATCCCCTTTAAGTTGACTATTTAATGACTACAATGAAACACAGAGAGAAAAATATCTGAATGACAATAATGTAAGTCTAGACAACACATTAATATGCTCTGGGGCAGTAGATTATTGAGTTAGTTATCATGAAGTACAACTGCTAATCGGATGCCATGAAGTTATCACAAAAAGATAGATGAGTTGTAAGAACGGGTTAGAGAGTGTAGGGATCAAGTGTCAACTGTGTCGCCTTGGCCTTCATAGTACATTCCTCTTTTCTTGTAAAAAAGAGTATCATTCACAGACCCCATATAATTTGACATATTGCACGTTTGTTCTCATGCTGAGTAGGTTCACATTTATGGTATGGCTAATGAAACTCTTTAACAAGGCCTAGGTTCTCTTAGCTAGATTTTCTGATGCACTCAAGTTCAAGCTATTTTATTGAAATGGAAAATTTAGCCTAAAAGCATACATAGAGACTATATTTGTACAAAAGGGGAGGGTTGCCTAACCGGCCAACAGCCTGCTAACCAACTAAACAGCCAAGAAACAGCTATAACTAACTTATAACAATCAGCCTAAATAACTGCAAGAAAGAGAGTAAAAATAACCACAGCCATACTTGGTTAAGAAAACTCACACAATGAAAGGTCCTACATCAAACCCTTCCCACCAGAAAGAAGACTGATGGGAACCGTATATAGATTGTAGTAATCTTTATTGATAATACTCCTTCCATGGTAATACAAGTTGGAAGTGTCTCATTCTGTATCTTCTCTTTCAAAGATGCACAGAAGTCTCTAGTGTTTCCTCACTATGATCTTTTCTGCCTCCCTTCTACCTTAGTTTTCTCCTTTTATTATAGCCATACTAACTAACTTCTTAACTACTAACTACTGCTAATTACTACGTAACTTCCTGATTGACTATTTATTGTAAACAGTCTTCTAACAGTATTGTAAACAATCTTCTAACAGTTCTAACAGTCTCTTAACTAACTTTCTTTCTTATGCTGTATTGGTATATGATTGGGGGTCTATCATTACACCCCTTCTCCAAATTCACCTTGTCCTCAAGGTGAAGCTGGGGGTACCTTCGATGTAGCTCGTCGTAGTCTTCCCATGTAGCTTCATGTCTAGGGAGTCCCTTCCACTGTATCAGTACTTCCCAATTCTTGTTCAACTTCTTTCGATAGTCATGTGCTTCTTCTGGTTCTAGCTTCCACTCCTGGCTATCTGTGAGATAGATAATGTCAGCCCGAATTTGTTGATGTTGCCCCATGGATTTCTTTAACTGAGAAACATGGAAGACATGGTGTATAGTTGCTGAATCTGGGAGTTCAAGCTTATAAGCCACTGGCCCGATCCTCTCTAGTATTTTATATGGGCCAAAGAACTTTGGAGAAAGTTTTTGATTCCTCCTTTTCTGTAAGGATACTTGTCGGTACGGTCTGATTTTCAGGAACACCAAGTCTCCCACCTCGTACTCGATTTCTCTTCGCTTTAAGTCGGCATCTTTCTTCATCTTTTCTTGCGCTATTTTAAGATGTTCCTTCAATACTCCAAGGGTAGTGTCTCTTTCTTTCAATAGTTCTTCCAGGGTAGAATTTGAAGTGCTATGATCTCCATAACGGATAGAGGCGGGGGTGGTCGCCCGTATACTGCTTGGAATGGTGTTACGCCTAGTGATCTTTGATAGGTGGTGTTATACCAGTATTCTGCCCAATGAATCCATTCTACCCATTCCTTTGGTTTCTCCCCGCAAAAACAGCGCAAATATGTTATAATCCTCTGTTGACCACCTCGGTCTGTCCATCAGACTGAGGGTGATATCCTGTGCTTCGGTTTAACTTTGTACCAGCCATTTTGAATAGCTCTTTCCAGAAATTGCTCAAGAATACTTTATCTCGATCGGATACTATGGAATTGGGATACCCGTGGAGTCGAACCACTTCTTTGATGAATAATTCAACAATGTTTCTGGCTGTGTACGGATGCTTGACTGGTAAGAAATGTCCGTATTTACTCAATCGGTCTACTATTACAAAGATTACTTCATATCCTTTTGACTTAGGTAAGCCTTCTATGAAGTCCATCGAAATGTCATTCCATATCTTGTTAGGAATTTCCAGTGGAGTTAACAACCCAGCTGGTGACAATGACGATGCTTTATTTCTTTGGCATACGGAGCACTCTTCACAATACTTCTTTATCAGGATTTCATTCCCGTCCAGTGCAATTCTCCTGCTATTCTTTTATACGTGCGTAAGAACCTTGAGTGCCCTCCAAACACAGAGTCATGATATGTATGGAGAATTGTGGGGATCAATGTAGAGCTTTTTGAAACGACGGGCCGATCATCATATCTAAGCATTCCCTGTCTTATAGAATATTTCGGTTCCCCTGTCTCTTCTCCTTTTTCTATCATAGTTAGAATTTTCTTCAATTGATCATCCTCTTCTACTTCTCTTTTGATGACTTGTAAGTCTATCAATGTTTGAACCGTTAGGTTGTTCAAGTTAGCAGTTGATGGCATCCGAGACAGGGCATCTGTATCCTTGTTTTCCAGACCGGGTTTATATATAACTTCAAATGAATAGCCCAGAAGTTTAGCTATCCATTTTTGGTATTCTGGTTGAATCATCCTCTGCTCTAATAGGAACTTCAAGGATTGTTGGTCAGTTTTGACTAGAAACTTTCTGCCCAATAGGTAGGGTCTCCACCTTTGGACTGCTAGTACTACTGCCATTAATTCTCTTTCGTACACGGGCTTCGCTCGATCTCTGGTTGCTTGTGTATGACTGAAGTATGCAATGGGCCGTTTGGACTGTGTGAGTATAGCACCTATTCCAAACCCGGATGCGTCTGTCTCTATCTCAAAAGGTGCATTGATATCGGGTAAAGCTAACACAGGGAGTGTCATCATAGCATGTTGTAGTTTAAGGAAAGCCTCCTGAGTTTCCTCCCCCCATGTAAATCCACCTTTCTTTAGTAACTGAGTTAGAGGTGCAGCTAAGGAACCATAGTTTTGTACAAACTTTTGGTAATAGCCGGTCAGACCCAAAATCCCCCTAACTTGTCGTATGTTACTCGGGATTGGCCATTCTTTGATGGCTCGAATCTTCTCCGGATCCACTTCTACACCTTGGCTTGATATGATATGTCCTAAATAATCGATTCTTTCTTGGGCAAAACTGCATTTCTTCCGGTTAGCATACAATTCATTCTTCCGGAGTATTTGTAGAGTTAAGCCTAGATGTTGGAGATGTGTTTTGAGATCCTTGTTGTAGACTAGGATGTCGTCAAAGAAAACTAACACAAATCTTCTTAGGTACGGTTTGAATATGGAATTCATCAGTGACTGGAAGGTTGATGGAGCGTTGGTTAAACCGAAAGGCATAACCATGAATTCATAATGGCCTTCGTGGGTTCGGAAGGCTGTTTTCTTAATGTCTTCTTCGCACATACGGATCTGATGGTATTCTGATTTGAGATCGATTTTTGAGAAGTAAGAGGCCCCATTAAGTTCGTCAAACAGCTCTTCAATGACAGGGATTGGGAACTTGTCTGGTATGGTGACATTGTTCAATGCTCTATAGTCTACACAAAAGCCCAGCTCCCGTCCTTCTTTCTCACCAACAACACCGGGCTGGAGTATGGACTATTGCTAGGTCGTATGATTCCGGATGTCAACATTTCGTCTACTAGTTTTTCTATCTCAACTTTTTGTTGGTATGCATAGCGGTAGGGTCTGACGTTGACTGGTTCGGTGTCTTTCTTTTGATGTATGTGATGCTCAATATCTCTTGTTGGGGGTAGTTTTTCCGGCCAGCTAAATACGTCTTCATATTCTTTTAGGATCACGGCTGCTACTTCTTCTCCAAACCGGGCTTGTTGACACTCTTCTTCTTCTTCTACCGTTATTCTTCCCTCCATGGCACGACACTCGATCAAGAATCCTTGATCGGAGTAATCCCATGTCTTCATCATCTTTTTAAGGCTGATTCTTGACTTGGTTAAGCTGGGGTCTCCCTTGATTGTGATCTTCGTGCCTTGATGAAGGAACGTCATGGTCAGATTTCTCCAATCTACCTCCGTGATACCAAGAGAATAGAGCCATTACATCCCCAACACAACGTCCACTCCTCCTAACTCCAACGGTAAGAAACTAGCCGTTAGTTTCCACCCGCCCAACTTCATTTCTACTGCTTCACAGATTCCTTTTCCTTTTACGGCGGTGCCGGATCCCAAAATTACTCCATAGTGGGATGTATTCTTGGTTGCTAGTTGAAGTTCCTCGACTATGCTTGTAGAGATGAAGTTGTGAGTTGCCCCACAATCAATCAACACTATTACTTCCTTGTCTTAGATATTTCCTTTGACCTTCATGGTTCCCGGGTTAGATAACCCCACAACTGAGTAGATAGACAATTTATGACAGCTTGCTCCGTATCTATCACCTCCACCATGTTGAGTTCCTTATCGTTGTCTTCCATCTCCTCCACGATTTCCCACTCTTCTTCATTAGCTTGAACAACAAACATTCTGAGTTCTCTTTGTTCCTTCGTTTTGCATTTATGGCCGTGAGAGAATTTCTCATTGCACCGGAAACAAAGACCCTTCTCCTTTCTAGCTTGGAATTCTGCATCACTGAGTCTTCTAGATGGTCCTTCCTTTTTCGGGTCTCCAGCTGTGGCTTCTTTTAGTGTGATGGTTCTCATGGGCCAGGTGGGATTGCTCTTACTTTTGTTGCTAGTGTTTCCTCCTCCGGATTTAGACTTAAGAAGTTTCACATAGTGTGAATTACTTCTTGCATTCCCTTGAAGATTCACTTCTGCTTGAATGATTTCCCGATTCTCCACCAGTTGTGCGAGCTGCATCATTTGGGCTAGATTAGTGGGGCGGCCGATTTCTACTTCTGTTTTGATCCAAGGAATTAGTCCGTTCAAGAAGGTCTGCTCGATCACTTGATCAGGAAGGTTGGATAATGGTGCCATGAGCTTGTCAAACAGATTCCGGTATTCTTCAACGGACGTTTCTTGTTTGATCCTCAAGAATTGGCCACATATTGATCCATCCCGGGCTAATCGGAATCGCACCAATAATCTTTCCTTCAAGTCTGCCCACCCAATGAATTTCTCTCGTTCTTCTTGAGCTCTATACCAGTTTAGAGCCGGACCGTCAAAACTGATTGTTGCCACTGTCATCTTCTTTGAATTAGTCAATTTATGGATCTGGAAGTATCGGTCGGCACGAAATAACCAAGAATCCGGGTCTTCTCCGTTGAACACAGGCATCTCTACCTTCTTGAATTTGTTTCGATCACCGTTCTTTTCATTCTCTTCTTGATTTGAACTTGGTTCTCCTTGGTTTTCGATTATCTTCGTCTTCATTTTGCCGGCGGTTTTCTCTGCTTCTGAGGGTGTTGATGGTGGGTTCTTCATCATGCTTTCAATGTAGTTCAGGATCTTCTGCGTATGTTGTGTGTTCAACTCATTCTGCACATCAATTCGTTCCATATGTTTCGTCATCTTAATTTCAAGTTCCGGAAGTCTCTGTAGCTCTATCTTGATATTTGTAATTTCTTGCTCCAAGGTTTCAAATCGGTCTTCAATTTGCTTCACCATCGTTGGTTGTATTTTTACCTCGGATCGTATATAGCTCTGATACCAATATGATGGGAACCGTATTTAGATTGTAGTAATCTTTATTGATAATACTCCTTCAATGGTAATACAAGTTGGAAGTGTCTCCTTCTGTATCTTCTCTTTCAAAGATGCACAGAAGTCTCTAGTGTTTCCTCACTATGATCTTTTCTGCCTCCTTTCTACCTTAGTTTCTCCTTTTATTATAGCCATACTAACTAACTTCTTAACTACTAACTACTGCTAATTACTACGTAACTTCCTGATTGACTATTTATTGTAAACAGTCTTCTAACAGTATTGTAAACAGTCTTCTAACAGTTCTAACAGTCTCTTAACTAACTTTCTTTCTTCTGCTATATTGGTATATGATTGGGGGTCTATCAAAGACTCACCTGAGAATTTTAGGTGCTAAGTTGTCAGAAGGTGCAAACTAAGGGAAGACAATTGACACATTTAAGGTGTTGCTAATCGACATGGAAGGAGAGCGATCAATACAATAAGCATTATGGCCAATTCTCTCTAAAATTGGAAATGGGGCAACCTTCTTGTTGGTGAGCTTAGAATGAGTCCTTGCGGGAAGCTAGAGTTCTTCATGTACCATTACAAGATCACTAAGTTGAAAACCCCTTAGACGCCATGAGCCTTACAGGAATTGTTAGCTTATTCAAGATGATGTTGAACCTCTTGGTGGAGCCTCAAAACCCGCACAACCATTAAATCAACCTTTGTTTTCTAAGATCAATAGAAGAAGGCAATTTTTGGGTGGTGGTGGTGGTGGAAGGAAAGTAACTTTTCATTGATTATGAAAATAAGCTAATGTTCCAAAATAGACGATACAAATAATAAAAAAAAGAGATACTGAAAGCAGTACAACATCATCAGAACAATATGAGTCAAAGATTAAGCAGAAAAAATAAAAGCTCCCAAATTCAGACAAATATCTTGAATGGAAAAATTGATTTAGACAAGAAACACCCAGCAGAAGTATTAACTTTTGCTACTTTAAAATGTTCAGGCCACTGGAGATGCTTATCTTGGAAAACTCTTTGGTTCCTTTCAAACCAAATTTCAGCTAGTAATGCTTTAACCGCATCGTTATATGGGACCAAGGCGGAGATTAAAAATCCTTATAGAGCTAGGGACAAGGATGGGATCTCTGCTCTATTGATTTATTGATTGATGTTATTCTCTAACCAAATAATAAACATTCACTTATTGTCTTCATTTTCTTTCTCATTCACTTGCAATTGGCTGAGTGTATTGTGTTTCACTTTTATCAGAGGGAGGGTGAGTATTGCAATTGAGGCTTGTATAGATCGTCAGCGTCAATGTAAGCAGGCAAAGAGAAAAGGAAAACCTGCTCTTCCTAAAGTAGGCTTCTTTTTAACTGGTGACCTTTGTTTCCCCTTTACTTTATGCAGTTAGAGTGTTCTGTTCATTTAATCTTTTCTTTTTCGTAAATGTTAAACCTTTTTGCATCTCACACCTATGCTTTGCATTTAGTATTTGAAGTTTTATATGAGGTTCTTTATTCTCTACGTTCATAACAAGTACTTTTATATTTGAAATTGGCAGGGAAAGTATGTACAACCTACAAACTTTGACAAGGAGCGTGCATACTTTCAAGAGGTAGATGCTTTTGAGTTGTTGGAGGAGAGCCCTTCCCCCAAGAGCTTCAGTACATGGACAAGCAGCCAATTTGATAGTTCTACAATACCATCTCTATGCTCTAGAATAGAAAAATGGTTAATTTCCAAGAAATCAAAGTACAGTCTTGCACCTTCTAGCACGTTATCAAAGATATTAGAAACTCCACTGGGGTCCATTGAACCAATTGGTGGAATTCATTTGGACAAATTCAAATTGAAAACTCCTGAGAAGTCAGCTAGAGATAGAGATGCGCACTGGTGCTCTATTCAGAGAAGATTTATTTTCAGTATAAATGATATCGATGCCCTTAAAATAGATAGCAATGACAACAGAAGTAACAGAGAAGAAGAAATGAGAACTGAGGATCGTGAAGACATTGAAGTTGCTGTGAAGAAACTTTCTTTAACATCTACATCTACTTCTTTCCATAAATATGATTTGGATCCACTTAGTGCATTATTAGCAGTTTGTGGACAGTCAACTCCTTCCACGCTTAAAGACGCATTCTCTAATTATTGGTTTGTTCGTCAGTCTGGAAATGCTTATTTTCATGCATTTATCCTGCTTAGGTTTAAAAGAGCATAAAACAATATATTTAGCCTTTTGTCTTCTCCCAGATTTGATGGTTGGTTTCTGAATCTGTTCCCTTCTTTGCCTCTCTGAATTCTTTGTGCACAGAGGGGTGGGAAGAGGTTCCTGATAGAAATGGTATATGGGTGCTCGAGGCATATTAGGGGTACATTACTAATTACTAATTAGCTAAGGGAGTTGGTTATGGAATTTGGTTATACATAGGGTTAGGGAGAATAGGGAAGATAGGCCATATTTTGGTGAGTGAATTTGGGGTTGAGTGTTATCTCAAGATTGGGGGGTCCAAGTACCTCTAGTTTACTTAGTTTATTTTATACTTTGGTTATCAATTATATCTCAATATATTTGGGTTCTATCAATTGACAATTTCACCTCCAAACGGAGATTCCTCAGTAACGTAATGCACGAACTGTTTCTTAAGGTTTAGTCTTTTAGGGATTTGTGTTGCTGCCCTTTAGTTTATTGTCAAGCTTTAGCATGGCAGACTCTACTTGGAAGTATTAATTGAATGAGTTGATTGAGGATCAAGCTCAACAAGTTACGGCTTTCTTAAATCTGTTGAACTCAAGTAATTTTGCTGAAATTTCAGTCTCCAATTGTCATAGAGTCAATATGATATATTCACTTCTATTTTTTTGTATGCCATTTTGTAAATGGTTTGCGGCCACTGCTCTTGCAATTGAAGTTGTTTTCCAGTTAATTTCTTGGTTTACTTTATCTTGCATGTTGCTCATTCACTTTCTTTAAATTTCTGTAATTACTTTGTTTTTGATTCAGTGAGCTGGAAACTATTGTCAAAGTTGGTGAAGGTACGTATGGAGAAGCTTTCAAAGTTGGTAACACCGTTTGCAAGGTAGTTCCAATAGACGGAGACTTGAAAGTTAATGGAGAAATACAAAAGGTACACTTTAGCACCAACTCAAGACTATTCCATCTTGGCAAGTGGCACTTGATAGGAAAACTGTGGGGTGGGAGATCATGTTGACGAGTCCTTGCGTTTTGGGAAGTAGATTTTTAACGCATTGACTTTTTTGAAATTCTTTCCTATATGTTCTTTCGTTTGTTCTTTAAAAATATTATAATATTTGTTTCTGATTTTGTTTCATTCCATTGATTCTGATGAATGTAGTTTAACCAGAATCTTGTTATAACTCTAAGTCAGTCATTATTCTATAGGAATGAGTTTGCTTACTTGGAGCCCCTCCTTGTAAGGGGCACTTGCAAAAATAGCAAAAAGATTTATTATAATAACGTCCGTGTCACTACATTTTATACATTGCAAAAGTAGTAAATTTAAAAGCTGATAACTCTTTGATAATCCTATGATAGCCCTCTGATAGCTGTTTGATATCACTAATTATTTGTTATATTTGTCATATTCACAATATGCAAAAAAGAAGTGCTATTGACTGTTTTTTTCTAAATGTTTTCGTCATCTGATGCAATTTTCTTCTTGTAATGTCTCTTTCTTTTCTTTTTTGTGGGCTTGGTTTTTTGTATGATCGTGTATTCTTTCATTTTTTTCTCAATGAAAGTGAGTTTTTCATAAAAAAGAACTCTAAATCAGTCGTACTTACTTTGTATCAGAGATCAGAAGAACTGCTGGAGGAAGTCATACTTTCCAGAACTCTAAATTCTTTAAGAAGTAACGAGGGTTGTGCTGATAACTTTTGCACAACATTCATACGAACCATAGAGTATGTTTGCTCCGTAGTGAGATAAATATCCATGGTTTTCTACAATGCCAATACACATCCACTGACTAGAATTTTTGACCATGCTTTTTCCTTATCCGCAGTAGTTTCTTTCTACTTTATGTTGGGCAATCAAACATTTTGATGTGATACAATTTTTAGTCCAAATATATGGGAGAACTTGTTTCCAGCACATTCCATACCCTGGGTTTTGTGAGAATGACTTTCGTATGCAACTGGAGCAGTTTCTTATGGATTATGAACTAATATCTACGTGATTTTTTTATCCAATAGTTTAAGGGTATGTCAAGGTTCTTACGCTGTACTAGTCAAGGCTTGGGAAGATTGGGATGAAAAGCATGGCTCAGAAAATGATCACCCGAAGGAGTTTCCGGAGAAACAGGTTTCTCTTTGTATAGATCATGAATTATTTCTTTTTCCGAAATTTAGAATGGTAACATAAAACACAAGAACGTATTTCTATTCTCATAATGTTGCTTATCTTGTGAAAATAATTTATGTAGCTAGAAGATCGTTTGATTTATTTTTATGTTTCTTCATATTACACATGTATTTGAGTTTCCAGAGAAACATGTTCTTTTTAATCACGAATTACTTTTACCTACTTGGATTTGCATTTTAATCTTTTACATGTAGGTCTTTTTCTGGATTAAAAAAAAACATTTTTTTGATAAACGAAGTGGGGGAAAAACCCCAAAACACCTATAGGTGAGTACATGTAGCTAAGTTATAAAGGGGAAAGATAAAACATAGAAACGTATATATGCTCACATAATATTGCTCATCTTCTGAAAATGATTCTTGTTGCTAGAAGATCATGATCATTTCTTTTTTGTGTTTCTTCGTAAATACCAACATGTCACTTTGTCGTAAGATCCACAATGTATGCCTTCACTAATGGCATTAAGTTATTTTAAATAAAATGTCATATTATGATATTAGAGGCTTGGGTTGTGTATTTTATCTGGTTGTTGACTCTTGCTGATGTTCTGTACAGCTTTATGTTGTGTTTGTTCTCCAACATGGGGGAAAAGATCTTGAAAGCTTTGTACTCCTAAATTATGATGAGGCCCAAAGCTTATTAGTACAGGTTTGCAATGGATTTTACTAGCGTTATTGGCTTTTGAAGCTTCAATCAAACCAATGTTGACGAATTGCAGGTAACTGCGGCTCTGGCTGTAGCTGAAGCTGCTTATCAATTTGAACACCGAGATCTGCACTGGTCGGATTATTCGTCAATCTACAGTTATTTTAGTCGTTTCTTTTCATTGACTCTGATTTGCATCATGTATTTATTGCCAGGGGAAATGTACTGTTAAGTCGGAATGATTATGAAGCGTTGCAGTTCACCCTTGAGGGTAAGAACATGACCGTAAAAACATTTGGACTTCAGATTTCGATAATCGATTTCACTTTATCGCGAATTAATACTGGTAAGAGGTTTTTAATTTATCGTCTTTGGGGAGTTTGCACTGAGCCAATTCCCTTCTTAATTAAAATTTGTTTATGAGCTTGCTTAGCCAAAAAGGGAGTTAGAAAACTCAATGAACGTTTGACATGCAGGCGAAGACATACTCTTTTTAGATCTTTCCTCAGATCCTTATCTCTTTAAGGGTCCAAGAGGAGATAGACAAGTAAGCAACCATTCGATTTGATTGCTAAAAAATTCTTAATCTACTTATCTGAAAATTTTCGTGTTACTTTTCAATTTTTATTTTCATATGCAGTCAGAAACATATAGAAAAATGAAGGAGGTGTCCGGAGACTGCTGGGAGGGGAGGTACGAGTGTTATATGCATTTATCTTTTCTATCAATTATCATATCTGAGTCAATCATAGAGGCGATTTTGATCTTTTTTCCGTTTGGGATCCTCAGGTTTTAATTGCTAATCGATTTTAGAAAAACTCAGTATATGCTTCGTAGCTAATATTTGGTATTTTTCAATTTAGTTTTTATTATTTTAAAATCGTATACAAACTTGAATACCAAAAGCCTGGGATAACATTCCCTCCCCCCCCATTAGGGGTATCGTTCCATTTGTTTGTATGAGCGAAACAATTTTGGTAATTTTTTGTTTGAACTTTAGTTTTTAACAATTTAACCTTTCTACTCTTGATTTTGAAACAATTTAGTTATTAAATTTTAGTAGGCAACACTTTTGAATTTGTAAAATTTAGTCAATTCTTCTTTTATCATAAAAACTTTTCTCAAAATCAAATGTTAAATTTTGTTATATTATTATTTAATTATTTAATTTTTGTAGTTTATAAGCACATTTGGTTCCTAACTAATTTTATCCATAAAACTAATTGAATCTTAATAATATTTTTCATAATAGAGACTTAATCATTACAAAATTTAGAGTGAAAGACTAAGTTATCATATTATTTAGTTTATAGACTAAAACTTTTGCCAAACTGAAATGTAGGAACTAAAACTACAAAAAGTTCAAAGACTAAATTATTACTTACATAAAAGAGGAAAAAGTAATTTTTAACTTAACTAGATGAATAGAAAAATTGGTTGATTATTAACTTAAAATTAATTAAAATTTAGAAGAGTAGTAAGGTCATCTAAAATAAAAAAGAATCGAAATTTGTACTAATTTCCAGAAATTTGAAGGAGAAATAAGAAACTTCCCTTTCTTAGATGATCTTTTTTCTCCTCCCAAGTTTTTGCTAATTGACGAAGTATTATGACATTTATTCATAAAAAATGTGTATTATACAATGCATGTTTATCATCTATAAATTTAACATTTATCAATTGTCACAGACTAAATTGAAAAATGCTAATCATAGGGGATTATTTTTAAACTACTAACTCATAGGGATTATTGGAACTTTTTAAATGATAGGGACTAGATTAAAAAATACCCAAACATGAGAGACTTAAATATGTTTACCTTTTAGAAATATTAAAAAAAGATGAGCTTGTGCTGGATTTGCTTCATGGTAAGCGTGCAGAAAGGAAGATTTTATTCTAGTTCTTCCCCTTCCCCTCCCCCTTCCTCCCAGCTAGAGCAACCACGGTGATTCTACTTGATATGAATCTACAACTCCATTGACAAAGTTGATACATCTAAAATTTAAAAATATAATCGATGAAATTAGCAAGAGAATATGCTTTCAAAATATAGTATTTAGTAGTAAACATTTTACCTTCCGTCATACTAACCCGATACCTTTTGCTATTGAAAATTGTATGCTACGCATAACTGAAACCGTTGATTTTATATTCAACAGCTTTCCTAGAACGAACGTCCTGTGGTTACTCTACCTTGTGGATATATTACTTCTGAAGAAATCATTCGTAAGTTTTCTCTATTTTATCAGGAAATCAATCATAATCCTTCCTGAGAAACCGAAGAATTGAATTTAGCTTTTATGAACAATCACGTGCAGTTGTTAGAGGTTACTGATTGCTTTTCTCAAAGACTTCTAGAGTAGAGTTATCAAACGATTTTATTTAAGCTTTAATTACTTTTCTGGATTTTGATTTTGAATCTAGATAAGTATCTAGATTTTCTTGGTTGTATTGTTTTCTAAAGGTTGGTACATATTCAGAAAGTTTATTTCTGAATTGGTTTTATACTTTTATATATATATTCTCATTCTGTGTCTGTCTGAACAAAATTTGGCGAAGTACAAGGTTGATTATTCTGAAGATTCACATAAAATGTAAGATAAATACTTTAGCTGCTCTCCTTTTTGTTTTTCCCCCTGCTGTGGTGTTTACCTTCTAGGAGATTCAGATATCCAATAAGGTGTACATTTACAGTGGTTTTGGAAATGTTTTTGCTGTCTGAAATGTCACTGGAAAAATTTGATTGAAAGGCTGTCGATATTTTCCAGGAGCGTAGTTCAAAACATGAAAGGGAGCTGCGTGCATTCAAGAAACGTCTGGACAAATATACTTCAGCAAAAGAAGCAATTTATGATCCATTTTTCAGTGAGTTGATTGTTTGGTCAAGCAGCGTGGAGTAGAGCTGGATGACTTGGACTTTTCCAACATGATGTAGAATGAAGTCCTGAAATGTCATTGCTATATAAACTATGTACTGATGTCGTTTGCACCAATATTTTGTAGGATATGCCACCTGCCTGTGGATCTAATCATGTAAATAAATCACGGTAACGTTTAAGAAAATATAGACCAAATTTACAGAAATGTTAGGTATAATGGTAAGGTTTATTTTAATAATAACATCTCTTTAGAATTTTATGTTATCTTGTTTTTCGACAGTGCGTTTCTCATTTCATTATGAATTATCTGAGTTCTTATAGTTATGGAAAATTAAAGGCAAACTTATCAGAGAAAAAGGGGATTGATAGGTGATGATTTAGATAAATTTGCTTTAGTAAAAAGTAGGGTGCATAATATCATGTTTTGCATCATATTTACTTTGTGATGATCTTTAAGCCAATTGATTTGAGTCTTTGTTAGAACATCATCTGAAGATGTGCTGGCAAACCACTACCATTTGATCTTCTACTAGAATCGTGCATATGCATGACATAGGCTCAATTCTCAAGGATCGTGGCATGACAGGCCAATACATGAACCAAAATTCGATTCCTCTGGTTCTCTAATTTCCATTTTTGGGCAGGGAAAAGCACCCTTCTCTTTTTATCATCTTTTATATTTCTGCTGGAGAATTACTTTGAAAAGCTAGCTTTTCATTTTTGTTTTCTGAACTATTCTTAGGGATTATCTTGAGTGCCTTTTCTGAATTAGTATATTGTGCATTTGAATTATTGTTCTCAAGTTCGTGACTTAGTTTCAAAACATGTTTTGATTCTATAATTGGGCATCAGAAGGTGGGCGTATGGCTTTATGCAGGAAAGCCCAATGGAGAAATATAAAACAGGTGATTGACGGTATGGGCACCCTCTCTCTCTAAAATGTAACATGTTTGCTTTCGGCTTTGTCTAGTCACACAAGGTGCTTTTGATCCATTGATACGAAAAACCAAAGCGTCATAGGTAATTTCACATGCATTGTCCCCACTCCCATCGTATATTCTAAATCTTAATTCCACGTCCACTATCACAGCAGCAACAGAACCTCTATGGCATGTTTGCTGAAAGTAGCAAAAAAACCATTTTTTGTGCCACTTGGGAAAGCCTTTGTAGGATCAACCTTGTTTCAAAGTCTGCATCATCTTGTGTATTCTTTTTTTCCTTTTGTTTTGTTGCACTCGGCATAAACTCGGAAGTTCTGCCCATTATGTCTCATTTTTTCCAATAATGGCTGTCAAATCTTGTTCCTGAAGTAATCTCAAAAGGCCAAAGTCTGCATCATTTCATCCTAATCCCAATTCCCATGTACATCTAATTCTCTCATTTATTTCTTTTCCACCTCTAATAAACTATTTGCTTTGTGGGTTTTGCTGAGCTGAACACATTTGACTCCAACTATATTATTTTAAACCTCCACTGAATCTGTCCAGAGACAACTTTTATCTCTAATGTTCTTTAGACTTTAAAGTCGAATTTTGAGAAATCATATCTTGTATTTATTGGAATGGTTGTTAGCTTATTGTATATTCAATTAAACGTATAAACTTTATCAGTTGATTATCTTGTTCCCGATTTCAAAAGAAATTAGGTCGGAGAAAAGAGAGAAAAAAGGATTGCGATTACTTGGAAAGGGAAGTGAATGAAATCACCATAGCTTAGTTGCAGTCATGGGTGCATGTGTACAAATGCACATGCATGTTTTCTTCTCCTGTAGTTGTGCTATGGTTGAATGTTACTTTTATTATCTTTGAGGTTATTTATCTTTTGAAAAAAGATGGAAAAAGCAAAAAAGTATGGATGGCTGGTTCCCTTTTTTCTACTGCATCAGAGCCAACATTTCCAATATCATCCTTGCTCATAAAGTAACCATTTTTTCCCTTTCTTTTATCAATAATCTATTTCTTTCTTTTATATTGCAGCCGTAAGCATTTGCAACTTGGTCATCTGTCTACTTTTCTAACCTTTACCTCCTTCCTTTTCCCTCCCCTCCTTTCCCTTTTTTTCTCTCTCTTTCACTTTGCATGTTTCGCCCTTAAACCCTTTCCTTTTACACCATTTCCCCTGTCTGGTTTCGTGTTTTTAAAAGCAATGCCTAAATTAAACCGATCCCATTAAGAATCCAGTTGGGTCTCTTCATTTGTCCCCAGAAGAGAACTATAACCTCTCACCATTAAAATGGCCCAAACAGCTTCCAAATGCTTCTTTTTTTCCATTATGTCTCTCCTTGCCATCTGCTCGTCTGGTAAGCAACTTCGCCTCTAGAACAGATTATAGATCTAGCTCAGTTTGTCGTTTTCTGCTATGATTGTGTCTTGCTCCCTGCGAGTTACAGCTTCTTAATCTAAGCTTTGCATTTTTTTGTTCCCACTAATGGCATTTCCTGTTTTGGAGGTTTTGTTTCCTTTCTGTTTCTGAATGCTTCTGCTTCTTCCATTTTCGCAGGTAGATTTGGTGGGTCGCATTTGGGAGTGGAAGAAAATGCTTCCTCGGAGTTGAAATGGAAGTTCCCTGAATTTGGTCGGACTACAATGCACGACGCCACAACAAATTTTCCTACAACCCCGGACACCACACCGACAATCATCACCGTTCCCTCGACCAACCCTGTCACTATCACTCCGTCGAGCCCTGCTGCCACGCCGGTGTCCATTCCTTTAACGACACCATTCACAGTTCCGGCTAACTCTCCGGTGCCGCTCACGAATCCGGTTGCGCCGCCGGTTACAGTTCCCGGAGCACAGCCCATAACGAACCCTGTCACGACATATCCAGCTCCGTCAGGTGGCGCTCCAGTGTTGACACCCCCCACAAACCCAGTTCCGGTATCCCCTCCGGCGACAACAAACGCACCGGTAATTCCAGGACAAAGCTGGTGTGTAGCCAGGTCCGGCGCTTCGGAGATGGCTCTCCAGTCGGCGTTGGATTACGCTTGTGGCACTGGAGGGGCTGACTGTTCTCAAATCCAGCAAAGTGGAAGCTGTTACAACCCAAATACACTTGAAAACCACGCATCTTTTGCATTCAATAGCTATTTTCAGAAGAATCCTTCTTCTACAAGCTGTGACTTTGGAGGATCTGCAATGGTTACCAACTCCAATCCAAGTAAGAGAAGACGTTCATTATTTTTCAATACCCCCACTTGTTCCTCTGTTTTTTCGCAATTGATCTTCTTTTCTTTCGACAGGCACTGGCTCTTGTATTTACCCATCATCATCTTCCTCTGCGACGCCGGCATCCATGACGCCGTCGGTTCCAACGCAGACACCGACAACAACAGCGCCGATCACAGTCTCACCAACTACAGTTACAAATCCAACAACTTCTTCACCAGTGGGGACCGGCATGCCAGAGTAAGTCCTCTGTTCACTTCTCATGCCTTCGAATTCATAGGTTAAATTAGGGTTGAACTACACGTTTAGATAGCTTACAATATATCTTCAACTTTTAAAATGGTATCCATCTGATTTATTTTATTTACAATCTTCCATTTCAACTTGTTTATTTTTAATAAATTCAGATGGTTTAGTACCTCTGCATCTTACATTGCTGAAGGATTAACTATTTCTAAAGTGTAGATAAAACATAGAATCTAATTTGGATGGATGTGGTGTTTATAGGGTTTATTTTAAAAAAAATTGAAGCTTGTTTGTAAATAATTTAAGTTTTAGTTTTTAGTTTTTGAAATTTAGCATATAAATACTGGGTTTAGATCTTGTTTTCTTATCTACCTTTTATTAATGTTTTAAAGAACAAAGACTCAAAAGAAGTAAATTAATTAATTTTTTTTTTAAAATGACTAAAAAATCAACTTACATTAGAAAAATACAAATAATTTGTAAGAAATTAAGTGAAAATAAACTTAATTTTCAATAGCTAAAAGCTAAAGAACAAAATGGTTGCTGAACAACTGAAAATCAATAACCAAGTAATTATGGAACGGTTATGAAAAGAGAAATTAATTAATAATCCATGTTGTTGGTGCAGAAATGGAAGTCCTCCTGGTGTATTTAACGCAGACAATCCAGCTTCGGGCATAGGCAGCACAACAGGGTTTGGAACTGAGATTCCTCCAAGCTCAAGCACCTCAATATCCGTAGCGGCTGGATTGAGACCCTTTACTTGCTTCATCATTCTCACCATGTCCTTCATCACTCACAGAATAATCACTCTGGACTGGTGATGAAATGAAATCACTAACTTCTTCTCCTTCTACTGTACATGAAAAGGCCCTCGTTGTTATTCATAGCTTCAGAATCGTCGCCCAGTTCCACCATTAGTGCAATTTTTGGAGGAGAAAAAGGAACCAGAGGTGAGTTTGAGTTTGGAAGGATAAACCACTGCCACTGCCCTGCTTGAGCTTTTGTTTGTGTAAAGATCTAAGATAGGGATGTATTAGTATTAGCTACTTCCAATTTGAGACTCTGTAATATAATATAATGTTTGTTAGATTTTGGGTCTTGTATTGCTGTTGATCATAGTGTATTAAGATTAAAATTTTAGTTAAAAGAAACAGAGACACATTGCTGGACTTGGAAGTACTTCTGTTCCTATGTTTAAGTCTTGAATGTTTTGTATGGTTTAATGATTAATTTATTGTTTATTTACGTATGAGTTGACAATTGCATGATGAGCTGTTGCTGAATTTTTGTTTGAAATTATATGAGTTAACTTGCTCCTCTCCATCCAGTAAACAACAACAGTACATGGAACTTGGATGGAAGATTAAAAAGACCGAAGACTTAAGCATTAAGCATCAATGTGAGTACACTTGAATTGAATCTTAGACTAAAGTTCCTGGACGTTACTAGTTGAGGAACAATCTTAGAACAAAATAGTGCGACTGCTGATATGAGATCTACTCATTTGAGATGTCTAACTTGCAAATAAAATGTTACACACAGTTTTGTTGTTAGAAATGAGGTGGAAAGATTTCCGCTTATCATTATAGTAAATCTAGAAGCAATTCCAAATATTGCAATCAAACTCAAATTATTTGTAGCATAGCATGATGAAAAATAATTTACATATATGATAAAGTTTAAATTTAGTTCTCGAAATCTAAAGATGATAGATCATGACATTGTTAGGAGCTCATCAATGATGAACAATATCATTGGTAGAAGTTTATAAAACTTACCACTAATAAATAAATGTTATTATACAACATATATGTTTGGTTCAAGAAGTTGGGAAATAGAAGCAGTGAACACTTTTTTAGTAGGTTCCACTGCTAAAAAAACCTAAATTTTACTCATTGCTATTCCACTTTTTTCCCTAATCACCTTCTTGATTATTATTTCTAAATGTGCTACCAATACAAACCCAAGTTAAGGGGTGAGAATTGAGGTGTAGAGTTGTAAGATTTATGAAAGTACATGCAGTTACCTGATACAGTAAAAGATGAGTTTTATTAATAAATATAAAAGAGTATAAAAAATAAATATACAAGTTCAACAGTTTCTCAACATGTACTTCTGTCTTAAAAATGAGAATGAAGGAGAGATCGTTGATGATTTGGAAGCAGAAAATTGGAAACTTAGTCGGCCATGCAGACATGTTAGGACAATGATTGGAAAGTGACATTTGGTGGATTAATTTAGTTAAAAGCAATATTTACCACAATTTCAATAATTGTGGCCACTAATGTTTCTCCAATATCAATACTCAAATCTCAAGGGTTTGGAGTCTCTTACTGACTCAAGAGGTCTTCAAAATCTTGAGCAAGTTTAATACCAACAACTCTTGATATCTTTCAGATTTGTTGTGCTTCAGCCTTCAAGTATATGGAAGCAAACTAAAAAAATAATCCCAAGGAATAGAGATAGGTAGAGAAACAAAAGTAGCCGTTGCCACCAACTTCAAGAATTGGAATTGGATTCCAAAGCAGTAACTTAACAACCCATTTATTAACTTGCAATCATTTGATTACCTATTTCACCTAACCACCACTTGAGATTTATCAAACTTTTCTATATCTGCCCATACAGCTCCCACCATCTGTTTAACAACTATATCCAAAATGGAATGGAATTAAACAAATTGCAGAAGACAACGCAAACATTTTATCTGCTTTACCATATGAATCTAAAAGAAAAATAAATTCTTCACATGTCAACTCATAAGGTATTTCACACACAAGTTCTTCAAAGAATACTAATTTTTTTTTACAGGAAACTTGGTCTTGTAAATCTTGATCATCGCATATTCCTTCAAGAAGAGTATTTTGCCTCCTCCTTTCCTTCTTAATATCAAAAGAAATGCTTTTTGAGTACCTGAAGTATTTATGAACACTTTTTCCACATATAGCCAAATATCAAATTATGGCTTTGATTAACAAAAAATATACCCTCAGCATAATGCAAAGTTAAATAAACCCTGCTAGAAAAGAATGAAAAAAATGGATAATTCAAAGCACTATTCCAACAATATATTATCACAGTTCTGAGACAATGTAAACCACATTCGGTTCATTCAATCACAATTCTGAGTTATTTTCTCTACGAGACTATCACCAATCTTGATATAAATAAGCAAAATAACTACAGCACTATCTTCTCAGGAATGAGAAGACATGGTTGACCAAAACTGGGAGAGGGTTTCAGAAAACTAAACGAATGTTGCAGTAATATGCAAAGTAAGAATGTGGCAAGTACACAGAATAATTTGAACTTCAATTAATCTACATTTTTACACCATTGCTAGGAGGGGGCCCTTAAAAAGAGAACTCAGATAAACTCTAGACCACCCAAATATCAAGAAGGAATATCTCTAAAAAAAAAAAACTCACAAGCAATTGTGCTATCCTCACTACATGAATTCCTAAAGAGCCAAGTCAAACCCAGTACGAAAGTAGCTCAATGAATTTTCATACTTTAGAACAATATCATTTAGCAAAAGACCGAGGAAACAATGATTTGATCAATTCTTGGCTCTGTATCATGAAAAGGGGCTATTTTGTGGTATTAACAGTTCCTCCAATATGATCATTTTTCACATGCTCAACTTCACCATTCTCATTCTTCTCCTTCTCATTTAATAAACCAATGTTGTTGTTACTCTGTAAACGTTCAGCAACCTCAACATTTTTATGCCTTGCAGATTCCTCCATGGAAGCAGCCGCCTCATTCTTCACCATTGACATCTGTCTCACAAACCCATTTAAGCTCTCCCTTCTCTGAGTTAAAGCACTACCAGTGTTCAAAGTTGATACTGCAGGCATCTCAAAAGCATTCTCTGCTTTCACCGTAGGACCCAAAGTCCTATTCCTCTCTTTCTCCTTCATTCCCAAATTCCCAGAACCTGAAACCTCCACTGAAGCCTCTTCCTTACGCCTAGCTCTTTCTCTAGCCACAACAAAACCGACATGCTCAAGAGCCTCTCTTGCTCTCTTCCTCGCCATAGCCGCCTCCCTCACTTTCCTCTCCGCATCCGCTCGCGCCACAATCACTGCCTTAGCCATCGATGCAGAGGCAATCTTAGCCGCACAGAGCAACACCACAGCCGTCTTCCTATCAATAGACTTAGGTGAAATTCGAGGCTTTGAGTCGGAATCGAAAAACGAAAAATTGGGTTTGGCGCAGGGAGGGCAGAGATAAGAGGAGGAGGTAGTGGAGGACAGAAGCTGAGGGTCGGGGCAAGCCGGATTGACAACGCAATGAGAATGCGTAATAGAAGAACATTTAGAACAAGTGAAACGATTGGAGGGATGAGGAGACACAGAAAGATCATAGAACTGGAAGCAAGAAGGGCAAAACGAACTGGGATGAAGACGAAGGACGCAGGAAGTGCAAAGGCGACGATTAATACCTCGTATACGAACGTGATGCAGAATCCATCGACCTTGAGAGCCGCAATTTCCACACTCCTTCAGCATTTTGGTAGGGGGATTTGGAGTGGAAGGTGGAGGAGGAAGAGGAGGGTGATTCATTGAGAGAAGGAATAGAAAGAAAAAAAAAACGTAAACAAGGTAAAGAATTGAAGATGAAAAGAATGGAAGAATGAAACAATCCCAGAAGGGAATACTGAATAGAAGAAGGTATTGATAGGGTTTCGTTTGAGTTTTGTTTTGGGTTTCAAAAGTTGAAGGAGGGGGAAAGTTGCAGAGAAATTAAAATTAGGGTTTGCAAATTTGCAATCAACTCACTGTTGTAGAAGACAACCAAAATACAATTTTCAATATTCTCATAATAATATAACTAAATTATTTATTTTGAATTTTATAAAAGTAAGTATGGCCATGTTTTTCTTAATTTGACTGAGGACTTTATGAATGGAAATTGATATTTATCTTCTTCTTGCACCGTAATTTCAATATTTTTTATAAATAAAAAGTTGGCAAAGACAAGACATAAAATAGAATCATGATTTTATTTAATAAACATGATCATTCTCTTATTTTCAAAATAGGACTTATTAAAAATAACACTCCCTAGTCTCTACATCAAGATGTGATAAGAGTACATAGACACACATATAATAGAGTTGGAGCTCTACCCCTTAGCTCAAAGCTGTAGAGAAAACTTCGTTGGGCCTAGTTTTAAATATCGTCGTGTTCAACAATAAGAACATACAAGTACGAGGCAACGTCAGGACAAATGTGATCAAACGCAATCATAAATATGTGTACAATTTGCATTTAATCTAAATAAGAATATTTACAATTTATTTTTTTAAAATCTAAATATACACAGTTGTATAATTGTTGTGAAAAATAAAGTGAACTGCCATATTGATTTTATGCAATCAATCCATATCAGTATAAATACGTATTCTCAAGACAAGTGAAGTGATATGATAAACTTTGACAACGGTTTTAGATTACAATAATTATCCAGTCTCATTTGCATGATGTAGTTGTAATAACAGAACACATCACAACTACAAGTTCGTCTAAGGATATTGTCTGTGGTATGATGTTTGTATGGATATCTCTTCATCAGACTAACTCACTTGGCTTCAAACAAGATAGAGATGTCAATCTAATAGAGCGAGTATCGACAAGTTTAAACAAGAATATCCACTGGAATGAGATTACAAGTACTCGACTTAAGGCAAGAAGGTGTTCCTTGAAGATACAGCCTCAAAATGCTGATACAAAATGCAACTTGGGAACGGTTTTGCTATTTTGCTATTCATCATCGCTATCGTTCCCAAAAACAGAAGCTACAGGTGCTACTTTCGGTTTCTTTTTGGCTCCACCAAAAATGTTCTGCAATAACATTAGTCAGGAAAAAATTAGAGAAGATTTCTCAAATCCTATAACTACTAGTCTACTACCATGAAGAAGACAAATTTTATTCTATGAAGAAAGATGAAAGCACGAGCAATGCTTGTTAAGTTCCAAACATTGGAACATGTGAGCTGGCAATAATGCCAAAATAGTGCTGCTTTGCTTCGATCCCATGGGAACCGGGTATTCAACTGGTCACTTATTGAATCCTAAACACTCCAAAAATGTACCAGACACTTCAGAATCATTGCTCATCATTACGATTCAGACCTTTGAAAGGTCTCGTTTCCTATTCAGAGGACAAAAAAAACTCATTAGAGCTTTACTTTAGCTTACCTTTGAGGTGCCACCTTTAGAAGAGAATCCAAATTTCAATGTTTTCCGCTGATCCTGATCTGCAACTGATGTAGCATTTCTAAGTTCAGTAGAAACAGGAGCCTCGGCTGCCCTTGCTTGTTGCTCCAACAACTGCTGCTGCTTCTTACGGGCATCTGCACTATTTTAACAGGAAATAATATATAAATAAAACCACACGAAATGAAAATATAAAGAAAAACTGAAAATGGGAATCACAAAGGATCATTTTGGAAAAAGAAAGGTGAAGAAGAAAAAAAGAGAGATACATTTGAGCAAATTTGGCCATCTCTCTCTCTTCCCGTTGCTGTTCCCGTTTGTTTCTGTCATCCCGGCTGCTTGAACCATGCATTTCTCTCATTTCTTTAAAACGCTGCAATCCCATGCAACAATGCTTTAGATTCAATGGACATCCAAAGAAAGAGAGGAGAACGATGATTTGCTTACAAGAAAACTCTTAATTTCCTACCTTTCTGTGATTATGATCATATGAGCTGAGATGGGCTTCAAACTCCATTGCCAGTTTGTACTGTTTGTTGCAAAGATCACAATAGAAAACCTTGCGTATTTCTTTGACCTCAGTTTGAATTTTCTCCTCACGTTCTGCTAAAACCTGGATTTTCATAATGTGCACGAAGCGGGCAGTAGAAGCCACCAGGTAATAAAAACTGCAGGAAAATCTGAAGACCTTCCAAAGTTGATGGTCCCCTATGATATACCATTCCCGCTAAAAGACATGCATATATGCTATATGCTACCTTCTGCTATTTGATATGAGTTTCAGAAAGAGGAAAGCATCAACCTCAAAGTCTTAGCTCATAATTATTCATTTTTCCCAACCAATTGTATGATAAAAATAACATACCTCCCGTTTTTTGGCATGTTCTTCTGTCTCCTCCACCTCAACATCAAGCTTTTTCCGTTGGATATTTTCTTCTGCAGTGAAAAAATCGTCTTCTTCTTGTTTTCCAATTCCGAGTTTGGGGTCTCTCATTCCAGATTTTATTGGCTCAATAATTCCTACACAAACCACCACAAGTTCCTACTATTTTCATAATGCTAGAGAAACAAGTGCCAATTATGGATTAATTTCGGATGTACAAACAGAAAAATATATTTTAAAAGAGGAACAATCGAAAAGATTTTTGGAACCATAAGAAAACTTTTTCTTTTTATATTTTTATTTAAGTTATATTTCTGCTTTTGTATTAAAAAAACTGTTTTCAAATGGGCAACTTTAAACATGCTCACGTATCTTAGAACACTGGAGTTTTAGAGGATTCTTCCCTTTATTATACTCGGTTGACACTGAACATGGGCAGTCATTAAACTCATACTTGACGTGATTACATTAATTTCAAAAAACAAGGAACACAAGTTCCAACTAAAAAATAGATGTTCTCCTTGCGTTAAAAATCTGGTGTGCAATTTCATACAAACTCAGAAGAAAAATATAAATCGAGCAACAGAGTAATTCTGTTCCCAGAATTCAAGGGCACAGTACTACTACATCCTATAGAGAAAATCTGGTTATGGCGATGGGAGTAATTTAGTTCAGAAATACAAGGAACAGAGGAAAGACAAGTAATTAAAAGATTGTAAAATAGAACGACCAGAAATTGATTTAGAGAATTGAACTCTATCTTCTTGCCATTTCAAGGAGCAATACCATATGAGTCATATCGTGTTCAGAATGAAATATAAAGAAAACGGATGACATTTGCCTGCAAAATCTTTGAGGGAAAGCAATGAGTTGACCACATAAAACTTACTGAACCTAAGGTTCATGAGAAAGATTATAGAAAATAATACACTAAGAGGTAGATTGTACAATGAATGAGCAGAGCAGAATTTCATATCCAGAAAAGCACAATACCTTGCTCATCCTTCCCTAGTCCTTTCCCTTTCCAGCCCATCTTCTGAAGAAGCCTATATCCCACATTTGATGACGTTAATTGTGTGTCCAATGATGCTTGTTCCACATTATCAAGATCAACATTTTCTGTTGGTTTATGGTTGATGGGCAAGCGAAAATCATCTATGAAGTCATCACCAAGAGATTCCTAATATTCCCACAAAAGAAAGAAATAAGTATAATATTAGATATCACAAAAACCAAAATTCCTATTATTTTTTTTATAGAAAAACCAAATGGATTTAAAAATAAAATAGAGTTCAGTAAGTCAGAGAGTTAAACGTATGTCAAACGTTTCCAGTTTGACATGATCACTCAGTCATACCTGCTCCCGAGCATAGCCTTTACTTGGGTTGCTTTTTTCCAGTCTACTACTGAAACCTCGATAATCCATTTTGTATTGCCTATATCATAAAGTTAGGTAAAACCATTACAATTACAAATAGAAATTTGAAGCACAAGAACAATAAGTTAGAAAGTTCCATGTCAAATCCACTTCTATTAACCGAAAGCACCAAAGTATAGTTTCAACAGAGGACTTCACGAAAAATTTAACCACGAAAAAGAAAAAGCTCATCAATTTTATCAATGGATTTCAAAATATTCATCATGAGCTGACCCAGTAGCTAAATGGACAACTCATGGTTGTTATATCTCAGGAACACCAAAATTGTAGCACTTGGAAGTTGCGAGTAAAATAGATGGTGAAAAGAATTGTTCTTTTTGGATATTTCATTATGCGGTTGCTTTCAAAGTTAACATTCAGAACAACTCTGAGCTTTATTAAATAAATCTGAAGATCTGAAGGTTTTGTCAAGAAAATAACCTCCGAAAGCAGAAGGATTGTAGTGTTTGGGAAATTTGGTCTTCCACTTCCTAGTGGATCCTTAATTTCCCTAATTCCCTCCTACATAACCATAGTTTCATAGAGAGAATGAGGGAATATACATACAAAAAAGCAGCCAACAACAAGATACCCATGATCATAAATGATAGAATAAAGAGGCGGAAGTAAAATTGCAACTACCCCAAGAAGGAGGAATCGGAAGTTGACAATTTAGCTAAAAAGAATGTAATGAAAATTGATAAAAGTAAAGTAATTGATTAAGTAGAAAAGCAATGAAAATCGAGAGCCAGAACAAAGGAGAGAAGAAATAGCGAGGGCTACAAAGAAAGGAAAAATGGAGGGAATATGAAAGGGAATTGTATGTGGGAAAGAAAGTACCTGAATTTGAGAGAAATTAGGTCAAAGAAGATGGAAACTTGGTTGTGTCAACGAGAACCTTGAGAAGCTGCGTTGCGATGCGACGGACCTCGTGTGCAAATGGCAACAATATCGACGCCAGCGGCTGAATTACTTTTAAAACCAAAAATGAAAATGTTAATTGGGCCCAACCCCGTGACCTTCCAGCCCAGCATCCATAGGCCCAAAATATTAGGGGTGGATTTGCTTATTTATTGTATTTTTTATTCATTTTTTTTTTAAAATAACAGTTATTTTTTCATTTATCAAATGGCAAGTTGTGTATTGCTATTCTTATCGTTGATAGAGATAAAAAGTTTTCAAATGTTTTGAACTTATAATTCCTAAATAAAAAGTTATAGCACCAAAAAATAAACAAGAAATCACACACAACTATTATAACTAATCAAAGTGTACCAACACCTTCATACAAGACCCAATGGAAAATTAAAATAAAAAGAAACATTTAGGTAAAGGATAAAAGTTTAACTTTGTAACACTCAAATAGTTTTAGCTCACTAATAAAATTGAAGAAAATGGGAGAAAAATGAACTTTTGGGCATTTGAAAATTAAAATTTAAAAAATGGACGATTAATTGGTTGTCGGAAGTTCGGTGAAGTCATCCGAGGTTAGTGGTTGGAGATTGGCGAGTGACAATCTGTCCAAGAGTTGGTTGATGAACTTGCCAACCCTTGAAACAAATACTATGGAGTCGAAGAGAATAGTAAGAACATGTGAGTTATTTTAAATATTTATAATCTTAATCACTAACTAATATTAAACATTGTCCCAAACAATGAGTTGACTATTATAACTTACTCCATTCTTAGTCTCGAACATGTCTTTAAAATCCTTCTTGCCACCTTCATCATTTTTTTATTTTTTAAATAAAAGGTTTAACCTCCTATACGATTTAGATAAAAAGATGAATGATATTGAGATTAAAAAAATTGAGGATGGAATATAGAGAAGATCCCCTCTCGTTTTCACTCTTCCTTTTCTTTTTGAGCTCTACAAATAAATGAACCCATTAATTCTATCAGTAAATATATCTCAATAATTGTTCGATCAAATCAATCCTTCAACTTACTACAAATAAATTTATTCAGTTTGTGATATTACATCTTCAATTGGATCCATTAAGAATCGATCTAACTACATGATGTGGTTCGTTCTTATCCTCTTTTGAAGATTACAATTTTTTTTTAAGAAACTGTTTCACTACAAGCTGTTATATATTTTTAGCATTAGATCATTAAATTTTATTCAATTGATCAAGACCTCAACAATCTTGACATCAACAAAGACACATTTTTCTCCCAAGAATACACAGTCATCTTGTTGATCCATTTTCAACATCAAGAAACAACACAAATAGTATATTATTATTTGATGTGTTAATTTTTCTAGGTTAAATAGTCACAAAGAATCCTGCCAATTAAAGCCTAAGACATTATTTAAATGTGTTGAATCAATTCTCATTAAAGAATAAATTGAAAATACACTAAAGAAAATACTGAAAACGATGTGAAAATTATGTACTTTGAAGGTTCAAACTTACTAAATAATTTATTAGAATCACTTTACTTTCTACTATTTCAAACATATAGAGATTGAAAGATATATAGAATTATTAATTATTAATTTGTAGTTATTGTATTCAACAAGTAACTAATTCAAGCATATCTAATTAAATTAGTAGGATGGAATAATATGTGTGATTAAATATTAAAATGTGGATACATTTTTCCACCAAAACTTTAATTTCAATATAATCTTTATTAACTATATGTTAATGGTTAATGACCAAACTTACTTTTTCCTTTGGGGATTAACCATTAAGAAAATGCTTCGTAGCTATAAAATAAAATGCATTAATAAAATAATAAATATGTGGAAATGCTTCGAGTTTTTATTAGGAAATTAAATTGGTTTAGGGTTTAGTCAAAGAAAGGAGACTTAATGTACCCCACACATTAATATTATTAGTCAATCCATAACTAAAAAGTATTTAGCATTTCTGTTATGTATCGATCACACATAATTAAATAATATACATACAAATGTGTGTGATTTTGATTACCACTACGATACTCTAAACATTATTGGTTTTTTTATGCTTAAATAAGAGAATATTTATAAGTGTTAGAAATGTGAATATATTCTTCACATACTTAGAGAAGGAAGTGAACATAAGCATATAAGTAAGAATAATAATCTTCATTTCATATGAGGTTTAAAACTAAAAGATGGTAAAGGAATGATCGGGTTTTTTGTGGTAAAAAGAGGGACCATAGTCATTTCATGTGTCTCTTTGGGTTTTGGTTTCGAAGATCTTTTATAACTATTCCTTAAGAAGCATTTTAATTAGTTGACTGAATCTCTTTTTATAGGTGGGGTGCTTTGTTGGGCTGGAGTTTTTTTTTCTTTTATGCCATTGTATTCTTTCGTTTCGTTTTCAATGAAAGTTATTTCTATAAAAAAAAAAAACAAAAGTTGGTAAAAACTTTCTACTATATTATCATATGAATAAGCAGAAAAACTTGTACACTTAAAAGAGATAATTACCTAATTTTCTTTATTGTTTTTGCACTATCATATGTGAAATCCATTAGTCCTATATATCATGTGGGAATCTTAGTCATTCTCTAGGACTATTTGAGGTGTAGTGTTCATGTTGTGTGTTATGTTGAATAAATTGTTTTGGTGGTGGTAGGGGTTGGATGTTTCCATTAGATTACTGGGACCTATATTGTCAGTGTTGTGTTCTTGGAAGGAGAATGATGGTATGCTTATTATCCTAAAGTTCTTGTGGACCTTCTAACGAGAGACCTACTTCAAGAATGAGATTCCTAATATTTAATCCCTAGGAGCATTTGGGTAGAGAGTCGAGAGATTTGCACAGTAGGTTTGGCTTCCTCACCTCTCCCTATCCACTCTCTAATAATCCTTTCTCATCCCCATCAGTGTAATTACCTGGTTGTCAGGTACATTGGAAATTCAATGTACTGGATATATGACATGATCATACAAAAAGAGCAGAGAAGGGGCTCATGGTTGGATTGTTTGTGATCATCAAAAGTAGAGAGAGTTCAATTCGTCTTAAGAAATTATTCTAACTCGATGGATATTGTCAATGTTATTAATGCATGAGATGATGGATTCCTCACTTTATGTAATATATTGATTGAGAGAAACGTTATTTTTATGACAATTTTGTTTAATGCTACGTGCTTTTGTCATATTTTTTTCGAGAGGAGAACAAAGTTGCCAATTCTTTTATGACTTTGACATCTTTTAGGATCTTTCTTTGATTTATAAGTATATTTTTCTAAATAGTATCCTTCCTATCAATCACTGTGGGGAGGGAAGGTTGTAAGTCTCTCTTATTATTTATGTTTACCTAAATGAAAAAAGTCCCTAATGTTATTTTAGTCAAACCTCACACATAAGTTTCAATTGTTACAAGTCATTATCATATTTAAACACTTGACATGACAAGAGAAGTTGTGTATTCTATTTAGTTGTTTTTAACATACAAAGTTGACGAATCAATTCTCGAATTTAATAATATAAAATTATACATTAATTGAATTATACTCACATGGGTTGTTTTTCTATTGAATGGATGACTTTGTATTAGATTTTAGGGTTATTTAAGTACTAAAAGTGGGAGAAAGGGAAAAGGCTTTGAAATAATGGAGTAAAATTCGGTTAAGATATATGATTGAGAAAGTTTAACAAAACTTAACGATCAACTTGAAATTAGAACCATTGAAGTCAAATTATACAACACTAAAAATTAAATGATATTAATGACATTATTTGTCTTCACACATAAAAAAATATTATCTTTATTTAGTTTGAAGAAAAAGTATTTTCTTCAAGATAAAAGTGCTTTAAGAATAATGTACTACCTTGAGTAAAGATAAAAATTTAATGTCTCTTCCATTCGAATTTGATATATATATTCATGATTTTCTATATATATAAGTTGTCTTATAATTAAAATAAAAATGTTCAAATTCCATTTAAAAGATGCAAGTTTTATTTTAAACGTGTTAAAAAAAAGGACGGTGTTAAAGATAATATAATGGTGTGATTTTAAAGTTTATGATTTGACTTAAAGATAAGAATGGATGAATATAGAACATGCAAGAATGGTAACAATTATCGTATGGATACTTTATACTATGAAAAATCAACATATCTTTTGTGAGAGATTGTAAAAAACATTTACAAATTTTGATAATAAATATAAACAATAAAAAGACTTGTGTTAGTTGTAAAAAAATATTTACAAATTTTGACAATAAATATAAAAAATAAAAAACTTGTGTTATGGGAAGGAAAAAAAGGAGAAAAATAAAAATGCGGTGAGCGTGGATCGAACACGCGACCTTCAGATCTTCAGTCTGACGCTCTCCCAACTGAGCTATCCCCGCACATTGAGAAAAAAATGGCAAACTAAATTACAAATAAAAAACAAAGCTTTTTTTTGTAGGGTTTATAAATTTTTCTTTTCTTTTTCAAGGTTAATTAAGAAAACTTTTTGAAAGATACCACCTTAAGTTGAAGTTGATAAGTATTTTTTTTTGGTTAGCTATGTGTTTTATGTATTTGTAGAAGAGTTTTTAGAGAAGTAGACGCATTTAGAGTAAAATTTTCTGTTTTTAAAGTTTTACCTATTGATGAATTTGAGAAACAAAGTCACAAATGTTTTCTAATAGGCATAATTTGTTTCATCTGAAAATGAAGAAGTATCGGTAGATTCACCTTCATCCTTAATTGTATCCATCTCGATTGAAAGACAGTAACTTAAGATTGATACCCAACCCTAAAATATAGGAGCCAACTCTAATACTAATTGTGAGATATAGATAAACCTAATACATAACAACACAAGTCACACACGATGTAGTGATTAACAATATGAGTGAAGGTGACAAACTAAGCGTTGAACATAAATGAAAGACACAAAATTGATGACCGATAAGTTTGGCGCAATATCACATAATTTATCTTGTAAAGAGTCGTGAGGTTTCTTGATTTTTCCAAAGTAAGATCCTCAACATGTTATATCAAGATAATACATTTTTTGAGTTTATCATTACTCTTGGATCGAATCCTAATTTTTTTATTAGTATTGTTTGACTGGGAGTTTTGATTCGGATCGAAAGTTAGTTTTGGTTAATTGAATGTATGAATAAAGAAAAGTTTTTGTTTTGAAAACTCTTTTTAACTGAAAAGAAAGAATCTAACTGAAAAACATTTGAATTTTTCTAAAAGCTTTAACACAGTTATGCTTGTTTACCATGTTTTTAAACTAATTTAAAATCAACTTCAAAATTAAGCTAATTGTAATGTCATTGCTTAATTACTAGTTAATAAGTATTTTGATCTATTCATTATATTATCTTATATTATATCAACATTTTAACACAAAAATATGAATAGGAGAATTATTATAAACGAAAAAACTGTTACAAAGTATAACAAATATTTGTAAATATTTTGGTTAATTTTATTATAGTATGTATATTAATATAATAAATAGAGTGAATTGGTAAATTAAGAATGATATAATATTAACATGTGTTAGAGAGTTAATGTAAGAAATGATATTAACTTGTGATCTCTTCTAACTATTGAGGGGTACATTTAACTAACAATATTCACCCTTTTCAACAGTTTGAAAAAGGTACAAATAATAATTATTATTATAAAAAAAAAGAGTGAAAAAGAATGAATATTAATTAGAATATTATTTATACTATGAATACTTTTCTGTGGTTTTAGTTCAGTGGTTGCATTTTTAAGCCACACAGTTCCTTTTTAATTAATGGGAAAAATGAAGAAGGAAGAGGGAATCCACTTTTTATTTTGTTTCTTTTAATTTTAAAATTTTAAATTTTAGTTTCAAATTAATTCAAAAGCTCCCATCATTTACCTACAACTGAATAATAATGTATTGAACACAAAATATTCAAAAGTTAAGAAAAGCCCCCTAATGCTTAATTATTTGTAAAATCCTTTTTCTTTTCTCCACCAAATTATATTCCCTCTTCTTTTCTGTACTTCTTTTCTTTTCTTTTCTTTTAGGGTTTGTTTGGGGTTTCAATGGCAGACAGCTAGGTAGAGGTAGATAGATAGATGTTTAATCAAAGGGGGAGGGTATGAAGTATGAAGCAGTTTCCCCTATTTTACAAACTGTTTGGAAATGGGGAGGTACATGTGGATATATATGTGGGGGTAAGAATTTATTCATCCCCATCTCTCTCACTTCTATATCATCTTTATTTTAAGAATCTACTCAACTTTTTTCCTTTTTTTCTTTTCTTATGTTTAACTACTTCCATGAAACTACCCCCAAATCCAACCTAACACTCTTTTAAACACTATCAATTTTTTTTCTTTCAAGCTTTGCTTTCAAATATTATAGCAAAATACATTCAAATATTTATAACTACCAAATCTTCTATATATATAGTTTATAATTGATAGTCTCAAAGTTGGTTAAAAATATTTAATTAGATGTTTTATTTAGTGTCGAAGGATCAAATGCCTTTTAACTTTTAACTTGTGTAAATTATCGTTGAGCTACTTTTAATTGTTGTTTATTAATCCTTTTCTTAATTAGTTGAAAATTTGAAAAATGAAAAACCCTAAATTTGTAGATGAAAAGATAAGTACGATGTTAAAATGGGTTTTGGAAAATTGATGTCTACAAGTTAAGTGGAAGACCGTAGGAAAGTTCAAGAAGTCAATCAATGGAAATTTCTTTATTTGCCTTTTTTTCCAACTCACATTGAAGCTAAGCTTAGATCCCTATGACTCCGACACCGCCATGTTTTCTTCAAATGCAATAAAACCAAAAAGTATAAAAAGAATCAATAAACATCTAGATTTGATGAATTTGTGTGTATGCAAACAACACAGCCACCACACACTACAAAACAGTACAGCTGTTGCATCCTTAATAAATTGCTATATACTTAGGTTCTTACATATATTAAAAATAGCTTCTTTGTATACATGTTCATTACCCGTTAATGATAGACGACGTATAACTAAACATCTACTATACATATTAATTTTTTTTTTTCATATTTGTTATTATTTTGTATTAGATTATGGTATATGCAAATGGGAGGAAAATTGTAAAGAAAGAAAAAAGAGTTTTGAAAAAAAAATTGTTGGTTTAAAATGAAAGCCAAGGCCGCGTTGAATTTGATTAGAGTCTTTATAATTTTTGTTTAAATCAAATCAAGTTGATTAAGTAAGTTTTAAAGGGAAAAATAGAGAGAGATTCTTGTAAGCAACGCGTGAGAAAATATAAAGAATTACAAAATTAGAATAAGTTCATAATATAAAATGTTGAAAAAGAGGGAAAATAACGAGTTTGTGTGTGAAGTTAGGATTATTGTTGAAAGACTAGAGGGAACAGTAAGTTGGAATTCCAAGTCTTTGCAAAGGGATTCCTTTGGTCAATAATTTTGCTCTATTTGAATGCAAGAAAAAATGTGTTTGTAATTTCTTTAAAGTATCCATAATTTAACTTAAAAGGAGGGTGTATTTAGGTAGAAATTCGAAACGTCCCTATATTCTATTCAATTATTCAATCATAATTTGTCACGTTGTATTAAATATTTACAAGAAAGAAAAGAAAAAGCATCTCACTCCTACCACAAGAATAACTAAAAATTAGTTAAGAAATTAAAATTCACAATCCACGAAAATAAATTCACTATTTGAAAAAAAGGTACAGTCAAACACAATTATCTCTTTGATCCTAACTACATACAAAAATACTTTTTAAAGCTTTTATACTATTCATACTCTTTTCTCCCTTCTCAAATCAAAACTCATCACTTAACATGAGATTATTGCAACTTTTCTAATATTTTGCACCAAAATTAGCTCTTTTTTCTTACCTAATTTGGTTAATTGGGTGAGCTCTAAAAAGATAATAATTAATTTTATTTTGAGAAGACAAAAAAATAAAAAAAGAAAAAAGAAAAAAGAAAAGAAAAGAAAAGAAAAGATGATAATATAATAATAGTTATTAGGGGTTTAATTTTACTTTTTTCATTAAGATTCTTTGAGTTTTCATAAGTTAGTGATTTGAATTGATCTGACCACCTTTTTGAAGTGTTATAAAAGGGAGGATCCCCAAACCCAACCTCACCACAGTTCAAAACCCAACAAAATTTAAACACACACAAAAGAGAAGAGAGTTTTTGGGTGTGAAGAAAACAAAAAAGAGAGTTTTTATATATACTTTTTCATAGAAAATTAAATTAGCAGCAGCAGCAGCAGCAGAGAGGGATATTAATATGGGAGGAAACAGGCAGAAGAAATCTCACAACTCTTCCTTTTCCTTCTTGGGGCTCTTCAAATCAAAAAGATCAGTTAGAAAAGGAGATCATTATTATGATCATCAGCAGCAAGGCAACAACTGGGAGGACTTCTCTTGCCCTAGCAAGGTGTGGCCGAGCGACGCCGATAAGTGCCACCGATGGGTGGCCGAGCCTGGCATCGACCGAAAAGCCAAAGATTACATTGACAGGATTCATCGTAACCGCGTCTTCGAAACACCACGCCAAACCGTCACCCTTCCTCCCGAGTCCCGATCATAGGATTCCCACTTGACGATTTAACTCTTCTTCTTCTTCTTCTTCATCATTTACATTTCTGTATATCTTTCTTTCCTTATTATTTTCTTCTCCCCCTCTCATTAAATGAGTCTAGCTATTGTAATTCCCTTCTGATCAACTTTGCTCATCATCACTTTTCCTTCTTCATCTAATAATAATATATTATACATTTTATCCACCCATATCATTTTCCCTACATTAATTAGATTTAATTAATTTCAACATCCTTGTTAATTTAGTTAAGTGAAGATCTTCAAAAACAGCCCTCCATTAGGCCATATCTCATTTGAAACTTAATCCATTTTCAATATTATATTAATCATTAAACACACTTTTAATTATTTCGTTTTTCATTAATTAATTAATTATAAATATTATTATCTAAATACTACATCCTGTACGTACATTTCAAGTACATCTACTTTCGTTAATTATTATCTTATCCATCCGCTTTTTCTTTAACAAATTACTTTATTTTACTTTGGATTAAAACAAAAACTACTTATTTTTTAACTTTTAATTGTATTTAAATTATAGATTCGAAAAATAATCCAATAACCCATAAAGTAGAGATAAAAAGTAGAAGAAATAAATAAATAAGTTTTTGCATGTGTATTAAAGGTTTGATATTGTGTAGATAAACCCAAGATCAATAATTTTATAATTCCAAACAAAGGAAGAAAAAATGGAAATAATAAGAATTTGAAAATAGAAATAAGAAGGGAATTCCATTTATCAATCAAAGGGATGTTTTGTTGATGGATAGGTTCAATCATGAAAAGGAGAATTATGGAATTATTTGAATTTTATTATTATTATTATTATTATTATTATTATTATTTGAAATGGTAAAGAAAATTAAAAATAGTAATTTTGGAATAATGTAATTATAGTTAGGGGTTTCAAATTAAAAACCCTATACCAATTTTATCTCAGTTTTGTCTGAGTTTGATGTATAGACAAACCATGTTATGCTCTGCCAAGTTTATTCTCTATGTATTTGAATGGACCAATGTTAATTATAACATTTTTATTACAATTGTTTTTTCCTTCTTTTGAACAAAGTAAAAAAGGCAAGATGCTTTCCCTTAAATTTATTTATTTTTTCAGTGTACATTTGCTTTGGTTTTAAATACAATTAGGCATTACTTTACATATTATATACATATACTTTTTGTCGTCTAGTGCTTTTCTTCTTTTTTGGTTCATCATATTACAGCTTTCAAAACGCAGTACGAAGGAAATTCCAACCCAAAAGAGAAAAAAAAAAAAATGCTAAAGGAGTAAATAGTTAAACATTGGCACCATTTTTTCTTGTTGTTTGTGGCAAAAGTAAAGGTTTTTTTTACTAATTAGGCCCTGCTTTTGAATTCTTTTTTAAAATTTTCAGTCACCAAAATGAAGAATTTAGGGAAGTGTACGTATAACTAAAGGAATTAAGGTCCTTTATGTGAGCTAGGAAAAACCTAAAAGAAAAGGGCATTTTGATAATGCAAAAGAAGTGAAGAAGATTGATACAAATCCACTCTTTTTTGTTTATGAGAAGTGATTGTTTTAGGCCTTCCAAATCCACTCTTTTTTGTCTCCATAATGAAGTTGGGTTAGAATTAATTTAGAAAGTGAATAAGCATCATATTAATAGGAAGTTTTTATAAGATTTTCTTTTCTCAATGGATGACTAAAAGTTTGAGATTTGTAATGAGTTTTTTTTGTCTTCTCAATTCTTAAAAATAATCTAGAAGGGAGACCCATTAATTTGTCATCATCGTAGTGTACTAATTATAAGAATGTGTTAACTATTATCTATGATTTTTCCTTAAAAAATGGGCTAATACAGCTTTATAAATCTTAGGCATGGATGTTTAAAAATATTATTTTGCACTCACGTTTGAGGTTTATTTTTTATTTGGCATTTAGGCTTCAATATGATTTTGATTTAGGTTCCATAGATTTTAAACGGTAACCATTGAAGGCTTACACTTTTCAAAATATTCATTTTTAAGTCTTTATTGTTAATGTGAAACAATCATATTTAAAAGAAGTAAAAGAATAATAGAGAAAGAAAAAGAGTTTGCATTGTTTTGAGGGGCTCCAGTGCAAGTGCCCTGCTATGTGTCCCCAAAATGAAGGAGAGAGGAGCTGTGCATTGTTCAGTAGTACTTTCACAGAATATAATCTTAATACACCATTATATTCAATTTTAATATACTACTTGTGTCCAAGATAATTATGTTTAATTAAAAGCACAATTAACGAAGCAAAGCCCCAACAAAGAATAATTTCACCTTTTTTTTCTAGAAAAGAAAATTTTAAGATATTTAAATTAAGATTTTATTGCATTGAAGAGGCAAGACAATCATATATAGTGGAAAAATGTGTTGCTTTTATTTAATTTATAATACCCTAAAAGGAATTAAGCAAAGAGATTCTTTGTAAAAATATCTTAAAGCTTTAGTTCTTGGCAGCTAATAGTTTGGTGTTTATTAATTAAGAATTTGAGAAGTTGAAGAAGAAGCAACCAAAACCAACCATTGTTTTTAATTATAATTATAATTATATATATATATTCTTTTAATAAAGTAAAATAAAATAAAAATTTGAAGTTGTTGGCATTTTGTTGTGTCTCAAACTTTGGATGCAACATCCCTCCTTTGATGTCTTCTCTGCTAAAGCAGTCAGTCAAGCAATCTATGTATGAAGAATTTTCCTTTCATTCCTTTTCATAGTTATCCAAATAAAATGCTCTTTCAATTCTACCGTTATTTAATTTTTATTCAAATCACTCTGTATTGCAACTTCAACGTCTAACCTTAAATTCTCTCTATCCCATACTTTAATTACATTACTATTACATTAAAAAAGAAATCTACCATTATTTTATTACTAACTTTCTAAAAATGAAACTTTAGAAATAATAGTAGACTTAGCTTCTTTTTAATGTAATAGTATTGTAATTAAAGTGTGAGATCGAGAGAATTCAACGTTTGACGTCAAGGTTTATAGTACAATCAAACTGTGTCATTTGAATAAAACTGGTTAAACATAAAAATGTGTATTAACTCCGTGAATATAGGGCCTACCCTGTTAGGATATCTCTATAGGAATACAGAAAAATCCTCCGAATGTAAATGGAATACATACCCCAATAAAAAAAAGTACACAAGTTTCTTAAAATAGAAAAAATAGAATCGATTTAGAAATACTCATTTTCTGTTCATGAGAGGAATACCACTAATCAGTCGGTTGAGGTCAGTTTTTCGACTAAATGATCATCAGGTTAATGTTCCAACCAACCCGACTATGAGAGTGTGCAAATCGACCAAGGTTTGCGTTTAAGTCGGTTTAAGCCTTTAAAAAATTTTAAACATGTTGTCAGTTTGGCCAAACCGAAATTGATCGAACTCCACCTTATCTTCAATTGATTGCCTTCAGTTCCGCCAGTTTCGATCGAGCAACTTGGTTTTGTGGTCTCTATCATACTTACCCCTAGCATTAAATATTACGTACCTCAAAAGATTATGGAAAACATTTATAATTTCTTAGTGGAAGATCACAACGACAATAATATTTTATTATATTTATAAATATTTTAATTTATTTTGTTATCGTTTTGAAAACAACCCAATATTTTTCTTATTCTTCATGGTTTACCACTTTTCTCTTTTGTCATCATGCTAACTTTTTTTCTCAGAGTGGTTAAACTTCATAGTGAGTATTTATTTTTAAATTGAGTGTTCCTTTCTTATATATCTCTTTCTAAATTCAATTTTTTCTTTTAATAATGTTTTTTTATAGAGCGTTAATAATTTGTTTTCTATTCTTTAAGAAACTTTAATTTATTTTTCAACAAAAAATTAATTAACTCATATTATAACAAAAAAAAAAATTATAAAACTATTTACAAAATAGAGTAAAATCTCATTTAACTTAAAATCTCATTTAACTTTTACACTCAATTTTGTAAATAATTTTAATTTTTGTTCTGTATATAGAAATTCTTGATAATTTTTTATTCATAATATATTTTTCCAAATAAATAAACTAAATAAAAATTTATTTCATAAATAATACTTTACTTGAAGGAGAAGTTTTACAAAAGTTTTTTCTTTAACATATATGACATTTTTATTATTACTTTCTAAGGACAAAAATCAGTGTTGGGAGAGGTTGATTCTCTAATATTCTTCAAGTGATGAATATTTTGGAAGCCAACTTAAACTGAAATAAAATTTTCTAATGACCATTGACCACTCATAATTATTGCTTATTATTTATTTTAATAGTGATTATTAAAATATGAAACATTTAAAAATCAACATAAAAAGTCTTCCTTTTCTGAAAAATCATTGTCTTAAAATGAACATGTTAAAAAATAAATTTTTGTTGTTTAAACGAATGTTATGAGAAGATTTTCTTTGAAATAATTAACAAATTAGATAAAGGTGTCCCATATAAAGATCGTGTACAATTTCCTTTGTTCGAATTTTGGCTCAACCTACTCAAAATTAAAAGCTTTAGAAACCTATTAATTAACATCTTATTTTTTTTATTTGCTGCAACAAGAAATTTGAGAAAGAACAAGAGGAAGAAACAGCAAGTATAAAAATGGTTAATTATTGGTCATATGAGTCTAGATCATCCATTTACATATAGTAAATTATCATTAAAAGAGCAAAGGTTTTAAATTGCATCTTCAACCCTGCATGTTATTTGTTTATACTTTTCCCTTCACGTCCTTCACGTCCTTCATGCTCACAAATCAATATGTAATTAACTCACAAATCAATATGTAATTGAAATCAAGCCTTGAAATTTAGAAGCATTATATATATGTGTGTGTGTGTGTGTGATATAAATTTAACCTTTTTTGTTTTATTGTAAAGTCTCACAAAATTAAGTTGCATATATAGTATATGCATGTGGTTAGTGTGTGTAGGATTCTATATGCATAGAAAAGATAAAAGGGAGTTAATTATTGAAGTTGAAGTGATGGATTCCTTTTGCAAGCTAAGGGTTCTTCGTATGGATTTTTGACTAAACCTCCTCCATCAATTCATGGGGGAGAGAGCTTTGAATCATAAACAGTGCCCTATTTCTTGATCATATATGATTCAAGCACTGTTGTTTGATATTGATTTAGTTGTTGGGTACAATGTGGGAGAATTAAGCTATAGTTTTGATGTTCTCTTCTTTTGAATAAATGTTACATCCCACCAACTTAGAAGGGAATTTTGTAGGCCACTCAAGTGGTAGAAAGCTTCAAGCAATTAATCAACTTATTATGATGTTACACACATTATATATTTCTTTTTCTCACTTTTTAACTCTTTATGCTCTCAACAAGAATATAAAAACAATAAATACCAAGCTAGCTACATTATTTACAAAAGAAAGAAAAAACACTTAACCAATTAATTTATTTAAAAAATACCTCATTCTTTTTAAAACTTGATATAAACACTTCCCTTCACTCCATTTGCTAAAAACTGATTTTATAAGAGACCATTGAGCTTAGGAGTTAAGACTCCCTACTTCGATACAGTGTTAAATATTCATCAATCATAATATGTCGATATTTTAATAGTAAGATAATTAAGAATAAAAAAACATATTGTGAGGCTATTTTAGAAGAAGTAAATAATGCTCACCTATTGTAAGTTGCAAAGTTGTGTGTCGTGACATATTCTAACAAATTTGTATTCTACAAGTAGCAAAATTTGAAGGTTATTTATGAATTATTAAAGTTAGGTTAATAATGGAATTGATGAAAAAGTAGGAATATATTTGAAACATATATATACACAAAGAAGATGATTCATTATTGTTAAACTAAAAAGAAATTAAATAAAAGAATCCAATATGGGTGACCCTAATGATTTGTGGGCCGACCAAAGAAACCTACAATGCGACGTTATTTCAACACAAGAATCATTCAACTTTTCTTTCTACAATTTTGTAGAATAATAATAATTGAAATCATATACAACCCCCTTTTTTTTTCTTCTTCTTCTTCTCAATATATACAAAAATTATATATAAGATGAGAAACAAACGAAGAAGAGGGAAAAAAATCCATCGTTTTAAAAATGAATAAGAAAAACTCTTATCTATAGAAAATGATGATGCTTGAAAATAGCTTAATTAAACAACTTATATATATTTCATTGAACAACTTAATTAGAGATATAAAAACATAAAATAAAATTTGAAGTATCTATCAAACATATTCTTGATAATTACCATAAGTTTCGTCAAAAACATCCTTGGGAAAGTGTTATCCATTATTTTGGGATCCTATAATTATATCACAAGGTAATGTTGGAAGATAGATAAAATTTATGTGTTCGAACACAAATTCATGCACAATGTTAACAATTAAAAAAAATAAAGGAAACACAAATTGTTTACCCTAATTAATTTGAAATATATAATCTACATATGAGTAGAGGTGTTCGTGGTCGGTTGAGTTGAAAGTGACCGAAGAACCCTTTTCAAATATATACCCTAGTCCAACCCAACCATAATTTTTTTGGGTTGGATTGATTTAAATTACTTAGGACATTTTTATTTTGACTTTGCTCTTAAAATAAGTAATTAAAAGGTTAATAGGTAAAAGTATCGTTTATTATTTTTATATATTGAACTAATATTAATAATTCAAATTTAATTTATATTATGAATTTTTTCTTTCTACCACGTAGTAAAAGTTATATTAAGAAATTTGTTAGACTCTAAATTAATTATCCAAAACTAATTAAGTGAATGCTAATTGGCTTGATCTTTCCTCTATCATTCCACAATTATTGTATTGAAATGTAAATAATTCAAAAAACATGTATATGTTTATATAATTGTATCACAGGTAAAAAAACACACTTATCCATGAAAATAAATTTTATTAACAAGGAGTTAAAGTGATTAGAATGGTATGAAGTACTTATCCATTAAAGATGTTGGCTACGGTTGGCTCTCATATGGACCTACTCCTACCCTAATCATAAAAAGATTGTTATTCATAGGATAACAGTAACGTTCATCTCAACCTGATATATATACATTTATCATCAGTGGATATATATCATATAATGGAAAAGTATTGTTATATTCTCCACGTGTCCATCTCAACATGATAGATGATACCTAAATTCCTTAGAGAACAATTTATTTGAGCACTTCATGTTGAACATTCAAGTACTGATCTCTCCCATTATTGAAAGCTTGCATGCGAATAAAATTATATACATATATATCTATGTTGAAAGGCCATGCATCTTCTTTTCTCTTCACTCATTTTATTTCAACTAATTTGGATAAACTCTATATCCTCAAGTATATTAATTACAAACCATTCCATAAAAGATGCATTTCATATTCCTATTCTATAATGATGATAATAATAAGCCAAGCAAGTCAAAGATTAAATGTATATGTTTCATTTTTTACTACTAAAACCCCCCTGTGATAGTTTTAGGATATAATTAAGACAATATTTTTGGATTTGTATTACTATAAATAAGAAATCAAGGTGAATGAGGAAATATAAATGTGTTAGATTCATAAAACGGAAACAATGATCAGGTATCTTAGTATATATTATGCATTAATTTGATTGCATCAACATCAATCCCATCAAAGGAAAATTGAAATTTTAGAATTGGAAATGCACTAAATGATAAAAACTGATAAAGGGTAAGAACAAATTACCTGGAAAACACTAAAAAATTAAATGCATTTGTATATATATTAATTAGTTTGGAAATATTTCCGCTAATCAATCATGATCATCAATGGATTTGGATTTGGTCTCGATTTGTTTGCCAAAAGTGGTATTATTTGACATTTCATTTGGCATTGTTTGTAATTTGCTTGCAATTGCTGTCTTTCTTCTGTTTTTGCTGTCTTATTCCACCCTCTTATTGTTCATCTGTCAAACAAATTTCACAATAGATTAGTATTGGTTAAACATGTTCTTTTGGTTCTAAACTTTCATTAATAATATAATTTAGTATTCTTATACTGGTTTTCATGAGATTTGATGTTACAATTCATAACTTTAACAATATTATTTAAATATATATATATATTTTTATATGTTAACATTTGTAACAATTCAGTAAAAAACTAAGGCTCAATCTTATAATTTAAAACCACAATTAGTATCTATGTCATTACAAGTATATTAGGGGTTTTAAATTTTTATATATATTGTACTTTAGTAGCCCAAATTTTAAATTATTACTTTTATAAAAAGTTATCTTTTCCACCCAAAATACATATCCTTTGTGTATGAAGTACACATTTTTATTTTAATTTATATAAAAATGTGCCACATCTTATAGTATCGTATAAAAGAGAGAGATATGTTATTTGGTGTATGAAGTACACATTATTTATTTTAATCAAATGTGTCCCATCCTATATATTATCATATAATACAATAAAAAAGAGAACAAAATCTGTATTTATTCCTCTTTTTCTTGGTGCCTTATTTTGTTCCAAACGTTGGTTTTACTTTTAGAGGGAGGGCTACTACCACAGTGGCTATTATGAATTAGATTTCTACATATATTTGACATTAGATGGAAAGAATAAGGACTTTAATTTGTTCATCTATACGTTTACAACTCACCCTCTCAATGTATCATACAAAAAAACTTTAAATTAAATAATAATATTAAAAGATACGTATATATGACGAATTTGTGATAAATTTTGTGTAACATATTATTTTAATTTGCATGATTTTAGTAGTTTTTAAAAAGATTACTTTGAAACAAATTAATGTTTCAATTTTGTTCATACTTTAATTTACATCATTATACCAATCATATATATATATATATAAAGACAAATCAAATTGAATTATATTCTCGCAAAAACTTTCTAGTTATAAATATATTCTGGACAATATTCTTATAAAGATTATTATAATTTTGAAGGAAATAAGATAAAAAAGAATAATGGAAATTGGGTTGGACAAGTTAATACAAAAATGGCATGGAAAAATAAGAGTGAAAAATGAAGGAAATTGGTAATTGTGATGATGAGAATATAGAGTGTGGATTTGGATGTGGAAATTGGAATAAGTTGCTGTGCAAATTAAAAGACACCCAGAAAAGAAAATTACAGAAATTAAAAAAAGAAAAGAAAAGAAAAGGGAAGGAAAATATAGAAGAATATGATGAAGAGAAATCTAAGGGAAAAAGGCATTAGACCACATTGCATTGTTATGGTTATAAGTTTGATCCCCAAAAGGCAAAATCATATCATCCCCAACAAACCCCATTTGATCTTGAGGGCTCACAAGCTCCATCAGCCATGCCGCAGTTTGTGGCTGCGTCGGTGGAGCCTGAGCCTGAGCCTGAACTTGAGTTTGAGGTTGTGAAGAAGATGGTTTTTTAAGAGAGTCAATGCGAATAGTAATATCTTTAAGATTTTGATCAATGAGCCAACCGAGGTCGTTCAAATCAAGCATGTTAAGACCATGTAGTCCCTTTGCAGCGGTGAGGCTCTGAAACATCAACCATGTGATCTCTTTCTCCCGGTTGTCCTTTCTCATTTTCTTCAATTGCTCGTTCGCCTTTGCAATCCTTTGTCGCAAAAATGTCTCCTGGTTCACCTGTTTAAAAGATTCATACCTCTATTATTTTCTTTAAGAAGCTACTCGTTTATATACATATAATATGGCAATATGATCACCTTATTAATATATTTTTATATAAACGTTTCAAGAGCATGCACTACTACACTTACCATCTTCTTACTTTGCTCCATCTCGGGCATCTTCTTGAACTGGGAAAGAACGCGCTGGACGCCAATAGGGGAAGGCCAAAGCTCGGGTTGGGAATCATAGGGACTAAAGATGATTGCACATGCCTCAATCCCACAAAGAGTGCTTAATTCACTAACCTTTTTCATAAGCCCTCTCTTCCTCTTCTTGTACGTTGCCTTTCTTGCAGAGTCATTTGCAATGTAAGCAAGTTTCACTTTCTTCCTTGTCATTATTTTCTTTTTCTTTTAGGGTCCTTTTTCCATTCTCATTTTGTTGCTAATTTATAATACATTTGAATATTAAGAATTTTGATTGGGAGAGTATGATCCTCGTTGTTGGGTTTGGACCAATTTAATGTCTTTGTTGTCAACTTTAATTTTGATAGATTTGAGATAATCATATGGAGATTATTATTTTATTTGGTTGGATTAAGTGAGTAGTAATCACAATGATATGATATTGTGATTATTATTATTATTTTATTTTATTCATAAGATCCAATTTAACTTCTTACCTTTTTAGTAATATTATTATTTATTACTATCACTTCGTACGTTAATTGCCTTATGTTTCTCTTTCTTCATTTTCTTTTGCTTATAATACATATAATCTACAACATTTAACTAATCCTTATTTTAAATACCATACATACATATAACATATACGTATACAAAATTGTTCTAACTACTATATTGCTCTATAATGGATCGCATGCCTTCAAACGGCTCCAATTAGGCCTCAATCAAGTATAAATACCTAAAATGAATATCAAATAATTATTCGATACGGTACTCTTCATTATCTATATTTTAGTAGAAATGTTTAAATATAGTTCAATTCACGTTATATATTAATGATCCTAAGATTTGTGGTTTGACTTCTTTCAATCTCCCGTCATAATAAGAAAAAGAAATTATTTCAAACTTTGAGATAGATACATATATATATACACATACATTTGAATATTAAGAATTTTGATTGGGAGAGGATGATTTTCGTTGTTGGGTTTGGACTAATTTAATGTTGTTTTTGTTGTCATCTTTAATTTTGAGAGATCTGAAATAATCATATGGGGATTAATATTTTATTTATTGGTTGAGTTACAATAAAACGATATAATAGTAATTATTTTTATTTTATTTTATTCATAAGATCCAATTTAACTTCTTACCCTTTTTAGTAATCTTATTATTTAATACTATCAGTTTGCATTTAACTACTTATATCCTCATCAAGTATTTAAATACCATACATACGTTGATACGTACGTATGTATATATATACAAAAAATGTTCTAACTACTATTGCTCTCTAATGGATCACAGGCCTTCAAAAGGCTCCAATTGGGCCTCAATCAAATCCAAATACCAAAAATGAATACCTCATCTTGATCATTCTAGTAGAAAATGTTTCTATTGTTCGATTCACGTTCTGGTCACTTGCTGTACTAAGAGAAATAAATTATTGTTGCAAACAAATCCATGCAAAAATTTGAGATAGATATACATATATACACACATATATTTATATATACACGCATATAATTGTAATAAAAAAAAAAAAAAAAAAAAAGATATATAACTAAAGATAAAAAACTTTAACACATATATTACTGTTCAAATTATAAAGCTCGAAAAATAAATTATTTTAAAACAATCCTATCTAATCCCACTTAATTCAAGATCCTTCCATGATTTTATATTTTTATTTGGCTATCTTGTGGGATAATTCAAGCCATTTGGGGGTAGAGGAAAGATTTAGATAATTTTTATTAAAATTAATTAACATTATTTGAAACTTCACTTGATTAATAGTAAAAAATGTATATTAAAAATTATTTTGTTGTTGTTATAATTAAAATTAATTAACATTCAATGACAGCCCGTTCGTATGTTTGGTTGATCTAGGTTTGTTTCGACTACTCCAATCAATGACAATTATACATAAATAATTAGTTATCACATCCACAAAATTATATATGGATTGTTATTATCAAATCAATTAAATGATGGATCATATAATAGACAAGCTAGCAAACAAAAAATTCAAAATTTCATTAATAAAAGATGTTGAATATGGAGTAGTAGGAGGTGGGTATGATAGAATTGGAATAATGAAATATGGTATTAATTAGGTGAGAGGTATTAATTATTTATCTAAAACTAAAGTTGATGAGTGACAAGATAGCATTAGGGGTTGCTTTAAGTTGTCAAAAATAAAATTCAAAGTTTTAAGTGATTGTGAAATATTATAAATTAAAGTGATAAGCATCAAAGTTTTTTGTCTGCCATTTGTGTGATCTTTGGATATATACATATACACAAACACCTTTGCTTTACTTTATTTTCAAAGATATTTTATCCATTAATTAAACCCCACTTCCAAAAAAAAAAGTGTTTGATAGTACTTTTTGAGGTCTCTATTCTAATAATGTTGAGAGTTACCAATCTAAAAATTATTTCATTGATTAACATCCATCACCTCAACCCTACATCTAAAGTTGTACTCTCTTTACTATTAGATACAAGGAGTATCCTAGTGAACAATATCATTCAAAAGAAAGACTAATTGTCCATAACACTTTACTCAAACAAAATAAACAAACTCGAATTTAAAACAATCTCAAACATCAAGATTGCTCTCCAAAAAAAAAATTAATAATGTAATAATGAATTTTGAAAATGGATTTGTTATAAGTTTTGAGCACACATTTAAGGGGACGTTGAGCTTTACTTTAGTTTGTGTCTGAATCCCATTTTTGGAAAAATTTAAAAAATGTAGATCACCAAATACATTATTTGAGAATTTCACTTGGAATTTGATACCTTATTTTAATTCATAAAATCTGTTCCAAAGACATGAGATTTGAATTTGCAATATTAATATTTGAATTTGTAGCATTCTTTATAACAAGAGTGGGTGAAGGGAGGTCCCATTGGCTAATTTGTTCCTATGTCATCGATGCTCAATAATTTTAGGTTATGTGTAGCTATAATAATTGCTAAATTATGTGAATTTTCATTACATATATCTAAGTAGTTGCTTAGTTGGTTTTGATTTTAGGTTAAATGATGATGCTAGTATTTCAAATTTCAAAAATTGATGGTGTTTTTCTTTTTATTGAAAAAGTAATTCATCAATCCAATTACACTTTTTCATTACTATTAATATACTTCGATAGATTCCAACTACAAGTACACAAAGTGCATTGGTAAAATATTAAATAAAATGTAGAAATATGAAAAGTAGTAGTGTGGAGAAGAAAGAATAGTAGGAGATTTATGTAGGATTGGCATTGGGTAAAGAATAAAGATGAGAATAGAGAGATGAAAAGGGGTGGAAAAGTTGGGCATAAACTTTTTAATATATAATAGGGAAAAGGGAACCTTTTGAGAATGAAAGAACGAAAGAAAGAAACGTAATCAACACTCAACACATTCCAATTCTTCAACAAACTTACTTTGTCCTTATCCTTCTTTTTTGTTTTTTTTCTGATTTACATCAACCAATTCAATCAATACAACCAAGAACAACACATGATTAAATTACCCCCAAATAATTCAAAATTACAAATTACAAAAAAAAGAAATTAGAAGCAACAATTGTGTAGATGTCTTTGATGGATGGGATGATTATCACACAAGCAAACACACTCAAAACAGAGATCAAGAGAAATTAAAAAAAAGGAAGGGGGAGAGTGTCGGTGAGGAGAGATCATGATGATGAGTTCCAATAATTTCTTCCATCAATCTCTGAAAAGTGAAATCAAACCAACACACATAATTCAAATTTAATTTTTAAAAAAAGTAGTTAATTAGCAAAAGAAAATTAGGATGATGAGGGAATAAAACGGACTTTGAATTGGATGATCACTTGGTGATGGCATAAACAGCATAAATAATGCCAGGGATGTAACCAAAGAAAGTTAAGACCAAGCAGATCCAAAACTCAACCTGAAATTATGAAGTGATTAAAAGAGAGAGTTAGTGAAATAATGGGATTTGAAAATGAAAAATAAAGTTAAGAGAAGAAGAAGAGATGATTATCAGACTTGGCATCCAAATTTGAGAAAGACACCAAGAGGAGGGAGGAGAATAGCGAGGAGGATATCGATGCAATTTGTTGTTCCTTCGTCTGCCATTTTTCTTTTGCTTTCTTCTTCTTCTTCTTCTGATTTACACAAAACAAACAGAGAGAGAGAGAGAGAGAGAGAATTTATGGGAATGAAGTAATGGGTAGTGATGAAGGTGGGGTTACTATATATACATACATATACACACATTCATAACTTTATTTGCCCTTTTCAAGAACCGCAACTAACACACTCTATCTATTCTTATCACATGCGACAAGTGAAGACAGTAATATACAAAAAAATTTCTTCCTTTTGACTTCTTAATGGTGTGTTTGGTGGTTGATAAAGACTGTAAGTAATCTAAATTCACGTTTGGAGTAAGTGTTTGAGTTCAATTTATAATATTAAACTCATTTTTTTCGGTTTTCAGTTCAATTTCTTTTTTATAATTTCAATTTTATTTTTATACACGGTTTTCAACACTTTTTTTTTATTTTCTATAATGTGATTAGATTTTAACTTTCTAAACTATTTCTAGTTGTAATTGAATTTCAATTTCTAACTTTCTAAACTATCCCCAGTGGAATTGAAATAAAACTTTTATTATTGAATTTCAAAATTAATTAAATGATCAATTTCCTTGCACCATGAATGGTTAAGAAGAAAAAACAAAATTTTCATATTCTCCATCTATCAAAACAAAAACAAAAAACATTCAAAGTAATAATGTAGTAACATAAAAAGATTTCTTAATACTTATGGATGGATGTATAAATTAATTTTTAAGAGTAAATTAATTAAAAAACGTTTTCAAATATATGAAAATTTCATATTCATAGTGACTTCTACAAGTGTCCATCAGAAACCTATTAATATCAATATCGATCAATAATAAAATTTAAAATTTTAATATAATTTATAAATACTTTTAACATTTTTGTCACTTACAATAATTTTTTATTAATTAATATATTATTCAATAATGATATGTCAAAATATGAATGAAATGAGTATACTTGTATGCATTTTTTCATATGACGTACAAATGACGCAAATATGAAGACCAAAATAACGTATTTTAGCCTAGATTTTGGAAACAACGAAAAATAAAACAATAAGTAGGATCAGAGAGTAAAAGAAGAAACTTCAAAACACGTATGAGAGCACTGTTGCATTAAATTATTTAAAAGAAAGAAAGAGAAGTGAAGTGAGTCCACAAATCCAAAATTTGAGTTATTCACGTAGAATATGTTACTATTAATGGTCATGTGATACCATTTATTTCTAATTTTATTAGCTCATTATATTGTTAACAATTCCTATACCCATTCCCTCCATCCCCTTTTATTACATTCTATTTACCCATATGGATTCTCATGATATGCATAATATTAATTATTCCACCTCTTTGTCAAACCCTAACACTAAATTCTATTACACTTCCCCCATACCCAAACTTTTTTTCTACCTTTATTCTCATTTCTTTCTTCAATGTACATTACATCTTTTCTACTACTCCACATTTACTCACTAATAAATTCAAAATCAGTTCATGTTACCACCCTCTCACTAAATTTTTCTTTTACCTCGTTAACGAGTGTCAATATTAAGCCTATAAAAGAAAAAAAAAACATATATAAATATGCCCATGAAAATTTTTAATAATATGTTTCTAATCGTTGTGAAGCAAGCAACATTAATGAGCTTGTATACAATATGAAAGTAATAACATTTTGCATGAATATAATTGATTCTCAAAATTATTTTTATTCTATTTTAAGATTGATTCTAAAATAGTTAAAGTTACTTTTATTATATATGATTTTATTTATTTAAAACCAATAACATGTATTTAATTTAGTAGTGAAGAATCTTAGAATGGTATATAATGCAGTTTATAAACTTTATAAAATTAAAAGTCCTATCAAATATAGTTTAGATGTTGTATATAAACTAAGTTAGTAATTTCCAGAAATACAATTTGTTTCTAAAATAGAGTAAAGTGGACGTAACTTTGAAGTATATAGTTCATAAATCCTTATAAAATTGAATTAGAAAGCATATGATTAAATTAAAATTTGAGGATTAGAGTAATACACTAAATTATCACAATAATTTAGAAGTAGAGTATTAAAATATTTGAATTTGAAATTGTTGGTTAAGAAAAAAGAAATAACTGTAAAGAAAAAAAGAGTTAAAAAGACAGGTGTCGGGGGAATGAGATCGAAGGGTAGAGATGTTGCCGCATGGTTGAACTGGAAAAGGAAGGGTGGAGATTAAGGTGTGTAAGTTGCTTAAGAAGTGGTCACCTGCCTTCCCCTATCAGATTCTTGACACATAAGCACACGAAGGTAACCGTCCAATCACGTGGAGGTATAGCGCGTTTCCACGTGTAATTTGAATGAAAAATCCAGGGGGTAATGTTATTTTAATTTATGTTTGTTAAGAAAAAGGGGGAAAAGGAAAGTCCATGTGAAATGGGATTCTCATTAGCTGCTCACAAACATCTTTTTCGATGCCACGCAAAAGAAAGATAAGGAGGGTTTTCCTATAAAAGTACAAACAATTAATTAATCAAATTTAATTTTCACTTTACCATCTGTTCATATCATTATCATGTGTCTCTTTTTTTATTTTTTCACAATAAATAAGCAATACCTTATGGGTTTAGAATATATATCTCTCTTTGACAATTTTTTTTTTGTTGTACAGAGAGATCGGGAGAATTTGGAATTGGGAAAAAAGGAGGTGTAGTATATAAACACATGCTCCCTCATGCATTGCTTTTGCTGTGTCTTTCTTTTTCCTAAAAAACTTGCCTAAAAATCGGTGAAATTTAAAATATTTATGTTGTGAAGTAGTGAAGAGGAAACATGTATATCCGAGGTGGCTACTAAATGATATGGACGACGATGCAAAAACAATTGTTAATTTGTTATTGATGGCATGCATGTAACGTCTTTTTCCATCACATGAATCACAACCTCTCCCTCCACGCCATTAATACAATTTGTGTCATTCCTTAGCTTGTTTGATGTTTTGTATCATCTTTGATTCGTATTTTTAATTTTCTTTTACAGATAAACCGAAGGTTTGGTTTAGTAATTAATTACTAACTTCTTTTATTTGAAAAAAAAAATATATATATATATATATACACTATCTCTCACTATATGTTGATTGATTTTTTTTATCTACTTTGTTGATGCCGATGCCGAAGTGTACTTGGATATCATTGGGTAGGTGTAATTTACCTTCGGATGACCGGTGTGAATTTATTTGAAGAGAAGAAAAGTGTTCTTTGTAAAAGAGAAAACTTGCATACTAGTATGATGTTTGTTGCACATATTCGGATGCCTAAATGAGAGTAAGAAAATGTTGAAGCTAGAGACAGTAGTATTGAAGTAGAACTCAAGTTTTCTCGTATGAAGTTAAATGATGTATTTATAAAGAAAGTAGAGACCTACGTGTCGAGTTTCCTTAGAATGTAATATAACTAATTTGGTCAAAGAGCGTGCATTGTTTCATGATTGGCTAGGGGTTATGTTGACCTTGACGGCCAAGAGTATTCCTCGAGCTATATCTTGGGCTTAAAGCTAAGTGTAATTACTTTGGAATGAGTCATGCGTAAAATATGCATGTTGGGCATTTGTCAAGGGTCGACCTTGGTCTGGGTTGTTAATTAACTTCAACCTTGCCTAAACTAGATCCTCTTTTTTCCTAGGCCCACTTCATAGACTTTAGAGTTGTCAGGTTTAGCTCAATACTTATTTTATGTGATTTTTGGGTGATTCTATCCGTGTGTTTTAACTACTGCTTTTGTATCTCGCAAATATCTCGTCATGTCCAAATGTGAAATTTCCAACTCAAAATAATTTTACACTTATTTTATGTGATTTATGGTTATTTTACAACTTGTTTAAGAGTGTTTTAATTCGTAGCTATTTTTTTAATCTTGCAAATATCTCTCAATGTCCAAATTTGAAATACTAACTCTAAATCAATTATATACTTGTTTTAGGTAATTTAGAGTGATTCTATAATATATTCGAGGAGTTTCTTTAGCTATTTTTTTAATCTTACAAACATCTTACGCACATCTTGCAAATATTTTGTAGATTCAAAGCTTGATATACCCAACTTTAAATCAATTTTATACCTTTTTAAAGTAATTTAGGGTACTTTGACACACGTTTATCTTTATCTCGCAAGTATCTCACAACTCTCATAATTGAATTTTCAACCCCAAATCATTTTTACATGTGTTTTCGGTGATTTAAAGGTAATTTAGAGTGCTTTTAACCATTTTTAGTGAGTTCAAAGTATATAATTAATTTGAAGTTAAAAATTTCAAGTTTGGACTTTACGAGATCTGTGCGAGATTAACAATAGCGGCTAAAAACTTTTAAAAAAATGTGTAGAAACACCTTAAATCATATAAAACAAGTATGTAGATGTATGCGAGATGTCTGTGAGATTAAAAAACGTGCTAAAAATGTATTATTAACCAAAATCACTCCAACCAATTATAAAATTAATTTGGGGTTATACATTTAATGTTTAAACGTTTCACCCATAGAATATTAAAGACGAAGATTATCTCTTTACAATAAAAAGGAAAAGAAATGAAAAAACATAAACACTCCTCGAAATAGAGAGAAAGAGAGAGAGAGCTTCTTCAAGGAGTGACTAAAAATTCTAAAAAATTGTAGGAGAGCTTGGAGAAAGATGAGATAAAAAGGGTGAAAGTTTTTAGGTCTTTTTTAAAAAAAAAAAAGAATGAATTTTTACAAAAATAGCAAAATAAAATTATGATAATAGAGTTGGTTTGATAGTCGGACAATTATGGTCTAAATTGATGTGATGAGTTATTTTTTTCTAAAAAATTTGAGGTGAGATATTTTGAATTTTTTATAGTCAATTTTATTTGATTATTGTAATTCCCGGAGGGGAAAGAGAATGGTTGAGGCAAGTGTGGGTAAGAATCCAAGCGGCTTTCCATTCTTCCAACCAATACTCATCCTTTATTCTCTTCTTTCGTTTCCCCGCGCAATAACAAGATAATCTCACTTTCTTAACCGTTCCACCATATTCTCCTCTTTCTTACTATGTCCCCAACAGAATTTCACAACAGAGACCATATCTGTATTATTGGAGCACTTCTTTTTGTGAATATGAATTGGAGGTCTCTACTAATCAACTATTCATATATGTAAAGTCGTCCAATTCTTGGACCTCCTCAAGCTATGTCCAGCTCTACGCTCAAGTCATCAAATGCAAAGGTTTTAATTAATCTCTCTGATTTTCCTTCCATCACCCTCTTCTTGCATTTGGATTTTGGATTAGGTTCATTTGAGTTTTCGGATCCTTTTAAATTTCATTGAACAAGTTCATTAATGTGGGGGATGTACTTGTACTGCTGTGCTTGTGATGTTTTTCTCTTTGGTTTTTATTTGGTTGTTGAGTTTTTTCTTCTTTAAAGAATTTGTCTGTGCGTCGTTCTTTTAGACTTTTGGCTTGGTATAGCGACAGTTATGCTATAATTGGGAAGGTGCTCCTGAGTTCGTCTTTTGGAGAGAAAGGACATTTTTTGTGGGGAGCTTGGCTCAAGTTGGAGCAATAGGGTTTTTTTTTAAGAGAGGGGGGGGGGGGGGGGGGGGGGGGTTGAGGTTTAAGACATGTTATGTTGCCAAGTAATTTATTGTTAATAGTGCTTCTGTATGTTCTTTCTTTTAATAGATTAATAATGAGTTTAAAACTTGAATTATATCTTTGATATTCCTCACAAGTCTGAAAATGGAGTTCCCTCGTTTTATTAAATAGAGTAATCTGATGAGGAAACAAGGCAACAGAAATTCTTCGTTTATGTTATATGTTGCTGTAGCTGCATTCCAAGCTTCAAGTTCAAGGACACCCATACTTAAAACTTCACTACATTGACATACAATTAAGATTAACACTGCTTGAATTTGACCAAAAACTTGTCAAGCTTTTAACGATTGAATTAACTCCACCAGAAGGACAAAGAAGTTTGTCAACGTGATCCACCAATTTTCTTAAAATGTATGCATCTTCAATACAATATCAATTTTTACTTTGAAACTATGAGAACTATCCAAAACAAAACACCAACCAATAGTAAATACAAAGAAGAACCAATGTGTTCGTACAATATCAAAATTTACGTTGCAACTATGACAACTATCCAAAAAAATCCTCACAACCACATCTTCTGATAATTACTAGAACAAACAAAACACCAGCCAATAATAAATACAAAGAAGAATCAATTTATCCATATAATATCAAGTATAACGTTGACTGAGACCTCCTTCTATACACACTTATTTTTTAATAATAAACAAACCAAGAAAAATCAAATAATACTGACGCAATAACTCTGACTTGCTGCATGTCCAACAGTAAGGGTTATATGACATTTGTGTGAAATGTGAAATATTCAGTGTTTATTCATTGCATACCATCACTTAACTTTAATGTCATCCCTTGCTTCAGAGGAAAGGGTTTTTGAGCTTGGTGACTTGCCAATGATAGCTTTCTTTGCCTTCACCAGCGACTGCTTTACTTTCGATAAAATATTGTGTGAATGCTTATGACTAGGCTTCGATGGAACTTCTTTCTTGTCATTAACTTTCGGAACTTCAGCTTCTGCCCTCACATTTTCTTTATCTTTTACTTCCAACTCAAGCTCTTGGGGTTCTTTAGGTGTTTCATTTACCTGAACACTGGCAGTCTCAACCGTTGCTAGTTTCTCATCTGTAATACTCTCCTCAACCTTGGTTTCTGCAATCAGATCAGCGACTTCACCAGCTTTTTGGTCATCAATTGACTTTCCTGCTACCACAACATCAGTTTCATAGTCTCTTGGAGCCACATCTTCTCTTGGCAGCGTTATTTTTTGTATGTTCTCATGTGTAGCTTCATCTGCCTTCTCAGTCTTCATTCCTTTTTCTTTGTTTTCCTCTCCCACTTTCTCCATAGCGGGTGCTTCCTCTACTGATAATTGTGCAACGACATCAATGTTGCTTGATTCCTTCTTTTCATCTTCTTTCACATCATGAGGTGGAATGTCAGGTGCAACTAAATTTACACTAGGTTGACCCTTCTGATAAACTGAATCTTGTTTATCACTTTGTCCTTTGCATTGCTCCTCTTCTTTGTGGATTTGTCCTACTCCCAAAGGTGATGTTCTATCATTCCCAATAGCCAATGGGTTTTGATCTTCCACATTTTCACCTTTCGCAATTTGCTCAGTTTCTACCTCCACATAATCATTCTGAACATGATTGGTTAGCTCAGACAATTCTTCCTTGCCATCCCTCACTTCGGTAACTTTACAAGGTTCTAGTTTTTCAATTTCTTCTGAACCCAATGTGGAACCACCGACCTCTTTTGCTCCCATTTCCTCAGATCCAATCACAGGGAAACCTTCAACTGGCCCTTCCATGTCCTTGGAAGGTACTAAGGACTCTCCAATATCTTTTGCTATAACTTCTGATTCTTTCACATGTGGAGCTTCATTTGGTTGCTCCTTATTCTTGGGAGGTTTAATGGATTCACTATTATCTTTTACCATGACTTCTAATTCTTTCACTGGTTGAACTTCATCGAGCAATTCACTCCCCTTGGGAATTTCTACAGATTCAACTATATTTTCTGCTATCACTTCCTTTGATTCTTGTACTGACTGTACTTCAACTGTTTGTTCCTTGTCCTCAGAAAATTCT
>CM046890.1:18021275-18101363 GCA_025688845.1 Cucumis hystrix | reverse complement strand
GTACTGACTGTACTTCAACTGTTTGTTCCTTGTCCTCAGAAAATTCTTTTCTTTCGGAAATTTCTTTTTCCACTTCTAATCCTTTTGGTGGGTGAACTTCAATGGGCTGCCCATTTTCTGTTGGAGGTTCAGTTGTTATATTAATTTCTTCTGTGATAACTTCTACTCGTTGTTCCACTGTAAGAACCTCAATTGGATGCACTTCTTTCTTGGGAGGTTCAACAAATAAGTCTGGAACATGAGTTGTGTCTGGTTTCTCCCTCGATTCCTTGTCTACACCGACAAATTCTTTTGTTGGATGGTCCTCATCTGGTTTTTTACTCGATTCTGATACCAGTAACCCTTCATCTGCCTGCTCCTTGTTCTTAGGAGGGTCAAAGGGTGCAACCTCTTGTGCTGTAACTTCCACTGATTCTTTCTCAGAAATAACTTCATTTGTTGTGTCTGGTTTCTCCCTTGATTCCTTGTCTACACCGTCAAATTCTTTTGTTGGATGGTCCTCATCTGGTCTTTTACCCGATTTTGACACCAGTAACCCTTCATCTGCCTGCTCCTTGTTCGTAGGAGGGTCAAAGGGTGCACAAACCTCTTGTGCTATAACTTCCACTGATTCTTTCTCAGAAATAACTTCGTTTGGCTGCTCCTTGTTTTTGAGAGGCTCAATAGATGCACTTGTCTCTTCTGTCGTCACTAGTGGTTGCTCTTTTTCTGTTGGAGTTTCAAATATTTCTGTAACTTCCTCTGCGACCACCTCGCTTATCTCTTTTGCTATCACTTCCAACTGTTGCGTTTCTGTTGAAGGCTCAACCTTTTGAGTAACTTCTTTTGTGATCACCTCACTTATCTCTTTTGCAACCGCTATTGGTGGTTCAACTATTTCAATATCTTCACTTATCTCCTTTCCTACCTCTTCTGGCTGCTTCTTTTCTATTTGTGGCTCATCTGTTTCGACATCTTCATTTATCTCTTTTTCTACCACTACTGACTCCTTCTTTTCCATCGGCGGCTCAATTGTTTCAATATCTTCTTTTGCAAACATCTTAATTGGTTCTTTTTCGGCAACAACCTCGATTGGTTGTTCTTCTTTCTGGATTTTCCCCTCACTTGGTAGGCCAGTGTTGTCTGTAGGTGCCAATGGCTTTTCATCTATCACAGCTTCAGCCTCAACATAAGTGTCCTGGACATGTTTGGTTACTTCAGGTATCTCTTTTATACCATCTTTTACTTCAATGACCTCCTTTTCTTGTTTCTCGACTTCTTCAAAATCCAATGTGGAAGCATTGGTCTTTTTTTCCTTCACTTCTCCAGATTTTGTTGATGAAAAACCTTCATATGCTTGCTCATCGTTCTTGGGAGGTTCAAAGGATAAGCCAACCTCATTTTTTGTGACTTCTACAGCTTCTTTTTGGGAAATAGCTTCATCTGATTGCTCCTTATTCTTTGGAGGTTCAAAGGATTCGTTTGTCTCTTTTTCTATCAATACTTGTCCTTTTGCTTGATGAACTTCAACTAGAAATTCACTTTCATGGGAAACTTCAACAGATTCCCTGATCTTTGTTTCTATCAGTTCTCTTGATTCTTGCTCTGCGTCAATTTCAGATCCCTGTTGCTTTTCTTTGGGAACTTCTGTGGGTATGCTAATTTCTTTTGCTATCACTTCTTCCAACGCTTTGGATGGATGAAGTTCAACTGGCTGCTCTTTTTCTGTTGGAGTTTCAACTCTTTCAAGATTTTCTTTTGCAACCCTCTCAATTAGTTCTTCCAGTGGAACTACCTCAATTGCCGGAGCTTCTTTCTTTGGTAGTTCAACAGGTTCTTTTGGAATATCAGTCTCTGGTTCCTTGTCTGCTTCCTCATCTACACTGACGCATTCTGTCACTGGTTCCTCTTCTGCATCTGTTGGGCCCTTACTAAAGTTTTCCACTACTGATAATATTGTATTATCACTAATCTTTGGCTTATTCTCTTCTGCTTCCTCAGAATTCATTTCCACTTTTTCTGCAACTTCTGTTACAAAATGTACATGGGCACCTGGTTCCTCTTTTTCTTCACTGTAAACGATATTGCTTGATGATTCGTCTTGTAGTTTTGGAAGGCTGACAACCTCTGATGGTTGTTCTTCTACTTTTTGTGTGGTTGCCTCTGCTGGTACCTCCAAAGTCTCTCTTTCTATGACTTCTTTAGTTGGTTGCTCCTCTGGGGGGCTCTTGCCATTGTCAGTTGTATCAAACTCCTTTATACTTTTTTCCAAGTACGCAATTACTGGCAGTTCTATTGCTTCTCCTCCAACTGGTTTAACCGATGGCCTTTCCTCATGTAGGGTCTCATTGGTGGCAGTAGCGATTTCCACCTCTGAGACCGAAGTAGATTCTTTTTCCAACTGCACATTGTCATGAACTGGAAGATTAACAACAGGAGTTTCATCTATTTGTTTGATCTCAATAGCAGGAGGCTCAGCTTGAATATCCACTGCCTTTTCTTCGGATGTCGACAAAGTACTATTTGGAACATGTAAGTTGTCAGCCCTACCTTTCTCCTTGTCATCTTTTACAGTTTCTTGTGGTGAAGAGAAATGTATTTGTTCCGCTACTTTTACTGATTCACTGTTGATCTTCTCCGTTTCCTCCAGTAAAATAAAACATAACTGTTAAATTAAGGAAAAAACATCCCCGAAAAATATTGCTGAAGGAATTGGCAGATCTAATCAACCATGTGACAGCATAAAAATAACATGTTTTGTACCTCTGTTACTGTCTATCAAGATAGATCTCTCACACAAACGAAGAAAAAAAAATTAAGGAATTCAATATAGTAATCAACATGATCAACAAACTAAATTGTCATGCTTCTAAACTATAGGTAAGTTAACTTACTTGCAGATAAAATTTCTTAATTCTTGATTAAGAAACCTATGTTTGGGATGTGCATGTTAAATTCAGTTTAGAGAACTAATAGTAAGTGCATATAGTCGGTATTACATGAAAATGACAAAATTATCACTCAACAGGATGTTTAAAGTTTAAACTAGAAAAGTAACAAGGGTGTGTATAAGGAATCTAAAAACTTGATCAAACGGTCGTCACATCCAGTTACAATCATGAGAGAGAAATCAGAAATCATGTAGCTAAATAAGAAGCTGAACAAACTTAAGTAAGTAGTGAAATGGAGAGCATGGAGAATTAGAAGTAGAAATAAAAGAGAAAATTAGAGGAAAAACTCACCTCATCGGTTGTAGAAGTTTGATGGGAATCAAGAGTTTGGGTGGCCATAATGATTATTGTGGATTGAAAAACAAAGTGGCAACTCCCAGTCCTTAAGAAATGGAAATGGAAAAAAGATGAAGAAATTAAGGAAAGAAATGATGAGGTTGGCAACAACTCAGAAATGCCTAACTAAGTCACTAGAAGACTAAATGAAAGAACCACACCACTTGGAGGAAAAATTTAGCAAAGCAAAAGCAAAAACAGTCTGTCAGTGACAAACTTTTCTCACATGATCTAGGATAGAATAATTGATGATGATAATGATTCCCTTTAGTTTCTATCTAAAAGAAAAAGAAAATCAAACAGGGTGGAGAGATAAAAGTTATGATAATTAGCATTGGCAAAGTGATAAAACACCAAAAGCAACTGGGTCCCATGTGTATTGATTTTCATGGTTGGAAATGTTTTGGCCTTCTACAGTCATATTCATAAGTGCATATTATGTTTGGGGTGGCAATAAATTAGATTAGATTGGGAGCCATTTACCATTTGATATTTTATTTTCTCCCTCTTTTAAATGTTGAATTGGCAAAGTGACTAAAAACCAAAAGCAGCTGGGTCCCGCAGCTTGTGTATTCTTCTTCATTGTTGTAATTGTCTTGGCCTTCTATATCATATTCATAAATGCATGTTACGTTTGGGATGACATTCAATTAGGATGAGATTGGAGCTTGTCTTAACTTCTAATATTTGATATTTTCTCTTTTGAATATTGCATTTAAGATAAGATGACTTGGACATTGGTCATTAAGGCTTTCAAAGAACACCTAACTTTTGTACTTTCTATTTGCTGTTGCATGCTCGTCGTTGATACTTAATAGAAAAAAAAAAAAAAGATCATGTTAAATGATCATTATTTTTCTTTTGAGGGGGTGGGTTATGATTTAAGAGAGTTGGTTTGTTTTAAGGAACTTTCAACTCAAACCCAATTCTCATTTTTTTCCACCAGATTATAACAGCTTTATAAAACTAAAGAGAGAAAAGCAGAACAAACCTCATGCTTTGAAGCCCACTCCCATAAGATAGAAGATGTCTAGTTTTTCTGGGTCTGTCCTGTTTTCCCATCAACAAAAAGCCTTCTCGCTCTCATAATTCATCTACAAATCTATGACAAATGCACAACTAAAAAAATTTAAAAGAGCAACCCAACATTTTAAAACTGAACATTCACAGCAAAGCATAGTAGATCAGATCAGATCACACACTACTTTTTTCCCCCTCTCTCTCCTCTCCGATTTTCTCTTCTCTTCTTCTTCTTTTGTATAGCCTAGCTAGTTTGGAAGACTTCAGCATGGAGGTAGCTGAAGGTTCATTTGACAACGTTCTTGTTTTCATTTCTTATTTTTTTAAAAAATAGACATGTTTGATAACTATTGTGTTTCTCGTTTTCAAAATGTAAGGAACATTTTTTAAAATTAGATAAAAATTGAGAAATTATGGAAAATGTTTTTCTTCCTGTTTTGTTTCATTTTTAATTAATTGTTTATGTTTTAAAATCTCTAGTTGGCTCATTGGTGAGGACATATGCATGAAACCAATTTTGTTTTATATTTTCCCTTTCTTTTTCTTTTTTCTTTTATTTTTCTTCCTTCCTTAATTTTTCATATTTATATGTTTCATTTTTTTTAGTTTATTTTTTTCCTTTCTTTATTAATCTTTCATATGTATGTTTTATATTTTTTAATTTGTTTGTAGTTTTTTTCTTTCTTTAGTTATTTTTCATAATTATATTTAATTTAATTTTTAATTTTAATATTTTTAGATTATTGTATTATTTCATTTAAAAAAATTTAAATTTAAATCTAATTTTAAATTTTATTTCCTTTTCAGCAGTATTTATTTTATATTTGTTAATTTATTTTCATATTTATATGTTCAATTTAATTTTAAATTTTAAACTGTTTAATATTTAAATTATATATTATTTTGATCTTTAAAATTTAAAATTTTAATATGTGTATTTAACTATTTTTTTAAATTTTAAATTTCAAAATGTTGTGTTTACTAGAAATGATTATCAAATAAGTTAAAGTAAACGGAAATAGTTATCAAGCAACACTGTTTTCTTATTCTAAAGAAAAAGAGACAAAGAATGGAAAACAGAAAACGGAAACGTCATCAAACGGGCCCTAGCGTTAACAAACAACTTTTGTTGTATAAACACAATACATTTTGCTTTAGCTAATTGAGAATTATATTCAACCCTTGTTGATTGAATTATATTCATGGCAGTTGGAGTTTTATTGATGCACCTGTTCTAGATAATAACTGACTATGTTCAATAGGAATCATCGGATCAATAGCAATAAGTCTTGTTTGAAGAGACTAGAATACAAAACATCTTGAAACAATAATGGGAGTGGAGATTTGGAAAACATAGAGTCGAAAGATGTAGTATCATCTTGACCATAAATAGGTTTAGTTTAGGGCTTTTGTAATACGTCTTAAATAAGCTTCGATTATTGATATTTAAGTCACTCTTCTTGTTGGTTTTACATAACTTCTCGCTTGGATCAGCAAACTATCACCAAGTAATACAACATCCAAAATTATTTGATTCTAAAATTGGAGTAATGTGCATGATTTCATCTTCAAATTCAACTAGTTCATCTGTAATTGCTTCATATTGATGGCTGCTGGTGAAGTGATGGGTGGTGGAACAGATGGATAGGGATTAAGGCTTAAGAATAATAATATGTGGATAGAAGCACATGTAATTGGGGTCATTTGAATGGGACTGTATGCTTGCTAAATACAATTGTCTGACATCTCTTTGTTTAATGTTCTTTGCTGAATATGATTAGACAAGCTTATTCAATCTATTTTAGGATTGCCTCGTTTGACACGAAGTGATATCAACACATGAATTGAGAAAACTTTGTTTTTTTTCATTTGTGGGATTTTGTTAATAGAATCTCATATACTGGATTTGGAGCACAAACTGTCAACCAACAAATAACAAAGATTGGAAAAAGTAACAATTGTAATAGAGGGAAGAAAGTTGATTATCACTTCCCACTAGAAAGCAAAAGGAAGTGAAATTATGTGACTATTCAAAGATGGGGTATAAAGGGGTGCTATTTCAACCATTGATTATTGATGGGGTTAAATGCCTTTAAACTTTTGATGATGGGGTTAAATGCTTTTTCAGGACTTCTTATTATGTTGCCTTCTCATCAAAGTCATTCTCCCCTTATGCAACTTGGCCCTTTTTTCAACTTTGTAAAAAGTTAATTTTATTTTTTTTCAAATCCATTGTTGTCTTTGCCTCTTCTCTAAATGATTTTGAGTTAAAGATTATAGCATATTGGATATTGGATGATATGATCTATTGATGGTGCTATAGGACTATTGACTTTACTTTCGCTTAGTATACGTTGTCAAGATTATTCCTTGTGTTTTGATGTGAATTATTGAGCTAACAATTTTAACTAAACAAGAAAAGGAAAAAATTCCTATGTTTGGTTGGACAAATTTTATTTTGACTTCTTTTGAAAATTATATACAATTATCTCATTTATAGGCAACTCTTACAACCATCTTAAGATCCAAAATGATTTTTGCCTCACTTTTTAAAATTAAAAAATTTTGACCTCTTGTTTATCTCAATTCTTTCATTGATATTATTCTTTTTCATCTAGTACTTTCTTCTTGATGAGACCATGCATTGGAAGCAGCTTCGCGAGTCCACATGAGCAGCTCCATGTCACTTCTTGTTCCTCTTCTCTCCCTCTTTTCAGTTTGTGTTGCTGATTGAGACTGAACGTCAGAATGTGTGACAACAGAGGTAGATGAAGTCTTGGATAGAGTGGAAAGGGAACGGGAGCGAGCGAGAATGCTTAATCCGTGTTGAGAGGGGCTCCGTTTTAGTAATCTCATCTAATTTTTTTTATAAAAAATAAAACGACAAATTTCGAAAACATTTTCCGGTCATCCAGGGAGTCCAAAATAATTTCGTACTCTCTTCCCTCCGCCGCATCACCTACATTCGTGTTGTTTATTCTCAATAGGCGGACCTCCAGATTCCATCCATTCCGGCGGAAATCACAGCGTTTCTTCATCGCCGGAGGCTTCTTCGTCACAGCGGTGGCAAGCGACGGGAACTTGGGTTTTCGAGTGCCACACCACCGCGCGACGTCTAGACCACGCGGGAATGAAGGTCTCCCGGCGGCTTTCCTCGACGGTTTTGGACTGTTGAAATTCTTTACAAGGTTCTGGTGAATCTCGACCTAAATGGCCGAAGAATCAAAATGCTTTCCGTTCCAATCGATACCCATTATTTACTTAATCTTACCCAACCTCCTAAATCAAAGCAAAAACTTTGCTTGTAAATTCTCATTTGTAACCCACTTGATTACGCGACACGGTTAGATATGAAAGCTATCAATTCTAAACTTCCCCTTTATCCAAATTTGAGTTTTTTCAAATCCCATTACCACCAAACTCCATTCCTCCACCCTCTCACCTCTCTTAACAGTCTTCTCAATTGTAGCCGGACATCAAAACATGCCGCTCAAATTCATTCCCAACTCATCACCACCGCCTTGCTTTCCCTCCCTTTTCTCTTCAACAATCTACTTAACTTGTACGCCAAATGTGGCTCTGTCGAACAAACCTTGTTGCTCTTCTCCTCAGCCCCAGATGACTCTAAGAACGTTGTCTCTTGGACTTCTATTATTACCCAACTTACCCGTTCCAAAAGACCCTTTAAGGCCTTGACTTTCTTTAAACATATGAGGCGTTCTGGAGTTTATCCCAATCATTACACCTTCTCTGCTGTTTTATCTGCTTGCACTGACAGTATGGCTTCTGTTCATGGTGAACAGATGCATTCTTTGGTTTGGAAACATGGGTTCCTTGCTGAGGTATTTGTTGTCAGTGCATTAGTTGACATGTATGCCAAGTGCTGTGATATGTGGATGGCCGAGAAGGTGTTTGAGGAAATGCCCGTGAGAAACCTTGTGTCTTGGAACACTATGATTGTTGGGTTCTTGCAGAACAAGCTTTATGATCAGGCCATTTTCTTCTTTAAGACGCTTCTATTGGAGAATTTAACTGCTCTTGATGAAGTAAGCTTTTCTAGTGTCTTTAGTGCTTGTGCCAATGCTGGTAACTTGGAGTTTGGGAAACAAGTTCATGGAGTTGCTCTGAAGCTTGGTGTCAGGAATTTGGTTTATATAAATAACTCGCTGAGTGACATGTATGGTAAATGTGGCTTATTCAACGACGTTGCAAAGTTGTTTTCAAACACTGGAGCCAGAGATGTTGTTACTTGGAACATAATGATCATGGCATACGTTTATAATCACAATTATGAAGATGCCTGCAATAGTTTTTGGATGATGAGAAGGGAAGGTTCAATACCTGATGAAGCATCATACTCTTCTGTTCTTCATTCTTGCGCAAATCTTGCGGCATTATATCAGGGAACACTGATCCATAATCAGATCATACGATCTGGGTTTGTTAAGAATCTGCGTGTTGCAAGTTCTTTGATTACGATGTATGCAAGATGTGGCAGCTTGGTAGATGCTTTCCAGATATTTGAAGAGACTGAGGACCGTAATGTGGTTTGTTGGACAGCTATCATTGCAGCGTGTCAACAACATGGTCATGCCAACCGGGTTGTTGAGTTATTCGAACAAATGTTGAGAGAGGGGATTAAACCCGATTATATTACTTTTGTTTCTGTTCTCTCTGCTTGCAGCCACACTGGTCGAGTTGAAGAAGGATTCTTCTACTTTAATTCAATGATTAAAGTGCATGGTATTTACCCTGGACATGAACATTATGCGTGTATAGTTGACTTGCTTAGTCGTGCTGGAGAGTTGGATAGAGCTAAGAGGTTTATAGAATTGATGCCTATCAAACCAGATGCCTCAGTATGGGGTGCTTTGCTTAGTGCTTGCAGGAATCATAGCAACCTTATAATGGGTAAGGAAGTAGCGCTGAAACTTTTTGATTTGGAACCAGATAATCCTGGAAATTATGTGCTGCTTTGTAACATCTTGACGCGTAATGGGATGTTAAATGAGGCTGATGAAGTTAGAAGAAAGATGGAAAGCATTGGGGTGAGAAAGGAACCAGGTTGTAGTTGGATCGACGTAAAGAATTCAACATATGTATTCACAGTTCATGACAAGTCACATGAGAAAACGAAGGAGATTTATGAAATGTTGGAAAAGCTAAAGGAGTTAGTAAAGAAGAAAGGGTATGTGGCTGAAACTGAATTTGCAATAAACACTGCAGAAGAATACAAGGAGCAAAGCTTGTGGTACCATAGTGAGAAAATAGCCCTTGCATTTGGGCTGCTGAGTCTTCCTGCTGGTGCTCCAATTAGGATTAAAAAGAATCTAAGAACTTGTGGAGATTGTCATACTGTCATGAAGTTCGCTTCCGAAATTTTTGCCCGAGAGATTATAGTAAGAGATATAAATAGATTCCACCACTTCACCAACGGGATTTGTTCTTGTGGAGATTACTGGTGATTGAATTTTCATTGTGCTCGAAGAGGCTGCAAGATTTATCTATTTATATTATCTAAAAGCTGTTGGGGAGAAATCTGAATTCTCTTTTGTTCATTTTGTAGATTGTCATTAGAGCTAAGTTAATTTACAAACAATTCATTGAATAATTTTTTTTAACCATATGTTTTCAAATACAATAATTTCCCTTTTCTCAACCTTTTTGGCATTCACACGTTAAAAGATATAAAAAAAAATTTGAGCAACGATGTCCTAAACTTAGTTTTTGAGTTTGGGGTCCAAAGAGGTCTTTCTACGTTTTCTTTATTCTATTTTAATCTTACACCTTCGTAACTTGAAGATTATAGGTTCAAAAACTTGGCGAACAGGTTCATGACACATCTGAAATATTTCCTTGTACATTTTAATTTTGGGGCCTTTTCATTTATATAGCAAAATGTTAAACTTTTTCAAATTGGTAAAAAAATCCACTTTGACATTATTTTGCAGTATTTCAAATATTTTGAGCAGCGTTTAGTTTTTAAAAACAATATATCTCTGTCTTATTTTCAATAAAATTATATTAGGATGATAATGACATAAGATTTCTTCTTTATAAAATATGATTTTCTTTTCATTTTTTAAAATTTTAATCTAAATAACAAATTAAATAAACAGTAGAAATACCAATTTGACTCAATTTTGACCTTTTTGGACATGTTTGAGTTTTTGTTAGCTCATTTCCACATGGTAAATAATTCACAAATTGCATCAAATCATCTAATTCCAAGACAATAGTATCCGTAAATAATTCATAAATCGAATCAACTCATCTAAATCCAAGATAATAATAGAGAATGTAGATGTGTTTGAATGAGTATCTTTTTATCAATACTTCTCGAAAAGAATACTAAATAAACATATTGAATCATTTTTCTATTTAAATTAACTTTATTCAAAATGAGATTGTGATTGGTTAAAGTTTGAAAATAATTTTGTTTTTTCTTTATTGAAAAATGGTATGAAAACAAAAAAAAATTGCTCCAATTTTTTTCAAATGCAACAAAATGACAAGAAAAATATACCTATATATTTAAATAAGTGTGGGCATTTTGCAAAATGATTATCATTTTTATTATTATGTACCTTGAATCATATATGTAAATCTTGGTATGATTCTTTTACAAAAATTGTAGTAGAGAATCTAAAAATAGGTTATTTAAAGTGTTACATACTTCTCTATTTTGCATATATAACATTTATTTTAATATATTAAGTGTATATCAACGAGGTATCAATCCGTACTTTTTTAACCTTTGGTGAGCTAGATTTATTATTGTGCAAAAGTAATGTATCTAATTGTATCAATTGGTTTTTTTTTTTTTGGACATTTCATTAGCTTGGACTTGTTGTTTTGCAATGAAGTAATATTTTGGTGGTATGAACCTAATTTTAATACTTATTTCGCTGAATTTGTAAAAATAAAACCTTTTTTTGGGTTAAGAACGCTTTGCTATCAGAGAGCGTGAAGGAGACTTCTATACCGTACTGAGTTATCGGAGGAACTGCTACACACTTCTCCTCATTTTGGCGGGAGAATCGGATGTTATCATTTTCCTCCCGCTCGGTCCACCGTAGTGTGTTGTTCGTATAATTTTCCGTCCATCTTCTCCTTCTTCTTCTTCTTCTTTCCCGCTGTTCAGGCCAAAATTTGTGTGCAAGATCTATCCAATTGGAAACTGCTAGCGGTTAGCGCTTAATAGGACAGTCTCGAGTGGGGAAGTCGGCGTAAGCAACCTTGGCCTCTATTCATTAGCATACTGCTTTCAGTTCTTCCAGTTTCTAGGAATCCAATTTTCCTCCAGGTAGAATTTCAAGCTGTTTTTATTAGGATGCCTGTTCAGTTGGGGGCATTTTTGTGGATCAATTATGCTTGATTTTGTTTCGTTTATGGTTCTCTGATGATATCATTCGCAGTTTCGAAGACCATGCGTTGGTAGTGCGTGTTGGGTTGCTGTTCGAATTATCTTTCAACAACAATGGAGGGTGCTGCTGCTGCTCCTATTTCTTCTGGACTGACCACTCGTCGCTCGGTGATGATTGATCTTTGGAGTTTTCTTTTTCTTTCTTTTTTTTTTTTTTTTTTTTTGGGGGTGGGGGGGGGGGGGGGGGGGGGGGGGGGCGAGGGAGAATGATGTATTTATTTGAGGTTATTTATGGTCTTCGAGACAGAAAAGGACTCGGGCTCAGACTGTACCCGCCGAAGTTCAACCTACCAATGAAGATGGTGGTGGTGCCGACAACAATGACAGGACCAGCGATGCTAGCGGCCAGGCCGACCGAGATAGCTCACCTGAAAACTTTGAGGAGTCTCGGCCTCCCAGAACTAAGCGGCACCGATTGGAAGGCACTTCGAATGCTGCACATGAAGTCTCCGAGCAGAGTCTGATTGGTAACTAATTTGATATCCATTTATCTGCACAATGAACGCTCATTTTCTGAATTAGATTTAATTTATCTGCCACTTATTGAGGTTTCTTTTAATTTTGATAATTGAAAGCAAAATGGGGTTGTTGATGAATGGGCTTTAGTCATCATGGTGCTCACATTCTTTCCATCGTTTTGCATCTGTGCTCACATTCTCTATAAAAATCTTCCTTTAATGTCGAATGCCTGAAATATATGGGTGTGGATATTGGAAATGAAACAATTATCAGGTGCTCACTCATAGTATCAAATCAACGATACCTTGCTATATTATGCTTTCAGGAGATAAGATGGGAATCTTGATAAGCACCATCATGCCCTATTTTTTCTGCAGATGCTATAAAAGGAAATGGGAAATTTATTCCTCAAGTTGTTAAGCGTTGGGCGGAGAGGTATGAAAAAGATCCAAAAACTTCAATGGTCGAGCTCCTGGCAATGCTGTTTGAGGTAATTCAAATTTTTTTTTGATGGATCTAATTTGAGTGAGGATTTAGAAAGTAACCCTTTCTTTCAATGTTTTCTCTTTGAACCTTGTATAATGTAAGTAGTTGGGAGGATGATTTAAATCCCTTGAACCTGGGGATCATTTTATTAATAATGTCTAATTAACAATTAGACCATTATCTTATAGATACTGTATTGTAACTAAAGAAAGATTGTTGACTATTGAAATTTACAAACGTTCAGGCATGTGGAGCTAAATACCATATCAAGGGTGACTTCCTGGAAGAGACTGATGTTGATGATGTTGTTGTTGCACTTGTTCATCTCGCTAAAAGGGTATCCTAAACCTGCCTTTTAATCTTTATGCACATTTTGTTTATATTAAACTCTCTTTTACCCTCTCCATTTTGTCATCATCACTCCTTTACTGTCATTTTTTATTTGAGTTCTCTGAAAACTTGCACAAATTTGCCTCTGAAACATTGTCTGGATTCCCCGATCGCAGGGTGAAGTTGAAGACTATCAAAGCTCTAAAAGGAAGGAGTTCAAAAGCTTCAAAGATAATCTCGAGTCATTCTGGGACCACTTGGTCCACGAGTGCCAACATGGGCCTTTATTTGATCAGGTGTTATTTGATAAATGTGTGGACTACATAATTGCATTATCATGGTTAGTAAAGAATTGAAAACTCTGAATTTATCATTCAGTACTTTCTTTAAAGTAATTCTTTCTCCATAGAATTATTTATTTATTTATTTTAATATGAATATGGTGCAGTACTCCTCCAAGGGTTTATCGTCAAGTAGCTTCATTGATGGGTCTACAACTCGTTACATCTTTCATTGGTGTTGCCAAAATGCTTGGTGTTCAACGTGAAACTACTCGTAGACAGTTAGATGCTGAAAAGAAGAAACGAGTTGAGGGACCTCTTGTGGAGTCTTTAAATAAAAGGTTTTCTATGACTCATGAAAATATCACAGTGTTGGAGGAAATGATGCGCAAGATTTTTACGGGGTACAATCTTTTCTTTTTATTTCTAAATGGATTGACAGCTTGTTCTGTTAGGAATGTTGGATTCTTTTTCATTATTTCCTAAGTTTGATAAGTGTGTTCTTTTGAAGGTTATTTGTGCATCGCTATCGTGACATTGATCCAAACATTAGAATGTCGTGCATACAATCATTAGGAGTATGGATTTTGTCCTACCCATCATTATTTTTGCAGGATTTATATTTAAAGTATCTTGGGTGGACACTGAATGACAAAGTAAGTTAAATGATTTGGAGCATTTACTAAATCTTTGACGTTTCCTATTCACCATCCATGTGGAAACATCTTCAATGTTCTCTCTTATTCTGTTTTGCAGAATGCTGGAGTCAGAAAAGTTTCTGTTCTTGCATTGCAGAATCTTTATGAGGTGGACGATAATGTGCCAACACTTAGTCTTTTCACTGAGAGATTTTCTAATCGGATGATTGAATTGGCAGATGACATTGATGTTTCTGTGGCTGTGTGTGCCATAGGACTTGTTAAACAACTGCTAAGGTAACTCAGTTGAATTTATTTTGAAATCTTTTTTATTCTACACATTAATTTATTTATTTTTGTGTTTCAGACATCAACTTTTAGCAGACGATGACTTAGGTCCCCTTTATGATTTACTGATTGATGATCCACCAGAGATCAGACATGCCATAGGAGCATTAGTGTACGATCACTTGATTGCTCAGAAGTTCACTAGCTCCCAATCTTCTCGGAGAGGTTTTGATCTGATAGAAATATATCTCATTCTTGCTGTTATTGTTTGTTTAGAGAAAGTAACTATGGTGCTACTTATTGTCTTAGGTGATGGCAATAATTCTTCTGAGGTTCATCTTGGCAGAATGTTGCAAATCCTGAGAGAGTTCTCAACGGATCCAATATTAAGTATCTATGTTGTCGATGATGTTTGGGAATATATGAACGCCATGAAGGTGTGTTGGAGTGAAAAAAGAGGTTCAGTCAGAGATTTTATTTTATTTTATTTTGAAAAGGAAACAAACTTTTCATTAATGAAATGTAAAGAGGCTAATACTCAAAATACAATGACACAAATAAAACAATTTCCAAACCACAAGACATATTCAAGAAAAATAAATGCGTTCCAATTTCAGCTATTGCAGGCTTTTCTGAGATTTTATTTGATGGCAGTTAATGGGATACTTAAAAATAAACAGACACGTTAGGTTTATTGAAAATTAAACTCAAATTCAATTTATTTATGCTAGCAGTACAAAGTCAGCTGAATCATAATAACCTCTTTTCCTTTTGATTAGTCTTAAAATATCTATTATGCGTTCCTTATGGTGTGAATTTGTTTGTATTACTCATAAATTAATACCTTGGATGTTTAGGAAGATCGTCCTTGGTTGGGTGGGCCTTTTTGATACATTAAGTGCCAGAGGGCGGAGGATGATATGGATCACCTATTTTAAAAATGTACTTTTGTGTGATTGGTTTTGGAACATCTTTTTTTGTTGTTTGATCTTTAGTTAGTTGGTCATAGAGCTTCCAATGATATGATCGATGAGTTCCTCCATCATCCGTTGTCGAAGGAAGGGGGTTTTTCTATGGAAGTCTGGGGTGTGTGCTTTGTTACAGGGTATTTGGTGGGAGAGATAGTAGATCTTTTGTAGATTCGTTTCCTTTGAAAAAAAAAAAGATAGTAGATCTTTTGTGGGGTATTTGGAGACAAGTTTAATTTTCTGGTTGACCATGGTTTTTCTTACCTAATATCATAATTAGATGCCACTTTAATCTAGTTTCATAATTTGGCAACAAAAGTGATGTAGGAAGAATGAGGTTAATTGGGTAATATTCTAGGTTAATCCCCTTTTCACCCCATTTGTAAATAAACTCTATAAATAAGAGTCCTCCCCTCTTGTACGAAACATATTATAATTCTAATAAAAGGTCCACAATCTTGATTCTTGGAGAATTTCTCCTTGAAGCTACTTAGGCTACATAAAAAAGAAGATATTGTTGGCTTTATCATCCCGACACTGATGATTTTGCTTGGCCCATTCTTGCAATAGGGCATTTAAGTCTTAGAAGTCCTCGGATAGGCATATCCAAAAAAGAAAAATACTTAGGTGCTACCGGGCATCACCTATTTTTGCCACTAAATTGTCCAATCATAACTTGCCATGTGGCAAAATTTGACTTTTCCTTTTCTTATAGAATATTTTAGGATTTTTTTACGTGAGTGGTGAGAAGGGATGCAAAAAAATGGGTGCTGCTTGGGATGCACACAAGTATTACCCTCCAAGAAATAATGTACATATATTGTTGGCTAATGAAGTCTATTTATGATATCATTGTCAATTCACCTGCTCCAATAGTCTGAGTTGAGAATAAGTCTGTAAAAAAAAGTGCTGAGAGTAATCAATCATCTCTAATATGGAGAACTACTTTTAGTTAATTTTGAGTTTTTGATCGCTTTCAAGGCAAAATTTGCATTACTGACACTATTATTCATTACCCCTCATTCTTTTAAAGAACAGAGAAGTGAATAGAAGAAGCAGCAAATCTGTTTAAAGTTCTTGTTTTAATTTAATAAAAGTTCACATGGTAAAATCGTATTCTTAGATGGATGTTGTTTCAAACTTTTGAGTGCAGGACTGGAAGTGCATTGTTTCCAGGCTCCTAGATGAAAATCCAAGATCTGAGCTGACTGATGAGGATGCCACAAACTTGGTTCGTCTTCTTTCTGCATCTATCAAAAAGGCAGTTGGGGAAAGGATTGTTCCTGCCACAGATAATCGAAAGCAGTACTTCAGTAAAGCTCAAAAGGTGTGCAATCTGTAATAGTTTATCTTCCTTTAATGTTTGGTGATAAAAGGAAATACCTCAATTATAGAACTCCTCTTATTCTAGTTGAACCCGCACAACAATAATAAGAATAATCTCCATTTTCTTATAAACAACTTGTCTTCGGTATAACGAAATGGAAAAAAAATGTTAAAGGGAAACAAACTCATAAAGGGAGTGATAAAGAAAGAATAAGCAAGAGTGGAAATACAATTTTCCAATTTTTTTTTCATAAGAAACAAATTTCATTATTGATGATATGAAATTTACAAAAGGGCATATAGCCAAAGCCAAAGGATTACATGAGACTTCTCTAATTGGCCAATAGTGAGGAAAGACTATAAGAGCTATAAAAAGATGTACATTTGCACCAAGTCGTAGCCAGAAAGAGGACATGTTTATTAGTTGCCGCATCTCCAGCCTCTTCTGAGCATTTAGTGTCGTTAAGTGTTGCCGTATCAGAGACCAACAAAAATCCCGCTGATTGGTCTTTTAGTAGCTCCTCTTCTTCTTCCCACTCGACTTCTTCTTCTTCTTCTGCCATCTCTTCTTCATCCAGATTCACCTCTAGAACAAGGTCTAAACGCAACTCAAAAGCACGGAAAGTTTCACACCCCTTCAAACCTTTCCAAAACATTTCGTTAGAAGGAACAAAACGAAGGCAAAGCTTAAGAAGAAAAGCTCCAAGGCGAAGTTGATTTCAGAAAGTTAACCAGTTACATTGGAAGAAAGATGCACTCAATTACAGGTTCCTGCCCAAGTTACATTCTCAAGCTTCCCATACTCATCAATTCAAGTACTCTGTTTTTTCGGTGCTGAACTCGAAGGTGGAATTTTGAGAGGAGTACCAAGCCATAATCTGAGTTTTCCTTCTCAGAAAAAAGGAAGGCAGCCATTGAATCCCCTTTCAGTGTAAGTAGCGAGGAAGTTGATCATTTTGAAAACTCGGCCGAGAATGAGAGGAGACAAATTGAACCAGTGGAGGCAGATCTGAATGCTTTGTTTCAGTGTGAGGAAGATCTGGTTGATGTTTTGACCTTGGATAATCTATCTCAAGGTCACTCTTGTGGTATCCATGGACATCTGAAGTCACTGGTAACAGAATACAATATTGTTTTTGGTTGATTCTTAGTTACATACAGTGTCAGTAACACAAGCCGGTTATGGTGTTTAGTCAAGTTTGACTCATTTTGTGCTCAACTTCTTGATTCCATCAAATAGTCAACCTCATCAATTCTTTCTCAGATTTTCATCCACTCAGCTTTTAATCCCATTCCTAATCCGAGTGCTCACTTTCCAAGAGATAGAAGCTGTGTTTTCTGTTTTGAAGTTCTTAAAGTATTTCCAATTTATCAGCTGCCTTTGACATTCCACCTATGCCCTGCCATACCCATCTTGGAAGATTTAAAGCTTTTCAGAATTCTGTTCAACGAATTGGAACTTTGATGAGCTTTTTTAGTAGTACATGTGCAGTTTTTTATCGGTGAGATGAAAGATTTCAACAAGTCATTAAGGGCACAGGATTGTATTTTAAATAAAGCTTGAAGCAGTAGGGAGCATGGTTGGTTCCCTTTTCTTGGTGTTTTCTTTTCCATTAATTTTCGAAGGAATTTATAATCAAGATTTCAGCTGATTTGGGGCTCCTTGGTGAAAGGTTTTTCATTTTGCTTTGTATTTAGTTCTTGTTTTGCTTGGGTTTAGAGGCTCTTGTCCAACTTGTCGCAATTTCATGATGTTCTCTCTTGTCTCGGTTTATGCTGTATCTGTTCTTTTACTCCTTTTTGCTCTTGGTATACCTTTCTTGCACTTTGAGCATTAGTCTCTTTTATTAATATTAATAAAGAGGCTCGTTTCCATTAAAAAAAAAAAATAAAGCTTTTCAGGATTCCGCATCTAGTTTTTCTTTGTTTGCCTCAAATTGATATATATGGGTTCTCGGGAGTTGATGGTGGTTGGCTTTCTTCTTCCTTGGTGTAGCTTGTTCTCTTGGTTTAGATCTGTTGATTTAGTCCTTTTTGTTTCTTATAACCTCATTGTATTTTGGTTCATTAATTTTGTATTTTACCCCTTGAGCTTTAGTCTCACTCATTATATCAATGAAGAGGCTTGTTTTTGTTTAAAAAAAAATGATGACGTTTAAAAAATCTATCAAAAGTGCTTTCTTTATCATTGAAGAGACGGTTGTTCCTTTCCATCCAAATGCTCCTCAATTATAGATCTCTTACCAATAGTGAAGGGGTGGTCCACAAGAGTGTACGAGAGAAGGGCGATGCCATTATTAGCAAGAGTAGTAGACCAACCAAAGGACTGATAAATTTCCTTGCAAAATCTACTTGTGTAATGGCAATTGATAAATAAATGGGAAGAATTTTCCCCTACACCGGTCTCCGATGGTCAATATCGGCGACTCAGTTTTTGCCTTTCTGTCTTCCTCCCTAGTGTTTCTTGAGCATTCAGTTAGAAGTTTTAAACGTTAGAAATGATAAGCTGTCGAGTTCTCCAAGCACACTAATGTATCTGGTTTGAAGATGGAAAGTTCCAAGTAAAAGATGTGGAAGTGCAAGGAAGGCTGTCAATTTCAGAGGCACTACTGAACTGGTTCGTGGAATCTATAGCGGCTCTCATGAGAGGTTCGGAAGACGATTTCTTTCAGAATTTTGGAGAGTTGGATTGAGGAAGAATGAAAGTGTGGACAATCAGGTCCAAAGTTGAATGGATGCTATGCGGTGAATGGAAGTGTCGAGTTCTCCTAGGTCTCTATTTCTGCACTTTTAGTATATATCTCTTGTACTTTGCGTTTGCATCATAATAAAGAGGCCATCTCCTTTTCAAAAAAATTTAAAATAAAAACAACATAAGGATGCTAGCAAACGAGAATCAGGTTACAGGATATGATGTTTTGGTGCTAAGGGGGTGTCAACCTAGTTGAGATGTCTGGGTGCACCTTTTGATCCCCTAGGGCTTTTTGCTTTATGCTTCTTTATATTTCTCAATGTATATACTTCTTGTACTTTGAGATTTTATCATTAATAAAGAAGTTTGTCTCCTTTTAAAGAAAAAAGTAAACGAGAATCAAATAATTATGTTTTTTGTTTTTTCCTTCATATATCATGTCCGGTTCGTGCCAATGCATTAAACTAAGCAAAGATAAGATTTTTGTTGTTGTCAGCTTCCCCATTTTTCATATTGTCTTGGTGTTTATATTTATAACATTCTTTGTAATTCTCAAATTTTTTTGCTGTCTTTGTTGTTGCTAACTTAGTGCAGAATTTAGTCTAAATCATTGTTTCTTTTGGCTATCAGGAAGTATTTGAAAGCAACAGACGGGACATAACTGTTGCCATCATGAAGAATTATCCCGTACTTCTACGCAAGTTCATGGCTGATAAAGCAAAAGTTCCATCTTTAGTTGAAATTATCGTACACATGAATCTTGAACTTTATTCCCTGAAGAGGCAAGAGCAGGTGCTGTTCGTTCTTGCTTCAGCTGGCTATCAACTTTTCTTTCAGCTTAGTTCTAATACATAATTATCTGCTTTCCCTCTTCTTTTCTCCCCACAGAATTATAAAAATGTTCTTCAACTAATGAAAGAAGCATTTTTCAAGCATGGCGACAAGGAAGCATTGAGATCGTGCATGAAGGCAATTAACTTATGTTGCACTGAGAGTCGAGGGGAGTTGCAAGATTTTTCTCGTAATAAATTGAAGGAACTTGAAGATGAGCTTTTTGCAAAACTAAAGCATGCTATGAGAGAGTTAGAGGTACATAGAGTCGATATTGTTCCTTTAGACCGCCTCCCTCCTTCCCTCCCTCTTTCTGAATATATTTTATTGGAATGCCCAATGTCTGTAGGATGGTGGTGATGAGTACTCTCTTCTTGTAAATTTGAAAAGGTTGTATGAGTTTCAATTATCCAGACCTGTTCCTATGGAAAGCATATATGGTGATATTATGATGATTCTTCAGAAATTTAGAAGCATGGACGATGAGGTAAGGGTGGCTAATGGGTGAACAGTTAATTATTTAAAAGACTAAGCATTTTCTTTTCTTTTTCCATGCAGGTTGTATGTTTTCTACTTCTCAACCTATACTTACATTTAGCGTGGTCTCTACACTCTATCATAAATAGTGAAACAGTTTCAATAGAATCTTTGTCATCCTTATTGAATAAACGGAATGCATTGCTTGAGCATCTGGAACAATACCTGAATGATCCTACTGAAGTCTGTAAAAGTGGTAATCAGCTGGCCTATCGAGTACGTGCACCTTGTCTCCGTATCTTTGAAGATCACTAAGCATATGGAAATCCTCATTGATCTCTTTAAATATCATACTGATTTAGCAACATTGAATATGTGTAGGTTTGTACCATTCTTGCGGAGATGTGGTTTTTATTTAGGAAGGAAAATTATTCTTCAACAAAACTGGAAAGATTAGGTTATTGCCCTGATGCATCTACTGTTAAAAATTTTTGGAGGTTATGTGAGCGACAGCTAAGTATTTCAGGTATTGGTTTAATTGTTTTGGGATTATTTTATGGCTGGAAGGGGGAAAACAAATTGCGCATTCACCACAACTAATGTTTGAAGAAAACTGTAGAAATGATGTCAGGCTTGTAGTCAAAGAAACATATATGTGTGTGTCTACGTATATGTATGTTCGATCTTTTTTTTTTTAAAAAAAAGGAAATGAGCCTCTTCATTAAGAAAATGAATAGAAATTTGTAATTATAGCCTCTTCATTAAGAAAACAAATTACACTAAACAATTTTGTAATTATAGCCTTTCTATGATTTTCAACAATTGAAAGATCGTCATTATCTAGTTTCTTTTGGGGAGGGCCCTTTGTCCCTTGCCCTAGGTTGTTCTTGTTTGTTTTATAAATATACATATTTCTTATTGAAAAAAAAAAGAATAGACATTTGCATAAGATAATACAATTGAGAGACAAGGTCAAAATCTCAAGGATCAGCAAGTGCACCTTGAGAGAGATGTTGACTCTCCTTTTAGTGTGAGTAGTGAGGAAGACGTTCAGTTTGAAAGGTTAGATGAAAAAGAGATTCAGCACTCGAAGGAACTCTGAACACTGATCTCAATGCTCTGTTTCATGCCAAGGAAGATTTGATCAATGAAACACGTTCAGAAATTCCAGCACATCTGAAATCTATTGTTGACAAGTGCAAGTTGATTTTGGCCTAAGTTCTACAAGAAGCTTTTGGGAGGGGCACAAAGGCAGCAAAATCAATCACCTTGTTAGATGGTAAACAGTTACCAGAGATTTGGTGGATGGTGGTCTCGGGTTAGGCGGCTTCAAAGCAAAAATATGGCCCTTTTAGCTAAATGGGGTTGGAGATACTTGGAAGAAGAAGACTCTTTATGGTGTAAAGTGATAAGAAGCATACATGGTAAAGATATTTTTAATTGGCACACTGTAGGCAACGAGGGAAAATGTTTGAGAGCCCTTGGGTCAGCATTTCCAGATCATGGCTGAAAGTAGATGCTTTAGCAACTTTTAGATTGGAAAATGGTAGAAGGATAGCCTTTTGGCTAGACCCATGGCAGAGTGAGATTCCTTTTAATTCTGCCTTTCCTCGACCTCTTGAAAATTGCCACTCCCCAATGGCTCGGTTGCTGATCACTGGGACTTTTCATTGGCATCATGGTCAATTATGTTCCGTTGGTTGCTAAAAGATGAGGAAATCATAAAATTCCAATCGCCTCTCGTTAAAATTGCAGATAAAAGTCCTGTAAATCAAGACAGTCGGGTTTGGTCTTTAAATGGCAGCGGGAAGTTTACAATTTTAGAGACAATGTAACACACTATTAAGAGGTTTCAACTTGCATAAAGAAGCTACACTGCTTTTGGAAAATGCAGTGAAAACTATCTTTGCAGAAATTTGGTTCGAAAGGAATCAAAGAGTCTTTCATGATAATTTGATGTGCTGTTTTGATCGCTTTGATATAGCAAACAGAAATGTGTCCTCCTGGTGCATTCTCTCAAAACTTTTAGGAAGCTACACAATCCAAGAACTCAACTTAAACGGGAGAGTTTTTATCTTTCCACCTCAATTCTGTTGCTTTTCTATTGTTACCTTTCCTTATCTTTATTATGGTTACTTCTCTTGTACCAAATTCCTTACTAGTGATGATCTAGTAAAGATTCATTATCATGGCTTAGTCTTGAGTTTATTTGCTCCTTTTTGCTTTTGTTCTTCTGGATATGTGAGTTCGCTAAGGTGGTGTCAACCTAGTTGAGATGTCCATGTGCATCTACTGATTCTTTTTGCTTGTTAGCTCTTGTATAACCCTCTTGTACTTAGAGCTATTCTCTTTTTTATTCATTAATAAAGGGACCCGTTTCCATTTTAAAAAAACAGTAAAGACGAGAATAGATCTAGACATAAAAACAACCCACTGACTTGTCACGCCCCACCCCTCACGCATCCTTAAACTTGTCATGCGAAACGAAATGTGATTTAGAAACTTTGAACCATTAACCATTACCATGCAAACGTGACAGTAACAAAATCTTAAGTAAAGCAACACAACTCTTATTTATTTAAACCCAAAAATTTCTACAACAGTACATAACAATATACAATTCTTAAAACAAGAGCTTAACAAAGAAATGCCGAAAGCCTTCAAAGTCTTCAACCTTCAATGATCGTTTAGCTCCTTGATTAATCGCTTAGCTCAAATCACTTACCTTTTTACACGATCGGATAGTTTCCTAAATGATTGCTTAGCTCCGATCGTCCAGGTCCTTAAACGATCACTTTCCTTTCAACCATATTTCATACCTTTCTAACCGATCGCTTAGCTTCTTACAACATGGGGGAGGGAAAACTTAAAACATAAGTCAAAAGACTTAGTGAGTGATGCTTTTAAAACCTTTTGAAATACAATTCATAAATCATTTTCGTTTAAACACCAGCTCAATGCCTAAATTCAATAACACATTTCAAATCTCATAAATACACATTAGTTTCACTTATACCTTTCACCAAGACATGAACCATTCTCGTGCATGGACTACTGTGATGGCCTTTTCATCAACAACATCCTTGAGAATTTCCATGTTCATTTCTTATTGCTCTGGCTTTCTGGCGCAATACACATCTTTTATGCATTGTCTCGCCTCATTCCACCATGTAGACCTTCTCTACATGGCTGCCTTTACTCATTATATGCACATAATAGTTAGCTCATTGATAGGAATGTGACTAATGGTTTACTCTCAACCAAGCATACAATACAATCAATAAAACATGAACTTTTAACTTGAAAACATAACATTAAAGCTTGCTTTCAAATCATACTTTTCTGTAAACGTAAACATGTATTACATGACACATGAAACATGAGACTTAGAAAGAAAAGCTTTAGGGGGCCTTCGGGGCATAGAGTGGGTTATTATAATCTGTTGGTTATAATAGTCTGTAGGTTATTACAGTCTGTGTTTGGGATGCAGATTATTATAGTCTGGGTTATTATAATTTATGTTTGGGGAAGTTAGGAATAGTGAAAGGGGGAGTGAGGAATACTGACAGATGAGAAATAAGGGAAAAAGTAGAATAGTCCTAATCCTAATCCTAGAATTATGATAGCCTCTAGGGCAAACATGGAGTGGGCTAAAAGTCCTTCATAGTCTGAGGGCCAAATGTCCCTTTAAAATCTGAGTCCATTTTGAAAATCACTCATGAACTAAGTTCCCCTCTTTGTTCAAAACTCTTCTCCGATCTTTTTCTTACTTAACGACCTCTAGCCTTTTCTCTTTGTAAAATTTTAGAATAATAATCCTTTTCTTTTGTTCTCTTCTCGTATTTATACTAATCCTAAGTTGGATTAGTCATTCCTTAAACTCCTATAATATTGCCAGCTCTTGCTTAACTAAATTCTAAGTCTTCACATGTTACGACATCTAGAATTCACTCCACTGATCTGATAATTATAACCTCGAGAACCTCTTTAAACCTCCTACACGATCGGTCACCCTTAACGATCGTTCAATCTCTTACATGATCGTTTAGCTTTTTAAACAGTTATACTTACATGGGGTGTTGAGGTGTTGCAAAAGGAAGTACAATCCACTCCACTGATCTAATAATTATAACACCTCAACATCCCATGGAAGTACAATTATATATGTAAATCTAAGTCATTGATAATAAAAGAAGATTCTAAAAGCATCAATAAGCTAGGTTAGTTTTCATCATTCTTAGACTTGCTGTTGTATGGTGATTTTACCTTCCTATGCTTAATGCATCTTTTATATTTGTCCATATAGATGAGTGTGAAGATGAGGGTGCTAGTAAAGAATATGTGGAAGAGACAAATAAAGATGCAATCATGATTGCTGCCTCAAAGTTGGTTGCAAGTGATACAGTTTCTAAGGTAAACTCGTTTTGAATTGAAAATCATTTTGGTGTACTTAAAGTTTATTATTCAAATTCCTTTGGTTCAGTGCCGGGAAAGCTCTTTGTTGTAATTTGGCAATATTTTATTGAACTCTTCATTAAGTATGTACGAAAGGGAAGCCCTACCCTTTATTTGAAGGATGTGCTTTGTCTGCTGTCGTTGGATAGATTATTTTCTTATTTTTCAAAGAACCCAATAATAAGTAAATATAATAATACGAGAGAAGTTTTAACTAAACTAATTATGAATGGAAAAGATGATGAAAAATATATCTTCTTTTAGGAAGGAAACAAATTTTTTCATTTATATAATGAAAAGAGGCTAATGCTAAAAAATACAATGAAACATGGAAAATAAAAGGAGAAGAATAAAAATAACTATAACTCAAAAGCATCAAACAGAATGATGCAAAGAGATGGTTCAGCGAGAAGAGATAAAAGCTCCTCCATTGAGACAAATATCTTGAATGGAGAAATAGCAAAAGATTTAGATTGAGAACACCATTGGAAGCGTTAAGTCGTGCAGCTTTGAAATGATTGGACCATTGAAGATGTTCTACACGAAACACTCTTTGATTTCTTTCAAACCATAAAAGTTTTAAAATCTAACATTTTTTCTTCTGGGCACGATAGTCTTCAACCACTTTATTAGCAATAAGAATGGGGTCCCTCCCTTCAATAAATACACTTTGAAAGGGAGAGATGAAACTTGGCGAAACTTTCTTCATTCTTTCAGCAAAAACTTTTGTAATAATCTTGTAAACCGAAGTGGTTAAACTTATGGGTCTGAAATATTTGATACTAGAGACAGTCTTTTTCTGAATGAGGCAAATGAAATTTTCCTTAACACATACATTGAGCCTGCCATTCTTATAAATTCCTGAAAAGGGCTATAAAATCAGATTTCAATACAATCCACTTCTTTTGGAAACAAAATATGTCATTGGCATAAATAAACCAACGATCAAGTTTACGTTTCCATATATCCAGAATTTCAAATTTGAATTTTGGGAACTAAAACTATAACCATCAAAACTCTAGAAAACACTAGAAATTGATAGAAATGCTAAATACAATCCACTTATTAAGAAAAATTTCCACCGTGAAATGGTTTGGACCCGGGGTTTATTTTTTCCAAGTAACTTAATTGCACGAAAAAATTCTTCAGCCGTAAAGGGAATGGTAGGATCACTGTTTTAAACTTCTATGATTTGAGACATAAGGATCTGATCAAATACATCCAAATGATAATAATTAAGAGAATGAGAAAAAGCCCCCCAAAGCTACTATTGCTTAAAAGAATTTGGTACAGTCAACAACTAGCTTTAGGAGTGCAATGAGAGGCTTTTCCAAGTATCAAGCCACACTCCTCAGTCAAATAATGAAACTTATAGAGGATTTGAGATATTAAAAAATTTGAAAAGAAAACAAAGCTTTTCATTAATGAAATGAAAAGAGAGTAATGCTTAAGTTAAATAGATTCCATGGGAAGATAAGAAAATGAAAAGTGAGGAGAAGTGCAAAGCAACTGTTAGAATTATTGGGCTTAATGTGTGTTGAAAGCCCAAGGGTAATTTTGTATTTTAGGTTACCCCAATTTTTTTTTTTTTTTGAAACGGAGACAAGCTTCTTTTTTTTTTGAAACTAAGAAACAATTTAATTCCATAAGGTCCGTTTCCAAAATTTAGAAGCATAATATGAGAATATTGTACTATTCAAGCAGTTGCAAAGATCAAACAAAAATAAGACTGACAAAACAAGGCAAAAGTTCAAATAGGAGAAAATTCTAGTAACCACCCTTGAGATCATTAACCACATTGTATGTAATGGGAGTCACAGTCTCCATTAAAGCACCTTCAACCATGAACCCTGGTTTGGGGCCCTCAATTTGTGAGTGCAGGATACCACCCAACGACAATTGGCTATGTTTCAACAACTTGCACCGTTTGAGGCAACTTTTGGAGCTTCTACACACACCTAGTCCTTGGCATTCCGACCAACTTACTGATGTCTTCCGAGAATCCAACAACCTCATTCCTTAATTTGTCTTCTCCTTACGTGTCTGGCTCTGTGGCACATATTACATAAGTCTTTACAAGGGAGAAGTTGAATGGCCTGAACTACTTTTCTTGGTCTCAATCTGTAAAAATGATCCGCGAGGGGTGCCACAAATTTGGCTTTCTGATAGGAGAGATACCTCGACCATAACTAAGTGATTCCCAGAAACGTTTCTGGAAAGGGGAGGATCTTCTAATTTGGGCCATGTTAATCAACAGTATGGAGCCTCAAATTGGCAAGCCCTTGTTGTATGTTGCGACTGCTAAAGATATTTGGGACACAACTTAGAAACTGTATTCGAAGCGTCAAAATGCCTTTCGGCTCTACACATTGCGAAAACAAGTCCATGAATGCAAGCAGAGGACTATGGATGTAACATCCTATTTTAACAGACTTTTCTTCATTTGGCAAGAAATGGATCTTTCTAGAGAAATTTAATGGAACTGTCCCAATGATGGCATATAGTATTCTAGACTTCAAGAGGTTGACAGAATATATGACTTCCTTGCTGACCTTCATTCGAAGTTTGTAGCTTGTGGTCGTATATCGAGCCCGAGACCCATTGTTCTGAAATCCGCCTTGAGGAGGACCATATGAATGCTATGAACATTATGACCACTTCTGCCATAGACTTCACTGCCTTTAGTGCGAGGTCCTCTACTTATGACAGTGAGAAGCACCACGAAAAACTTGTCCCTACCTGTGAGCATTGCAGGAAACAGTGTTGGAAATTACATGGTTGCCTTCAAGGAGGTAAGAAACATCCTTCGAACGACAAATAAAATTCAGGGCGAGCCTATGTGTGAGAGTCTTCTTGAACCTCTCAACCATATGGTCAAATTGGAAACCAGAACAATCTTAGTTTGCCCGCACTAGGAGCTATTGCACAATCAGGTATACCTCAAGTCCCTTAGTTTTATCAATGTTGATGGGAAAAATCTCTGGGTTATGGATTCGGGTGCTACAGATCATTTGACACGTTCCTCTAAGAGTTTTGTTCCCTATACTCCTTGTGTCGGTAATGAGAAAATTAGAATTGCAAATGGTTCCTTAGCCCCTATTGCTAGGAAGGGGCAAAATTTTCCCTTTGAAGGGCTACCTCTACAAAATGTGTTGCATGTGTCCAAAAATTCTTATAATTTGTTATCTATAAGCAAGATTACCCACGAGCTAAACTGCAAAGCAACTTTCTTACCTGATTCTATTTCTTTTTAGGACTTCAGCTCGAGGAGGAGGATTGGCACTGCCTGACACAGTAGGGGACTCTACCTTCTTGATAATGATGCTTCCTCTAGTAGTACTTCTAGGACTAGTTTTTTATCTTTGTACTTTACTACTTGTGAAAAAGATTCTATGTTGTGGCATTTCCGTCTTGGCCTCCCAACTTTAAATATATGAAATATTTATTTTCCCATCTCTTCTCTAAAGTTGATGTTTCTACCTTATCTTTTGATGTGTGTATTCGGGCTAAACAACATTAGGTCTCCTTTCCCTTACAACTATAAACGAACCCAACCTTTCACTCTTATCCATAGTGATGCTAAGGGTTCTTCTAAGGTTACTACCTCTTCTGGAAAACGATGATTTGTGACCTTCAGGATGATCATACCCGTCTTACCTAGGTCTTTCTCTTCTCTGAAAAATTTGAGGTCACTTCAACATTCCAAGATTTCTATCACATCGTAGAAACGCAATTCAATGCAAAAATTGCAATTCTACAAAGTGACAACGGTCGTGAGTTTCTAAACCATACATTTAATGAGTTTCTGTCCTCTAAGCGATTGTCCACCAAAGTTCCTGTGCGTACACCCCAGCAAAATGAGGTTGCCAAGCGAAAAAACTGTCACCTTATGAAAGTAGTCCGCTCCTTCATGTTGTCTACTTCCCTTCCCTCCTACCGGGGGGCATGCTATTCTTACTGTAGCTCATCTTATTAATTAGATGCCCTCTCGTGTTCTCCACCTCCAGACTCCCTTAGAATGTCTCAAGGAGTTTTATACTTCTACTCGTCTCATTCCTGAGGTTTCCCTTTGGATGTTCGGGTGCACGGCCTACGTTCATAGCCATGACCTTAATCGGCCAAGTTCACCCCTTGGGCTTAGGCTTGTGTGTTTGTTGAGTATTCTCTTCATCAACAGGGCTATAAATGTTTCCATCCTCCTTTCTGTAAGTATGTTGTCTCCATGGATGTCATTTTCTTTGAGGATTGTCTTTTCTTTCCCATTAGCCCGCTTTAGGAGAAGAGTGTGAATGAAAAGCCTAATTGTGTGGTTTCCTTAGTGTCTACTAGTCCTACTCTTGTTACATTACCTAACCCCGATCCTCATAATATAGTCTTACCTACAAACAAAGTTCCCTGGATAACTTACTATAGGAGGAATCTCAGAAAGGAAGTTGGGTGGGTCTCCTACTGCTTAGTCGGCTCCGGTCCAAGATTTTGAACCATCACGACATCAAGGTATGACTAATTCTATTAATTCATATTTTGACAATGAAATGAGTGAGAATGACCGGTTCAATATTGTTGTTTCTGAAGATATGGGTGAAAAAGGCAATGTTGATGAGATTGAGGTCATGGTAGAAACTACAGGTACTAAGGCTAAATGGGATCATTCATATAATCTTGTGAGTATGATCCGTCTCTTGACATACCTATTGCGTTGAGGAAAGGTATCAAGTCTTGCATGAAGCACTCCATCTGTAATATGTCTCTTATAATAACTTATCACCTCAATTCAAAGCCTTTAGAGCCAGTCTTGACAACACCACAATACCTAAGAATATCCATACTGCCTTAGAGTGTCCTGAGTGGAAACTGCAGTCATGGAAGAGATGTAATGTAAATGTTTGTTTACATTCAAGTACAAAGCAAATGGAACTCTAGACAGACGCAAGGCCAAATTAGTTGCATAATTACTCTAACTTATGGGGTCGACTTCCCTAAGACTTTTTCTTTTGTTGCGTGGTATGGTCATAAACACTTCTTCTCAAGGTCACCATTGAGAAAAACATTTTGTACATCGAGTTGGTGAATTGACCAATCAAAATTTGCTACAAAAGATAAAAGAACTGTGGTGGAATTAGTTTTAGCAACAAGGGCAAAAGTTTCTTGATAAGTCAAACTGAAGCCTTTGTTGAATAAATCATAATAATTCAGAGTACATAATGATGTTTTACATAGGAAATATATAGACCTCAAAGAAACCACTAAAGGAAAATTCATAAATGAAAAATACCAAAAAGGAAAATAATAATAATTCATAAACCCTAATTTTCCTTTAACACCCTCTCTCAAACTCAAGGTGCTAGAATCACAAACTTGAATTTGCTAAGAAAACGTCTTAATCAAATCAGTAGATCTAGGATAGAATCAGAAACCCACGAAGAACAAAACACAAAGAACTTCTAGGCTAAAGACAAACCCACAAAGAACAAAATGAAGAACTTCTGAGATAGAAACATAGATCCTCGTACAGAGATCTATAACAAAACCTACGAGGAACGAAACAAAGAACTTCTAGGCAATAAGAGATTATAACAAGACCCATGAACGACTGATTGAAAACGAAACAGATCATAAAATAGAACATAACAATTGGGCTAACTGAAACCTGACTCAATGGTGGAACCAACCAAAAGTAGACCAAATCGGTGAACCAAGACTGAACCAAATTGAACCAGTCGACCTAATTGAACAAACCAAACCAGTTGAGAAAAGCATGGATTTTCCATGGAAAAAGGGCTTTAACTCAAAAAATCTGGAGACAACTGTGTGAACATAAATAGAGAATGAAACCCATGATGTCATATGGAAACGTGAACTCCCCGAGACAGATCTAGAGCAAACTGAACAGCAGATTGGAGAAACCTATGAGACAGATTTGGATGGTGGATATGGATCTGAGTGATGGTGAGCTGATATGAAACGGACAACAGATGCGTCAACAAAGACGCACCAATCTGGACAGAAGATGGAAAACGCTTTGGAAGAGAGTGCTGGTTTGAACTGGAATGTTCGATTTTGCAGCAGTTTGTATGGCGAGTTGGGCCGAGTTGGCACCAGAGAACGGCGAATCTACACGTGAGTCTACCTCTGTCGATGGCTAGTCAAATCGACAGAGGTAGAGGCTGAACAGGACTAGGGGCAGCAGTGATGGCTAAATTTGCTCTAATACCATAAGAAATTTCTATATTATTGAAGAAATCATAATAATTCAGAGTACATAATGATGTTTTACATAGGAAATATATAGACATCAAGGAAACCACTAAAGGAAAATTCATAAATGGAAAATACTAATAATTCATAAACCCTAATTTTCCTTTAACAGCAACTATTCTTTATATCTTTTAATTATACCATCAATGTTACATTTTATGGGCTAAAGTGAGCTTGGTTGTATTAGTATGACTTTCATCTTTATTGGAGGTTCAATCCTCCACCCTATTGTTGTTGTACAGAAGAAAAAAAAACATTATCTTGTATGGTAAAGACCCATTTGCACCCATTGTTTTCTTATCTCTGGGCAGATCTACTATTTCCCTTGTACTAATACGAGCATACATCTCAACCATGAAAGTTAGTTACTTTCCAATTTGGATCATCTAAGGTTTCTTGTATATTTCTAGGGACAATTAAGTTGTCTTTCTTAGAAGTAAAATATTTATGACTGCTGGACAAATTTTTTTGTACGATATATAAGATGTAATAAGAGCTCTAGACACTTTTTCCTGTAGTATAATTCTTATATTATTTTTCATCTTGGGCCTACAATGGTGCTCCTTCTATGCTTTTTCTTTGCTATTACTCTCGTTTTCTACTTGAAAATTTTCTTTTAATTACAATTCTGCTGACATTGTTATGATTATTATTGGTGGAGTGGGAGTACAGGAGCCGTGTAATGTATATCCCAAAGTAGCTTATGTAGGGATAGAACTCCCAACTGGGATGTTAACAAATTATGAAGTGTGAAACTGTTTATATTTCTTGGGTCAAAACTTATTGCATCTAGTCGTTAGTGCAGGAGTATCTTGGTCCAGCAATTATTTCTCATTTTCTGATACATGGGACAAGTGTAGCAGATATTGTTAAGCATTTCATTGCCATGTTGAAAAAGAAGGATGACAATATCCCCATTATCTTTCTTGAAGCCATGAAAAGAGTAAGGACCCTACACTTGTATAAAGTTTACTTATTGTTGTAATAGGTATTTACATATTATTATGTATAGTTGTCCTTTATTGTAATTTTATATTCTCTAAATTAGGTTTCTTAGTTGCCTAGATATATATATATATGTATCTTTAGCTTGATTAAATAATAAGATATCATTCTCCAAAAGTACAGTGTACATGGTATCAAAGCCTGTCTAGGGTTTAGAACCTTCGTTTATTTGTTTATTCGTTTGACGGCTAAGTTCTCGCGAGGTTAGGGTTAGGGTTCAAGTTTGGGACATCAAGTGTAAGTGGTCGTTGATCTACACCGCCCACCTAGGAATGGGGACTGCTGCCTTAGTCTGTCTGTGTTCGTCGTTTGCCGAAAATAGTTGCATGTGAAGTTCTCATGTCGCCTAAAGGAAGGTGCTCTGTCGCCACACAACAGTGTGTTGAAGCTTAGTTTTGTACTCCTTCAGTTGGGTTCGTCTTGATTTGTGTTTTTTGGTTGGTCTATGCATTTGGTTTTGTTGAAATTTACTGGTGTGAGGTTATTGGGAAAAAAATACACTTTTGTACTTCGGGTTACTGTTTTGTTCCAATTTAAAGGTGTCCTCCACCACCGACATCTTCGACATCTGATTCGAGACCAAGTGATGGTCTTCTCATTGCCCTTTGAAAAGGTAAATGCTCTTATTCATTCCTTGTTTTCGTTTGTTTCGTTGGTCGGTTGTGGTTACCCACATATTCCTTTATTAAATCTCTTGATTCCACCTCTATTCCTATCTCTATCCGTGAGGCTTTATCTCATCTTGGGTTCCGTAGTGCTATGATCGAGGAGATGACTTCTTTGGATGATAATGGTAGTTGGGATCTGGTTTCGCGTTTGGTAGGAAAAAGGCTATTGGGTGCAAATGGTTATTTGCCATAAAGGTCAATCCTAATGGAACAATAGCTCGGTTGAAAGCTTGTCTTGTTGTCAAAGGTTATGCCTAAATTTATGGGACTAATTATTCTAATACATTTTCTATAGTTGCCAAATTAACTTTCATTCAACATCTCTTGGTTCCACCTCTATTCCTAACATTGTTAATGAGGCTTTATCTCATCCTGGGTGGTATAGTGCAATGATTGAAGAGATGATTGCTTTGGATGATAATGGTACTTGGGCTTCGCGTTCAGCCGAAACAAAGGCTATTGGGTGTAAATTGTTATTTGCTATCAAGGTATATGCTAATGGAACAGTTGCTTGATTGAAAGCTCATCTTGTGGCCAAAGTTTATGCCCAAATCTATGAGACTGATTATTTTAATACATTTTCTCCCGTTGTCAAATTAACTTCCATTCAACTATTTCTCTCCATGGTTGTACTCACAAGTGACCTTTGCATCAACTCGACATTAAGAAAGCTTTTTCTCGTGATCTTCATAAGGAAGTTTATATGGTGCAATCACCTGGTTTGTTGCTTAGGGGGAGAGTGATAAGGTGTGTCGCCTTGGAAAATATTTGTGTGGTTTGAAACAAAGTCCTCTTGCATGGTTTGGTAAGTTTAGTAAAGCACTCAAGTGTTTTGGTATGAAGAATAGTACACCTGATCATTCTATATTCTTTCAACGATATGAAAATGGTATTACTTTGCTTGTTGTATATGTTAATGATACCGTTATCAATGGAAATGATGTATCAAGTATATCTTCTCTAATGACTTTCTCCATACTCAATTTCATACCAAATATTTGAGGTAATTGAAGTATTTCTTGAGTATTGAAGTAACGAGAAGCAAAAAAAGTATTTATCTCTCACGACGAAAATATGTACTTGATTTGTTGTCTGAGACAAGTAAACTAGGAGCAAAGCTTGTAGTACCCCGTTGATACCAAATTTGTAACTTGCTAAAGAAGGAGAAATGTTTAAAGATCTTGAGAGATATAGAAGATTAATTGAGAAGTTGAACTATTTAACAGTAACACAACTTGACAGTGCTTATTCTATGAGTATTATGAGTGACTTTCTTTCTTCGATCATTGGGTTTTATGGAACAAATCCTACTTTATTGAAAAGTTCTCCTGGATTTGGGATCTTATATAAAGATCATGGTCATACAAGAGTTGAACGATTTTCAAATGTTGATTGGGCTAGATCTCGTGAAGATAGGAGATCCACCGTTGGATCTTATGTAAAGATCATGGTCATACAAAGGGTTGAATGTTTTTCAAATACTGATTGAGCTGGATCTTGAGAAGATAAGAGATCTACCTCTCAATATTGTGTTTTTGGAGGAAACTTAGTGTCGTGGAAAAGTAAGAAACAAAATGTAATTTCACGTTCTAGTGTTGAGTCAGAATATAGAGCTAGGATACCATCTGTGTAAAATAGCGTGGATCACCAACTTTTATCTGAGATGAGCTTTAGTGTTACTGTGTCAGATAAAGTATGGTGTGATATCAAGTTACTTCTCACAACGTATCCAATCCAATATTAACAAATTAAACATATAGAAGTGGATTGTCATTTGTGTTCACGAGAAAATACAAGAATGGTTGATATCTATGGGATATGTGAAGACTGGATAACAATTGGAAGATATCCTTACCAAAGCAGTAAACGGAGCAAGAATAAGTTATCTATGCACCAAGCTGGACATGATTGACATATTTGCTCCAACTTGAAGGGGTGTGTTGTAATATGTATCTATATATTATTATGTATAGTTGTCCTTTATTGTAATTTTATATTCCCTAAATTTGGGTTTCTTAGTTGCCTATATCTTTATATCTTTAGCCTGATTAAATAATAAAATATCATTCCCCAAAAGTACAGAGTACATTTGTCATATTTGGGATCTCTCATTCTCTCTCTCAATTGCTGGAATTCTTTTACCAGACTGAACTATGTGGACCTTATTTTATTTGCTTAAGCCTGGTGACTTTGCAAAGGAGAGAATTATTGTAGAGTTGCAGAATGATTTACGTATATGAAGAGGGCAAGGTCTTGTCATTCTTGGGATAATTGGAAGTTAGTTTATAGAGCTAATATTTAGCTGGAAGTTGTAACAATATCTCACGAGTCATTCTTGAGTGGTCATCGTTGGTCAACATTGCCTTTATTCTTTATCCTGAAAGCATCGTTGCTAGTGGGTCTTGATGACGTAGTTGAAGAAGAAATCCCTTGACCTGTCAGTAGTGGGTCTCGAAGGCACCTATCTGTGATACTCTGACAACAAAGTTGCTATCCCTATAACCCATAACCTAGTTCTACATGATAGGACAAAACACATTAAAATCGATAAACACTTGAAACAGGTGTGATTAGTAGTTCGTATCTTCCAAGCACAAAACAAATTTTTGATGCGTTAACTTAATGACTACCAAAAGTTTAGTTCGATAGAATGATTTTCAAGCTGACAATGGAAGATATATATGAACCAGTTTGAGGGGGAGTGTTGTTTGTTAATATGGTAATTAGCTGTAAAACTATCCACAATTTTATTTTATTTTCATTACAATTCTTTCCTTTTATGTATTGAGCTTTTCTCCTATAAATGAATGCTATGTATCTTACAAGTTTATATTGGGATACAACAATATTCAATTCCATTCAATTTTAGATGCCTTCTGAATTTTTTCTATCATTTTTAGATCCAACTCTTTTGATTGAACTTACTCAGCACATTGGGAGAACGCAAACTTCTTTTATACCTGGTTACCTGCTAATTCTAATGAAATTTTCCTTCAGAAGCTTGATTATTCCTATTTAAGACAGCAAATAACTTGTATTTCTACGAGAATTATATGATTACAATAAAAGACAGCTACACATTATAGAATCTATCATAACACCATGTATGCTTGTATAAATCAAATTATAATGTATATGATGAGCGAGGAGTTCTCTTGTATTCACGTCTAACATTGTCTAAGCTATGTTATTTTTTTAGAGAGATTTTTATTATTCTGTATGAAAAAAAAATTGATTATATGTATTATAATATCAGAGAAATATAATCCAAGGGAATTGATTATAAAATTAAAGGATATAGAATAAAAGGGAATTGATTATAAAATAAAAGGATATAGAATAATAATTAAAAAATAAAATGACTAATATTTAAATGCAATTATGCTATACACAAATCTATAGGTTCAATTTGTTACTTGTCGCCATTAGTTTTATATATCAGTGAAAGTTCCCTTTGCATCGTCTATGTATCACTTAAATTTTCTTTTGCTAAGGATACAGCAAATGGTAAGCCTCCATGTGAAGAAACCCTTTAAATTTTATCACGTTTCTCCTGAGGCTGTTTTTTTTCCTTTAAGATCTGAAATTATTGAGTTTATGAAGAATCATTCCATGTGATTCACATTCTTTTCTTTTTGGGGTTGTGCTAGGCCTACCATCGACATACGGTAGAACTTTCGGCGAATAGTGATGGGCCTTCAACGGGCAAATCCTTTCTAGAATGTAGGGAGTTGGCTGCTCGGCTTTCTGGAACATATGTGGGTGCAGCTAGGAACAAGCATAGATTGGATATTTTAAAGATTGTTAAGGATGGAATTGAGCATGCCTTCTCTGATGCACCGAAGAATTTATCTTTCCTAGAATGTGCCATTCTACATTTTGTATCCAAACTGTCTACACCTGATATCCTGGAAATGTAAGATGCTAATACCCTTTTAACATCAGGTTGAGTTAAGTTATTGCTTGAAATGATCCAATTTAATTATTAATCACTTTTCAAATAGTATCAAGGATGTCCAGAATCGAACAGGAAATATTAATACAGATGAAGACCCAAGTGGGTGGCGCCCGTATCATACATTTGTTGACAGCTTACGTGAAAAGTATGCTAAAAGTGATGGTTTGCAAGGTAACTTACTTCTCTCAATTTAAGTTGTCTTGAGAGGAAAATCCAATCTCTCTTGGTTGAATTTGCGTGATTCTTGATTGGTTTCAGATGCATTTTGAGAATATTGTGGATTTTTTTTCACTTTCTTCGCATTATTGGATTTACTTCATTTAGTCTGCATTTTTCTTGGTCTAAAGAGAACCAAGGCCACATTTGTTTGATTATCATGTTGGTTTTTGGTGTTTTGTGTTTTGTGTTTTGTTTTACCAAATTAAAAATCATTCAAGTCTAACAACTGTTTTTTGTTTCTTTTAAATATTGAAAACCAAACAAAAATAAAACATGTTTAATTTTTTGTATTTTAAAAACTTAGAGCAATAGAGAGATGTTTAAGAGAGAGAAAGATGTGGTGGGTCCATAATCTTCATGTACCATCTTAAATCACAGAGCAACCCAAAAGTTTAAGTTAAATGGGTTATAATAAATATAAATGTATATGGAAATAAAAATTTAGAGATAGAGGTAAACTTTTTAGTAAGTAAATTTAGAGAAATAAAAGAGTAAATTCTAGAGTGAATAGAAATTAGAGAGACGGTAGAGGGAATACTAGTTAGAGTCCTTAAAAAGAAGAGTAGTTAGGAAAAAAGAGTCAGAAAGAGAAAGATAAATGAGATAGAAAGAAGACTACAGTGGAGAAATGTAGAGAGAAATTATATGCATGTTGGAAGAGAAATTTTATACCTTTGAAAGAGCTAAGTTCAGAGAAAGTCAAAGTGAATTAAAATTAATTCACGAAGTGGCAATTCTTCTTTCATTCAGGAAAAAGAGATAAAGGAGTAAATTTTGCTTGAGAAAATTTTATTTATGAAGTGGCAATTTTTCTTTCATTCCCTCTTGCTCCAGAAGTCGCACGAAAGTGTTGCAGCCTTTCCCTAAACATTTCTTCAGGAAAAAGAGTAAGCTTTCTAATCTTCTCAAGCCATTCCCCAACCATCACAAGTTTTCACGGTTGCTGAAAGCCTGAAACCTTATCCCAAACATTTTTCAAGAAAAAGGAAAGGAAGTCCTGTTCTTAATTGTTCCTTTTCAAATTCTAACCGGATCTATTAAAAGCTCGTTGTTCACGTCAGCTGCCACCTTCTGCCAAGAAACCTGCCTCTATTCTACCACAGAAATTAAAATTCTCAGTCTTCAATCCAAATTTCGGATGTTCATTTTCAAAGAGGCGTTCCATGCTCTTCTCCACATCCCACCAAAAAAAGAATTTAGAGTCCGAAGTTGGTTCTCCCTTCAGCGTGAGGAGTGAGGATTCTATTGATGATGTTGAGTCTTTAGCTCAAACCACTCTGGAGAAGGTAGAAAACTTGGGTGGAGATTTTGGCTGCTTTGTTTAATGAAAATGATATTTTGGTTTCAAAAGTGAAGGAGCTTTCCTTAGAACCCTTTTGTCCCTTTCTAAAATTCCAGCTCATCTAAGATCCAATGTTGAAGATTGTGACTTAATTTTGGGGTTGACCGCTCTTTGTCACAATCATAGCGTTTCAACTTCGAGTTGGACGATTGTGCGGCACTTGTTCTAACTCGATGAACAAATCAGCCGATCAAAATCCGAAAGTCGTGGACAAAGTCGACGTATGATGTAACCTTCCTTTGCGTTTTTGGGAAATTTGTTTATAAAACACGAGAAAGAAAGAAATACATTGAAATCGACGTTACAATATGCATTAAAGACTGTCAGTTGCAAGAGAAAAGGGTTGCTTGCAAAGAGTACAATTAATGCTTGGGCAGGGATTCAATTGGTATGTCTCCCCTATAGTACATTTTGAACATTTTCAGCTCTGGTAGGCTTGCATATGAAAATGCCGAAACGTCACACCCAAGCTTTATGACTTAAAACGAAAGGCAACTACCTAAACTAGATATAAAACATAAAGATAAGATAAACTGGGGGTATTCGGAGCATACGGCCATAGGCAAACACGCCTTGGACAAGTATGACCGTGACACTTTTCTCGCTCATCTTGTTCTACTTTGGTTTTTAATCATCGGTTGATGTTCCATGTTTATTCAACTGTTCTTGTATTCCATGCTTTTATGTGGCTTTTGCGTTGTTTGAAGATGTTTCCTTGGGCTGATGTCACCTCAGCCTTGTAGTGTTCGCCTAGTTGTCAGGTTTTTCTCGAATGGCAGTTGTTTTGTATGGTTGTATGGCTGTTTTGTATTGTTTCGCGTGGTCTTGGTTCTGGTTTTCTTATTTCTCCACGTATTAGTTCTGTTTTGGTTTTGCTGCCGTTGTGGTTGTTATCCCGAGTTGTCTCTTGTATTTGGTTCTCGTTTTCATTATATCGATGAAATATTCTGTTTCCTTTTAAAAAAAATTAAAATTTTAGAAAAAATTGAGATATGTTAGAGAGAAATTAAAATTTTAGGGAAGTTTTTAGTTGCTGATATTTTAGTTCTAGTCGGTCAGTTTAAGTTGCTGTTTTTGTGGAGTTAGCTAAGTTATCTCTAGAATTAGAGTGTATTTGTTTCAAGTAGTGTAGTGTGTGTACGAAAATGTACTTTCACATTTCTTAATAAGGGTTTCATTGGTATTAAATCTCTAAATTCTTAGGAAGTTGTTTGGTACAATGGAACGGGAGATGAAAATGGGTCTAACATTTTAATGAAGTTGATTTTTGTACGAAGTACGGTAAACAGAATGAATCATATTATGTTTTTCTTTTGTTCTGATTTCAAAATAGTGTTGGTGATAGCAGTAGTAGATATTTCGACTCTACCAGTTCTCATTCTGGTTCATTTCCATTTCTTTTAAATAAATCAAGCCTAAGGGTCTATGCCGCATATGTTCCAATGGCTTTTTCACAGACTAAGCTGTCACTATATCCTTAAATGTAAGTCTTTTATTTAGCTTATAATTTATTTTAATTTTTTATATTGTGCAATTGTAGATGAGAAAGAAGGAAATTCTACTAGACGTAGGGGTCGGCCCCGTAAAAAACATAACTTACAGGGAAAGAGACTTTTTGATGAGCAAAGTACAAGTGAAGAAGAAGAATCAATTAGTGCATCTGATCATGAAGATGTACATGACGAAGAGAAGCAAGACGAGGAAGATGAGGAAGAAGTACCTCTCATCCATTCAATTAGGTCATCCTCTAAATTGAGGTCACTTAGAATTTCAAGAGAGGAAAAAAAAGGGACTTCTACGGGAAAAGCTGCAGGTAACATGTCTGCTTCCCGATTGACTGTTTTAAGTATTAATGAAGCATATCTTTTAAATAACTCAGTTTTTAGTGAGCTGTTTAAACAATACACTCCTTGAGGCATTTGCTGTGGTGAACCTCATGGTTGATTTTATTATATTATTAACAAACTACACGTTTGTTGATACAAACTTTATCTTCACTGCAACTGACACAAATATTGGAAGTTACAATCATTTGCAATTAGCATGAATCCATGCTACAATATGCTTACTTGCTGTGTCTTGTACGGCAGAAATTGATCCAAAAAGTTGTTTCTGATGAAAATGTATATGCTTTTCCTGCAAAAGATATTATCAACACTACTACTACTGATACTTAATCATACCCACTATATGCATGTAGATCTGTAGTAGGTCAATTTCTCGCCCTACTGATCTTGTTTGAATCTACACATGATTAATTGTTTTCTTTCTGCAGGGCCTCCATCTACATGAAGAGAACTGATCGTCTGAATTTTGCATCGAGCGATTTATCATGGTGTACAAATATCCCATATAGCAGTTGTGTGTATTCGTACACAAAACGAAGTTATGTTGACTTAATCTTAATTGAGAGGTTGCTCGTGAAACTTTCTGAAAAATGCTACCTAAGGAGTTGTGGCTATGGTAGTTGATAATCTAGTTAGCCTCAAACATTTATGTGATAGGTTTAGAGTGTCATTAGCATGCTTATCCACGGTGTTAGTTTGCCTATGGCCACATGCCCAAACATCCTCACACCACTTTATGTTTATGCTTTTGTGCTTAGTTTAGCTTGTTTTCTTTAATTTTCATGTTCCTTGCTTGTAAGTGGCCTTTTGCACTTTGCAAGCGAGTCCAATATGAAAATGTTTAAAATGTACTATAAGAAAAACACACTAGTCAATTCTCTAACTAAGTCTTGCACTATTTGCAAACCAAGCTTTCTTGCACTGCTTTTTTTAATGATGTTTTAAATATTTTTCTCTTTCCACATTTTATAAAACTATTTTCTCTCAAAACATGAAGGGAGGCTATATCATACTGTGAGTTTGTCTGTGACTTCTTGGATTTAGTACAACTGACTTGTTCATCAAGTTAGAGCAAGTGTCGCACAATTGCTCATTCTACATTTAAAAGATTGTGACATTGAGCAACCTCTCGCTTGTCTCTATTATAGTCAGAGGCCTTATATGATTGTCTTTCGTCCATCTTGCCTTTTGGCCGTATAATTTGATCTAGGATATAATTGTGTTATTCTTAATTCATAATGTAAATCTCGAGAATGCCATCATCTAATACTTATCTACCAGGGTTTTATTAGTACTCTAAGTCTGTAAATTACTAATGGCACCTACTAAAACATATTTTTTAATTTTTAGATTATTAAAATTAAAGAAAAAACTTTTATGATTTAGAAAATGCAAACCCTGTATTTGCAATCAATAAATTCAACTAGCAGAGTTTATATAGGTTTGAATCACTGTATTATCATGAATTCACTACAACTCGGTTCAACATCTTGATAGAACACGTGTTCTAATTTGATTGAAAATACTTCAAAATTTCAAAATTACAAAGAAGAATTGATAATAGTTAAAAAGTATAGAAAACTATGAACCAAAAGTAAAAACTACCTTCTCTACCTTTCCTCTCTCAAGAAAACTTGCAAAAACCACCCATATAATAACTGATCAACCCTTCTCTCACTTACCCTCCCTCTATTTATAACAAGTTGTAAAACACTTACTAGTAACTTTTCATCTTATTCAATTACCCTTATTTCCATAACCCTATATTAATCTAGGTATCTAACATATTCACGGAAGAATATTACGTATAACACACCATTTGAAGAATCTCTTTTGAAAGGAATAAAGCAGAGAAAGGGAGAGATCTTGATTTTTTATTTCTAGAAGAAAATAGTTGAGTGTTTTTGAAAAAATTTCGCAAACACTTTTATGTGAAGTTATAGAAAATACCTATAAACTTTGAATTTTGCATAAAAGAAATATTATTGAACTTTCAAAATTTTCAAATAATATTCTCAAACTCTTGACAAGAAAAAAGTTTTTAAATAATCTTCCTTATTAGAATTGAAAGAAAACAAATAGAACTCTGTTTTAACAATATTGTTTTTAAATAATCTTGCTATTAGAATTAAAGATATCCTTTTTTTAAAAAAAATCTTTTTCTTTTTTTTTAAGCCTTAAAATATTTTTAAAATCAGTAAAATGATATTTTTTAGAGAAAGTACAAACTTCTATAATATTTGTATATATAAATTATTGGTAATTTACTTTAGTTTTTTTTTCTCTCACTTTTTTCTTTTTTTAGAGAAGACTTTAAGTTCACATTTATTTGCAATGAATGGGCAGTGAGGAAAAATGACAAAAATTCCATTTTCTCAAGTGCAGTTTGCAAACACGACATGTTATGGTGGTTGTGGCTGATACTTATTGCTGTTCCGTGGACGAGACAATTATGAGGGAAAACATAAGCAAAATTCTCAGCTCCTTAAACAATTTCTTCCAACAATCCTTTGGATTTTGTTCCTCCTCTACCCCAACATGAGTATTGTTGTTGGTCATCATTCGTTATGGCGATCGGGTGACGCGATTTCAAGGTTCAATGGCTCCTCCCGTGGAACTACCGTTGTTAAACCAAAGTTCGCTCGATTAAAACAGCCTCTTGCAGCTCTAGTTGAGGCGAGACCTAGGGCTGTGCCTGCAGTTAATACCGATACCTCCCTGCCGACCCAGCTGGTTTTGGCTGTTGGTCGAACTGATGATTTGCAGGCCGAGGCCAGGGCAATGGCCCGGGCTGCAAACGCTCCCTTCTACAACCCGGAACTTCTTGCCAAAACGTACGGTTCTCGCCCAATTGAGGTTTTTTTTTTTTTTTTCTCTCCTTTCCCTCTAGCTTTACCGAATTGCTCTTCCTCTTCCTACTTCAAAGTTTAATGTCTTGACCAAAATTTCCAGGTATTGCAGAGGGCTCTGAAAATTCTGGTTGCGCTTAGTTCATTTGGAATCAAATTATGGTTGGACAAAAACAGTGGCCAACTCGATCAAAATAAAAGGCGGCGAGCTGCTGAATTGCGAGGAATTTTTACTCGATTAGGTCCTACCTTCGTGAAATTAGGCCAGGGATTGTCCACCAGGCCAGACATCTGCCCACCGGAGTACCTTGAGGAGCTTTCTCAGCTCCAAGTATATATACCCATTTCTTCTCTCCTTCCGTTTTTTTCTACCATGCAGAGAACTCATAAGATTTATTGACTATAGATCTCGTTTTAACATCCAAATAGGTGTAGCATGACTTTTACAATTCATGAGTAATGGCACCATGTTAAAGAAAGAACATAAATGGCGTCTATCATTTTAGATGTCCTCACCATAATCTCTTACTCTTCCATCTTTGAGTTGACTTGGCTATTGGCCTGCTTGTATTTATCCTTTCTAAACTTATGATCTTTGAGTTTTTGTTTGAAGTCTTTTGTTAAGCTTCTATTTTTGTGCTCTTTATTTTAAGTCTCTTGTTTAAGCTTTGTTTTGTTTTGATTCTTGGTCCTTTTGTATCTCAAAATATTAGTTTTTTTTCATTTCCGTAATGAAATGTTTCATATCTTAGAGAAAAAAATACACTATTCTGGGAAAGGATAGTAATCGCTATAGTAGGAACTTGGCCTAAGATATTATTTTTAAACTTCGTATTTGGGGTTGTCTTGTGTTGTAATTTAAGTTATTTTTCTCTTTCTTTTCTTATTGCTTTAATTTAGGCCTTTTTTCATGCCTGTATTTTCAAGATAAATATTTGTTCCTTTCTTAAAATTTCACTTATTGCATTTATTTTGTAGTTGGCCTTAGTTGTAAACCAGAAAAAGGAAAATAAGAAAAAGTCATCTTGTGTTATTTTTATAACTTGGTCTATCCGCATCATCTCTTCAATTTTTTTCTTTTTGGTATCCCAAAAAGATTGATCTCCTTCAAGTGATTGTGATGAAAACTTCCAAAAGAGCAATTGAGGTTATTTAAAGTCAAGGGATCAAGCCCATTCTTGATAAGACCATACTTAAACTTATTGTATTGTATGTTTATGTGTGATATTCAACTATATATGGAGCTTAGATGGTTATATCACCTTCAACTGTTACTGTCTCTGAACAGGATGATCTACCGACCTTCCCAGATGCAGAAGCTTTTTTATGCATTGAGAAGGAGCTGTCATTAACGCTTGATTCCATTTTCTCATCATTATCTCCATCTCCCATTGCAGCTGCCAGCTTGGGTCAAGTGTACAAAGCCAAACTCAAGCAATCTGGCAAAGTGGTTGCCATAAAGGTTCAGCGCCCTAACATTGAAGAAGCTATAGGACTAGATTTCTACCTGATAAGAAGCTTAGGATTTCTCATAAATAAATATGTTGACATCATCTCAAGTGATGTTGTTGCTCTTATTGATGAATTTGCACGCAGAGTTTATCAAGAACTTAACTATGTACAGGTTAGGTTTTCTTATTATACATCTTTCTTACACCGAACGTCTTTCACAAATGTGCCGATATTTTTTGGGTTCTAAATTTTAATTTTCTGGACCCATACAGGAAGGACAAAATGCTAGGAAGTTTAAGAAATTATATGCTGACAAGGAAGGTGTACTTGTCCCAGACATATTTTGGGATTATACGAGTGGTAAAGTTTTGACAATGGAGTGGGTTGATGGTGTGAAATTAAATGAGCAGGAAGCTATTGAGAAACAGGGGCTGAAGGTTTTGGATCTGGTGAATGCTGGCATACAGTGCAGCCTCAGGCAGCTACTTGAGTACGGATACTTTCATGCGGATCCTCATCCTGGTAATCTGTTGGCAACACCGGAGGGAAAACTTGCCTTTCTAGATTTTGGAATGATGAGCGAGACTCCAGAAGAAGCAAGATGTGCAATTATTGGACATGTTGTTCACATGGTTAATCGGGATTACGAAGCTATGGCTCGCGATTATTACGCTTTAGATTTCTTGTCACCTGATACTGATGTTTCTCCAATTGTGCCAGTTCTTAGGAATTTCTTTGATGACACACTTAATGCAACTGTGAGTGAACTAAACTTCAAAACAATAGTGGATGGTTTGGGTGCAGTATTTTATCAATATCCATTCAATGGTGAGTTAGTCCACCTCGAGATTTTAATTTTCCAGAACCTTGCAACTTGATTTTGAGAATTCGTTGAAGTTTTTATTAATTAATGTATTAATGGGCATCAATATTTCTCTTTTACAATTACTAGATGCATACTAATTAGAAAACCACAAGCTGTGACTAATTTATTCTTTATTTTCAATTGGAAGCTGTAGTGTAGACGGTCGACATGTTTTCGCATGATTGCTAAGTCCTTTGTTATTATTATTATACAAAAGCTATCCTATTACTGAACTTGACTGTTTGCTTCATAATAATTGCTCAGTGCCAGCATACTACGCATTGATTTTGAGATCCCTTACTGTACTGGAAGGGCTAGCGCTGTATGCTGATCCAAATTTCAAAGTTCTGGCTGCTTCGTACCCATATTTTGCTAAAAGGCTTCTGACAGATCCAAATCCTTATCTGAGAGATGCGCTTATTGAGCTGCTTTTTAAAGATGGGAAATTTAGGCATGTACCAGCAAAATTTATACCTCATTTCGTTTCTCAATCTATACAAGACTTGATGTTCTTTTTGATAAAATGGTGATTATGTATTTATCCTTTTGAATGCCCACCTGAAACCCTTTTATTTGCCCATTACAGATGGAGTAGACTTGAAAACCTGTTGCTTCAGGGTAGAAAGGACAGAGACTTCTCAGTAAAAGATGCTCTACAGCCCGTCCTGAAGCTTTTATTAGGTCCAGATGGCGAGGGTCTCCGAGTCTTAGCTATTAAGGAAGCTATTCGTGTGACTGAAGCTTTTGTTTTAGGGACAGTTAATGATACGTATAATTCTATCCCTGATTTTATGAGAACTCTATTATTTAGGGATAATGGTTCTCGAGCTCTTGGTATGAGCAATGAAGAGAAAGAAAGTATGGTAGAGCTTCGAGATCAGGTACTGAGGATATGGAGACTACTTCAGTCTTCTGAAAATTTTGATCCTACACTTTTGCAACCCATTGTGCAGGTACGGATTAGCATATTTTTATTTTTGTGCTATACTGAAGCTGCTACCTGTTGATACACAAAATTGAAACCACTATGTCCGAAAGCGACTTTGTTATTGTTATAATTAAATGTGGCTCGCATTTCGTTGCAGATGAAAATCTCATGTGAGATGAAGTTCAATTTTAAACCATATATAACTTGCCTAAATTTGTTAAATATCTTCCACAAACAGGTCCTACAACAGCCTGAGGCTCGCAGTTTTGGTGGCCGCATTTTCAGTGGGATTACTCAGCGTCTTGCAGCTCGGATGCTTCAACAAGTACTTCGAGCTTCAACAACAGTGTCTGCATCGACTGTATAACCATTGTTGATTTGTGTACCTTTGTTGACATTCAATAATATCACTGCTAGTATATTCGTCATTGTTGTTAGCATCAATAGTGCACCAAAAGAAAGTAATAATACCATTCATTTTTATATGTTGTGGAATTATTCCTTTCAGTGAAATATGAGGAAGTTTTGGTGAAAATTGTTGCGTAATTTTGCAGTAAAAATGTGCATTTGGAAGGCCGCTCTTAGTTTATAGAACAAATTTGTGTGGCTCGTAAGGGAAATTTTCATAAAATGATGCCAAAAAAGAGAACTTTTTACCAATTTCTATAAGCTCTATTGGAGATGACCTTTGCCGAAGTGCCAAAAATACTCCCATTTTTTTAAAGTACTCTTTTCAACGTCCCTCCCACTCCATCTTCAACAATTGTTTTTCTTGACAAAAACATTTAATCTCAACTAACATTCTCAGAAACAACATTGAAGAATGGGATATGGAAGGTTACTTTCATTTGAACCTTAAACTTCTTCTTCAAATATTCTCTCAAGTTTGTTGTGCTCTCATTGTCACGCTATCTTTCATTTGTGTAACAAAGAGAATGTAAATTTTTACGAGTAATTTTATTCTAGAATCATTTATTAAACTAGATGATCTTATAGTTATTTTTTTTAAATCTTTTATTTTTTTCATGGAGGAATTTTCTCTTTGCAACGATTTAGGATTTAACATATGATTGTTTGAGGTATTACTATGCAATTGTGCAGCTTTTACAAATTAATCATGTTGTGACAATTATACAATTGTTTAGTTCTTGAAAGCGGTCGTTTAGTTTTTTTTAACTCGATCATTTAGATTTTTATAGGATATCGTTACATAGCGATCTCTTATTCTAATCCAACCATCCAATTCCTTATTATAGATCAATGACTAATATGCATCTTTGTGGGAGTGGAACCAGTCTGGAAGCAATTATGTTGGAGGTAGTATGAAAGGTCGGAAGGTTAGACATGATATAACGTGCAATCAATTAGTAAGCATTCTACACCAACAACTAAATATTAATCTAGACAGATTTAGCATACATATCAAATGGTGTTACAATTTAATAGTCGCAACTTCATCAAATGGTGGTACAATATTGACATAGGTAACCATGAAGATTTTAGTTTGTTTTTAGAGGGAAGTGATGCGTCCAAGATATTGTTGTTTGTGTCAATTACCTCTTGCGAAAGTCTTGGAATAGACACAAATAACATGTACCAGAAGTGAAATCCCACAATTCAAACGACACCAACAAGTGCACCCATTCAAACACATAATATTCCTATTAGATAAGAATACTGAGTCATGCAACCTTGGTGATGACATAAATGAAACCTGTAATGGTCACAGCGATGTAATATGCATTTTGATTATTAACATGTATACGAGCAACGTTTAAGACCACAGACAATCTCGACACCCTCCATTCATGTCCCAACCACATCAGTAGACATGCCAACATCTCCCCTACCATTCAACATTCAAGCACAATCGTTTGTAGATGTACCTAGACCATATGATGAACCATCATATGACGACCTTATCACAATACCACACGATTGTTCACGATGAGGATATACATGTCGGTCAGATCTTCTTTTTCTTTTTCATTTCCTTTTCGATCATGGATTCGAACAATGGGTATCATAGCCTCTCACCACTTGTAGCCTTTCGATTGTACCATCAAACGACCACAAACCAGTTATCAGAATAAAGTCTTCTAAAGCAGATGTTACCTTCTTCCCCAAAATGTTGAAACTTATAGCGTTCGATTTTTTTCTCTAACTGTCCTCAAAAAAAAAAATAATTATGGACTAGTTGCCCATCAAACACAAGTTCCACATCCAACTATGACTCATATATTGTTTTCCTAAACAAGCTTATTTTCTCCTTTTAAAGTTTATTCTTAATATCACTAATTTTGTAGACCTGACAAGATACAATAGCAGGGAAGTATCTCTCAACAGGAACAAATGAGTCATCTTATCAATACATAAGATTTGTAAGCTTTCAAATATGATTTTGACTAGTCGATGGTGAAACTTTTCTTCTTATTAATGCCTAATGCCAAGATAATACATTTGTACTAGTTTCTCTCTCTTTTCTCTCTCTTTTTTTTAAAGCAGTATTTATATTAGTGAATACAAATTGAAATGGCAACAAACAAGGTGGTTTAGCTAACAAAATCTAACTATGATTGGTTAAGAAAGCACAACACTCTATTAAAAAAAGTTACCTATTTTTACCTCGACAACCTGAAATTTAGTATAATACTATTCTATTGCAAATAAATATTATAAATAGAGACAAAACCAAATGTTTTACTCATATGTATATCAAATTTGTTACCACACATCACACTCATATGTACTCATCCTTTCTATCATCTTCATCATTTGTATCATCCCCATCCTTATAAACTAACATTTTTTCTAATCATCCCACTAGCCTCACAAACTATAACTAGATGGACATAATACTACCATATAACAAATAATTATTATAAATATAGACATAAAAAAGGATATTTTACTCATGTTTATATTAAACTTGTTGCTATTCATCGTTATTGTCTATTCTAATCTCCATCCTTCTCATCGTTCTCATCCCCATCCTAAAAAACTAACATTTTCTTTGTCATTTTAGTGGTTTTTCAAAATACAATGTAATTTTTATTTGACAAAAAAAATTATAATGTAGATTTACACCATCTCTTTGTAGTGTATGGATTTCAAAATCCACATTTATTATTTTATGGAACTGCCTTATGTTAAATTCTTTTAACCATTTTCCAACCATTACCTAATTGAATTTCCTTAACATAAAACACATGTATTTGGAAGGCAAGAATAAATGGTTCATTCAGATATCAAGAGTTTGAGTATCCATACTTGTAAAATGATCATCTTCGTGAATACATTTTTTTAAATTTCTATAATAACAATCAATTAGAATAGAATTTGTTACCAATCAACATACTTTGATTTCGTTGCTTCTTTTACTATACCATAAAAGATGACTCCCTGATTATCATACCCTAAACACAGAAACTTCACTATTTTGAGTTGTGCAACGATCATCTCGATATTTTGAGTAGAATCAGTTTTATCCAAACGTATTATTTAAGTGTTCTCAAACTCCTACAAGTTTAAATACATCTAGGGGCATAGCAAACGATTTGAAAATAAACACCGTTTAAATAATAAGAACAATAAGAAAGTAAATGTATTTCAATTGGATACATTCAACAATAACCGATCCAACAAGTTTGGTTTTGTTTGGTAAAAGAACAATTAGATGCATCATCACTACTCTTAAGTTTGAAGTGTTTAATACAATAGTTGTTATCTTTACGAGTGACTTCAAGTAAAATCAATTTCAGTTAAGATTGTCGAGAAAACAAAAATGTAGTTTTTGCAATTTTCGCAATTCTAAATTTTGTGCGTCCAATAAAAACGCTGTATGCAATTTCCGCTCTTTTGAAAAACAGTTGTGCCCGTGAGTTTCCTCCCGAACGAGACCCGTAACCCAACCCTCGAGAAAGAAACCTATCGTTCATTTTCTCTGCAGTTGGTCTGGTGCTTGGTTTCGAACGTATCTCCACAGCTCCCGGTTCAACTCTCTCTAATCCATTCGTCCGTAATCTGTATGCATCTCTAATCTTGATTCTATTGTCAATTTTTCTTTTCCTTTCTTTCCTCTTGCGGTTGTAGGTGGAGTGGAGGGTTGCTGGAAGAGCCTTTGAGGTCGGGTGAAGGAATGAGTTGCCATTTGAAAAGTACGAGGGTAAGAGATTTCAAAAAGGTGGATTGGGAAGGGTAGGAGTTGTTACGCTAAGTGGGTCTTCGGGAGCGGAGGGGTTCACACAGAGAGAGAGAGAGAGAGAGAGAGAGAGAGAGGGTTAGGTGATGAGGTTGCCATTAATTGTGTTATACAGCTTCAATTTATTCATGCTGTAGTTATTTATTTAACATTGGTTGTACAGCGGCCTAGATATATAGTGCTTCATCGTGTTGATCACTACGAGGATTTCAATTGTTAACCGTCAGCCGTAGAGGGTTGGTGCATCACAAAGGATTGAAAAGGATAGAAATGAGCTAGAATGAGTAGATTGTCATTCAGGCCTCGTCCGCTTGACATTCACAAGAAACTCCCTATTGTCAAGTCCGTAAAAGAATTGGAAGATGAAGAAACCCCCACTTCTACCCGAAATTCCCAACTGCTTCGTGTTGCGGCCGAGGTAGATAACGAGGTACTGTAACTGTATATATCTTACTTAGTGCTTCCCCTTATTCCATGCTTTTCTGGATCAATCTAAAGTCTTTTCCCTTAATTTAGGTACATCAAGTGCCTTGCAAGAAATTAGCTCCTGATATACCCACTCCTCAATTTGTTGTTGTTGATACATATGAGATAGACTACTCCCGCACTTTTAGTCAACCAACTTCTTACTTACGTGGCAGAGGAGGTTGGTGATATACGGAGTACTGCTACTGTAGATATTTTTAGGTTTATAAACTTTTGTACCATTACCATTCCCGCGTGAATATGTACACATACTCTGTATTTGCAGCTCGGACAGAGCTCGGAGAGTTTGTTGAGTATGACTTGGACAATGAAGACGAGGATTGGCTTCATGACCTCAACAAAGAAAGAAAGATACTCACTCCTGAGAGGCAAATTTTCAACTTGGTTTTGCTTGAGGAAAACGTTATCTAACATCTTGTAGTTGCCACTCCAAATTATCGTATTACTGGCTAATATTCTGAGTTATATTTGGATTCTCTCACTCTTGCTTCTTGCATGTTCACGTTTCTTTCCTTTTGTTTGCAAAATTTCCTTAGTCCAATTTTTTGGTCATGCAGAGTTTTTGTTTGTTTGAGATATGGGTTCTTGAAATTTGTTTAGTCACTTTTCCTTTGCAACCTTCTGTTTATTCTTTATATTTATTGGCTAATGTGTACTAAAGTCATTTGTTCTTCCATTGACCTTACTCTGATGGATTTTCCGCACTTTCTATTTGAATTCTTTAATTAAAACTATTGGGTTTTTTTAATAGTGTTTGAGTATGAAGTTTATGTGAAACTAATCTGGATGAGGTCGAAACTCAAACTCTTTCTCGGAGCCTAAACTATAAGGTTGAATTTCTTCCCTTGCTTTACCTTGATCTTCCCTTTAGAGGATCCCCAAGAAGTGATTCCTTTTGGCAGTCCGCGAAGGATAAAATTAAGAAAAACTTGATAGGTGGTGCCTCTTTTCGGCCATTCTTGATTGGATCTCAGATTTTATTTTATTGGACTGAATACGAGTTTGGACTTTAGGAGCTCTAATACCATCTTAAAATCGCCAATTGCTCAAAAACTTAAGTTAGTGGATGAAGATAAATTAATATTATATCATTCATCATATGTTTTTGTTGATTCTCAAATGTATCTTTTTTGGATCTGGAAAACTCCCTATTATTTTAGTTTTCCTAGATCATTGATTTAAAATTCACTTGCAAGCACATTGAGCATGCGAGAATAGTATCATCCACATAAACAATCAAAATAACAGTTTTGTTATCAGCAAAATGCTTATTGGAAGATGGTATTATCAGGTTGACTTTGAAAAAATTTCAAAGCTCATAACTACTTGCCAACTGGTTCAAACTTCAAACCATAACCATTGGATCAGCTAGCGTTTTCATCTCTGATTTGGGATTTTGTAGGTGCAGTGTGTTAAAAAAGATTTTAGACATTGTGGCCAAGTGAACTAAAGAACTTCTTTCTGTTTCTTTACAGAATCTCGTAGAGAAAAGAAGACAAGACATTTCATATTTTGGTCAACGCAACGACGTGCAAGGATCTTGCCATGAGTGGTTTGTTGAAAAACAAAAATTTAGTCCTTTTACTTTGTCCATGTTTCAAATATAGAGATCTTGGATGAGGGTTCTATTTGTGGGGCGTCTTTCATGAAAAACAAGATCATAATAGGAAAACAATGTGGCTCCCGAGGAGAACAATTTTGTGAAGTGATTAATCATCCTAACTTTGATGTTGATAATAAAACAAAATCTGCTGTTGGTCAAAGGAGAATGACAATGAAGATTTGCTCAATTTTGTAAATGAAGATTTGCTCAATTTTGTAAAGTGATTAATCATCCACAACCATGCCTTGCTTGCAAAATGGGGCTGGAGATTTGCTAGAGAAGATTCTGCTTTTTGAAGGAAAATTATTTGCAGCATCCACGGTAAAGAACCTTTTGATTGGTTTACAATGGGAAAGTTCGAAAATAGTCTAAGGAGTCCATGGATAAGCATCTCAAGAGTGTGGAGGTTGGTGGAATATCTTGCCTAACTAAACTCAGTAATGGTAGTAGAACTAGCTTCTAGTCAGACATTTGGGTTGGAACCTCCCCTCTCAAAGTTCTTTTTACCTTACTCTACAGAATAGCCTTACTTTCCCACGGCTCGGTTGCAGACCATTGGGATTTTGCTACCCTCTCTTGGTCCCTACCCTTTAGAAGAAGCTTAAAAGATGCTGAATTTGTTGAATTTAAATCATTACTCTCCCTTCTCTCATGTGAAAATGTTCTTGACCATAAGGTTTGGTCAATTGACCCCAAGGCCGTTTTACTGTTAAATCTCTCTCGGCGCATTTGCATTCTGCCGCCTCCCCCCCGGATAATCGTTTATTTAAAGCCTTACGAAAGTCGTCCAGCCCCTGGAGAGTTACATGATCTTTGGGTCTCCCAACAATGCTGATATCCTCCAAAAGAAGGCCCCCAACAAGTGTCGATTACCCTCAGTTTGCCCTCTCTGTTTGAAACCAAATGATATTTTATCCCATCTTTTCTTGCTTTGCCCCTTCTCCTCTTTTTGCTGGAATAGGTTCTTCTCCATTTTCAACATTGTTTGGGTATTTGATGGCTCTCTTTGCTCCTCGATTCTCTAGCTTCTAGAGGGGTCGTCTGCTCCTCGAGAAGCCAAGACTATTATGGTCAAATTTGCTAAAAGCTATCCTTTCCGAACTGTGGTTTGAAAGAAATCAGAGGAACTTTCATGACAAAGAAAAACAGTGCTCAGAAGTCCTTCTCTCTGCAGAAGAAATGCAGCAGCTTGGGTTTCCTTAAACAAGGAGTTCGAGGCTTTCTCCATTCAAGATATTTGTCTCAACTGGGCAGCTTTCCTATTCCATCCAGCCCCTTAATCTTTGTCCTGTATTGGAACCAGCCTTGGTTTTGTATCCCTCAGCAGCTGTAACTTTTTGTTTCTATCTCTTCTTCAAATTTTAGTTTTTCCCAGTCTCGGCCTGTGTACTTTTGCTGGACTTATTTATGTTGTATCATTTATTTTCTCTGTTTTGATCAGTCTTATATTTGGGATATGATATTTTGGTGCTAAGGGGATGTCAACCTAGTTGAGATGCCCAGGTGCATCTTCTGATTCCCTTAGCTTTTCGCTCTTTATGCTTCTTTATTATTCTCAATGTTTATACCTCTTGTACTTTGAGATTTTATCATTAATAAAGAAGTTTGTCTCCTTTTCTAGACAAAAGAAAAAAAAAAAAAGAATGACAATGAATTCAGACTTGAAAATCAGGAATGATTAGAACTTAAAGTTCTCAAGTCCTGCATTGTTTATGGTAGATGATGCATATAAGTCTTCGTTACCCTCAGTTTTGTATAGCTACATGAGAAATTATTAGGCATTCTAGGGCATGCTTCCTCGTGATTGACCATTGCCATTCTTCATTATGCGAGTCATCTCCTTTGTTTGTTTGCATCTTAGGAATCTTTACTTCTTGCGGGGTATATGATGCCATGGTGTGTGCCAATAATAGATGACATACCAATTGGAGTTTAAGATTGAGTTGGTGGTTATGAGATTTTAGATTCTCTTTGATGATTTGTCACTGCGTTTTCTTTTACTTTTTTTTTTTTAGATTTTTGTTTTGGTTTTGAAAATATCCTTCATTTATTGGGACAGTTTTGTTTGTTTTTTTTTTTTTTACGACCTTGCACATTTTTCGCCCTTTCTCCTCAACTATCTCCTATATTTGAGAAGTGCAATTCATTTTCCCCTTTATCTTTGGTTTGCTAATTATTTCATCGTCATTGAGGTGTATTTGTCAATGCAGATTTGAGAGCTTCCTCTTCAAACTGGAGGTATTGGATCACAAGGCTCGAGAAAGAGCTGGTATAATAACTACTACTCTTGGTTCACCCGTTCCTGTACTCCTACAACATGATAATGCTATTGAGGTGATGCATTTTTTTTTATCATAGTTGGAAATTTGTACTAACATGAGATTTCATGCATATTTTAACCACGACGTGTTGCTGTTATTATTGGTAGATCGATTCAATTTTCATCACAGTATAAGTCTACCGTTTGATTTTTTTTGTTCAATGCTCTGCTATACATCTGATATGTGTGATCAAACGAACTATGAGACTGGAATATGATCAAACAAGCTATGAGACGCAGAATGTAAGGGTCGATAGGAAGGTATTCTTGGTATGGAGAATAGGATGTGGAAGGGAAGACTTAGTAGAGGAATGTAGAGGTAATTGGATAGAGACGTTGGATGTGGAGTTGGGTTCATTAGCTTGAGTTGGGGATTTCTGTGAGGCAGTATTGAAGCTCCCCCACAAAAAGGGGGAGACACTTTCTACAAGAAGGGACACCAACTGTAAGATCAAACCTATAGAACGATTAAAAAAGTCGTCGAAATTGAGACCCACGAAGATCTATGGAAGTGGACAACGGACCAAATCCCCCTAGGATCCCTTTCTACCCCCTAAACATCCGTTGTTTCACTTACCCCACAAGCCATAAATAAGAAGCGACCCTTCTCCCCAAATAGATGGATGGAGAAGGAACTCCTTGATAAAAGCGCTAGGGTCTCTGTGATGAACGTACATCATACCAAATGTTTGAAGGAGTAAATTCCAAATAGTACTCACAAAATTACAATGCCAAAGGATATGGTTTAGGTCTTCCTCCACCTCCATCATCCACCATGAAGGACTTCCCATTTAAAGAATCTCACCTTCCTAGGAACCCTAATGCTCTAGAAAACTGAAAAAACCGACTCACCTAAATGAAACAGATGAGGGAATACAACACAAAGAGGTCTCTTACCCACCCAATGATCTTCCCAGAAGTACGTTTCCATTCTCTCTCCCACCACACAACGAACAAAAGGAACGAAAGAAGGGAGCTTTCTTGAAATATCTTTCCATAAACTCCCATCTTCCAAGAATCAATGTTCTGTTTTTTTTTTTGTTGAAGTGATAATAGTTGTTTCATACAAGAGGGCAAGACTATTTATAGAGTTTTATTACTAGTGGGAGTAAAAAAGGAATTAACCTAGATTATTACCCAATTGCCGAATTAATCCTTATTCTTCTTACATCAGTTGATGAGCATTTGCACATTGTTTATGTATTATATTGGTTGGTTTTTAGTCATTTGGAGGTAAAATATTTTCATATTCCTATATCTCAAATTCATTTTTATCTGCTTTAGCTAGTTCCTCTTCTTGACTTTGCCGTTCCAAGGGCCTTGGGTGCAAATATAGAAAAACTTCACACAAAACATGGAATATTTCTAACGTTTAGCTCTTGGATATTATCAATGCATGCCATTGTCGATAAATTTTAGATAGATATCTCATATCATTGGAAAATTTATGGTTTCATTAATTTTTTAGTAACACTTTGGTTCTTTGATTTCAATGCCAGGCTCTACAAACACAAGCAATCAAATATTCAGTTATTGAATCTGTTTACACTTATTGGAAGGAAAAGGTATGAATAAACCCCTAGTATTATTGGGGTTTTGTTTAGTATTTTGACATATTGCTTTTATCGATTCGTAGAAGTTTTTGGGAGCATGTATCACTTGAACATTGGTCTCTTTTCATTTAATTACTAAAAATTTGTTTCATTAAAAAGAGTTTTGCTTGTAATTTTTATGGCGGAACACAGAAAGGAAGATGAGACATTCTCTAACACGAAGAATGCTTGCATAAGTGCACTCCAGTTGGCGCCAATGTTTAACCAAGAGTAATTACAATAAGATTTACAGAGAGAGCTTTGTTTTGAAGTTTAACTCATGCTTCTAAAAAATAAATAATTATACACTCAACTATCTTGAACCAGAGGATGTTTGGGCTACTTGAAATAATGGCCAGATCAGCTGATAGGCTGGAAAGGACTACAACCTCAGTATGAAGTGATGTCGGAATGAATGGAAACCATGCAACAACAATTTACTAGTGCCACCTTGAGGACAAGGTGGTTTCCAACCTTGGGGGTAGTGTTAGATGCATTATTAAACCCTCCAATAGTTAAAGACTTAGGCTAGAAGGGGTAAGAGTGGAACTTAACGACAGTGTGTTTGTACTTTGTATTTAAGGTGGGGTTTCAGGTGTAATGTGTTACTTTTGGTTGATTAGAACAGTTTGTTATGGACTAGAGAGATATCCACTCTCTTGAACGGGTGAAAGTGCATGTTGTCTCATCTTTTGATTATCAATGTTATGAACTCCAAGTGGAATCCTTACACTAACCCACTTAACACTTCATTTACTAGAAGAATAAGTAAGGGAGTTGATGGATCCCATTGTCTCAATCTTCTAGCAACTAAAATTATACCTCTCGGAAACACTCCTGGATTCATTTGATCTATTATGCATCAAAAGCTTTAGATTTGAAGCCTCAAATAAAAAGTTACAATCCACCCAATCAAATGCGTTCTCTAAGTTCATTCATTTTTGCTATTTTTTTTATTATTAAAAACAATTTTCATTGAGAGAAAAACAAAAAACACAGGCATACAAAAAGTCCAACCCACAAAAAAGTACCTCCCCCTGTAAGAAAGGACTCAAAGTATTCAAAATAACTACCATAGAATATTTAGAAAAGATATTTGAAACCAAAGCTCACAAAAAAACATGATAGGAGGTAAAACCTCACTAGCAGTGTTTTTAAATGCCTGAGGCGCAATGGCCCTCTAGAACCAGATCTAAGATTTGTCTACCTTCAATAAAAGAACTTTTAGAGCTTGAAATCATGGAAGACATCATTCTTATACCTCTAAGCAAGAGCTTGAAATCATTGAAGACGTGGAACTAATTGGAAGATCTTTTTCAAAAGTAGCCAATTTTTTCTTTTGACTTAAGCAAATGAAGTTTTATTTAAAACAAGAAATCAAATGTCCATTATCATGAAATTTCGTGAACACACTGAAAATTTTCTTTCAAAAGAGACCAATATTTGGAAAACAACTTTGTAGTAAAACCATCTAGCCTTGAATTTTTATTCTTACTAGTAGATGATATAATACTAAATTTACATTTACCTTCACCCATCATTTACAAAACCTTGTGCTTTCTTTTTTTCTCAATTCAAAAGATTTGACTAGACTTGCATAAAAGCAGTATTTTGTTGGATTCTTGAATATGTTTCAGTCTCATAGTTGGTATAAAATTTATTCACTGATTTTCTTAAATAGGAATCGGCCTTTCTTGGTCGTGTTTCATAACCAAAATAATAATTTTGAGCCTTGAACATTCTTGGATTTTAAAAATTATTTCTTTATGATTTTGTACTTTTCTTCTTTCTTTTCTTGAAGAAGCAGTATAGCATTCAGTATTATAAGGGAAAAAGTGCAGATCAGGAAGTTTTTGGTATAGGGATGAAAATAAATCTTGAATTAAGATTTGCCTGTTTATGGGCAGTAACAATGGCTTGATCCGAAGTGTGGGACTCCACTACTATTCTTTCCGTTGGAAATGGGATCCCATTAGAATCGAGGTTCTAAATTTTCCCTCATATTTCTTAGGGGCAGGAAAGTCAACTTCATTGATAACAAGGCCATGTTCAATCTAATTATTTTTTAAAAATTTTTTGTCTAATGTTAGCCACCAAGATTTGTATAGCTCATCCTGGAAATTAAAATTCTTCTATCAATTTTCCTCAGCCTCAAAGCCTTCTTTTCTTCCGAACTTAACAAGTGCTTCTGTTGGTATGACTCTATCCAAGAATTAAGCACAGGAGACGGTTCGACTTTGCTTCTACCTGGGCTGATGATCTTTCGGATGTTGCGGGATCCATCAATCATAGCCCAATTGCTAACGGTCTTCCTCATTAATACGTTTAAGGATACTTCGTTTCTTTTTTACCTTGTTATTCGTATGGTTTACTTTTTACTTTCTAATTTGGTTTTGTTTAATCACCTTTTATAGTTTTGGATTTTTAAGCATTAGTCTTTTTTCATTCTCTGAATGAAAAATGTTGTATCTTGTTGAAGAAAACATATGGTTGGTGTATTGTATATATTTCTAGAATAGTTTGCTCAAGTTCGTTACAGTTGTTGGTGATATATAATTAAATTTACCTTCAACCACTAGCTTAAGCTTTTGGGTGAATTGGTGATTTAATATGGTATCAGAGCAGGTGGTCCAGGGAGGTCCTATGTTCAAGCCCCTGCATTGTCGTTTCCTCTCCAATTAAAATCAATTTCCACTTGTTGGGCGTTTCAAATATTTCAAGCCCACAAGTGAGGGGGAGTGTTGGTGATATATAATTAAATTTACCTTCAACCACTAGCTTAAGCTTTTGGGTGAATTGGTGATTTAATAACAGTATTGTTCACCTAAAATCATATATTCGAATGTTTTTCCTTTTGTGTTCTTGCAAGTATGTACTACTATTTTTCTTTTAATGGGATGCATATTCATACATGTTTTATTTTTCCCCCTCTTATTAACAGCGTGAACGGTGGCAAAAGCCTATATTGCGGCGTTTGCAGGTTAATATCATTGTCTTATTTTTTCATGTTACATATTATTAATGCTTTATTGTTTATACATGTTAAATCACCACCTTCTGCTCTAATACCATGCTAAATCTAGATGTTCTATGGATACAAGTTTTTAATTTTATTTAGTTTAATTTAATTAATTTGGGATTGGGAGAGTTTTTTGTTGCAATCTCTAACCATATCGTCATTCCTCATCATTTGACAAGGGGAAAGCTACTTTATGTAAATGTTTTGCTACTATCAAACCCAAAAGTTTAAGCTTATGCTGAATATCTTATAGCAGATTGCGTATGACCTCTTTATGCAGTAATTCATTGGTGTTGACCAAAGAGAGAAATTTATTAATCAATGAAGGTTTAATCCCTCATCAGTTGTTAATACGTTGAAATAAATCTTAAAGAGAGCCTTTGAAGATAAAAATCACACATCATCAAAAGGAATGAACATGGAACAGAGAAATGCCAAAAAGGTTTCTGAACTTTCAAAAAACCAAATCAGATAATACTTTGAGAGAAACTCTGCTTTTCCAAGGACAGAAATTAATAGTCTCATTCATGGTCTTGATCATGCAAAATTTGGATATTCGTTAGGCTTTTCTATGAAGTGGTAGGTTAGATTAAGTAGCACCTGGGATGAGGTTGTTTTCTGTTTTCCCAAGGGTGGCAATTGGTTAAAAGAAGGGTGGCAAGTGGGAAATTCTTCAATCTAGTAGTCTTTGAAGAGCTAGTTGGAGTAGAAGATTGTTTATTAGTCTTCTAGTAGGAGATTTTTTAGATTTTTCAGCCTAGTAATATTTTCAAGTGTTAGTTGAAACCTAATTGAAGCCCGATTGGAAGTCCAAAAGATACGTTTAGTGCAGGTAATATACCAAGCTCAAATACAAGTTAGTATTCGAAGGGCTTAGGCACCGGGGAAAAATAATGGTAGTACCACGTCTTTGTTTGATAGTATGAGGTTCCTTCTCAAAACCAATTGGCTATAAGAGGAGTAGCCTTTCTACCTTATAAGGAGTGTGAGTCTCCTTGGTTTTTTCAATGTGGAACTCTTAACATCTCAACATGCTCCCTCAAGATGGTGCCCTTTTGGGTTCAACTATCTTGGACCGAATACCCGTTTGGGCTCAATGGGCTCTGATACCATGTTTGATAGTGTGAGGTTCCTTCTCAAACCAATTGGCTATGAGAGGAGTAGCCCATCTACCTTATAAGGGGTGTGAGTCTTCTTGGTTTTTCTATTGTGGGATTCTTAACATCTCAATAGTCTTAATGCAACGAGCTATGTCATGGAACAAAAATTCAGGAGAATGTAACTCTAGGTCCTTCTGTTAATTCCATGCTTTTTTTTTTCCAGAAGAAAAAAGAACCACAGTTGGTTATCTAGCTCTTATTGATTTTGTAGTCCTAGATCTTAAGAACATTTTTTCAGGAAAAGGTTTCAGTGGCTTATTATGATTTTCACCTCAGGGTTCATTGGAGTATAGAACATGGTCATCTTACAGGCTTTTGTGTTTTAGTTTTCTTCAATTGTGATTTTTATGTGATGCACTCTAGTCTAAATGATTTTCATGAGTTAATTGCTCCCATTTCTTATGCAGCCGCCTCCACCTGTCAATGACACAAATCCATATAATGTCTTTAGGCCAAGGGAGAAAGCCCATAGACTTCACACAAGAAGGGTATATAAGATCTTTGCTTGCCTTCTATCATTCTCAATTACTGAAGGATGTTTGTATTTGAAGTTTCCACTATGCACATTATATTTTTATTTTTATTATTATCCTCCTCATTCTTGATATTTTAAACAGATGCAACGGAGGGAAAACAATGTGCAATCTTTTGAAAAGCTTCGCCAGGTGAGTAGTACTTTATTAAATTTGAATGTTATACTACTTCCAATTGGTTCTTCCTGCAGTTCCTTTCCTTCAAGCTTGAATAGGTCTCTTCCTATACCTCCTGATTAGATTGCAACTGACATGTAAGGCCCCAAATTGTGGAAACATATGGTCGGAGTAGTAAGGGAATCTGAGGGTGCTGACAGTTGGTTATTGGGATGGAGGGTGAGAAGAAGGGTACGGATGCCAAAGGGTACAGTGCTGATGGTTAGTTAATAGGATAGGGGATTGGAGTGTTGAGAACTTTTTGTGCAAGAATTGTTTGTGTGAAAGGGAGGTGCCAGCCTCTCCCGGGAGAATTTTTATTTTCTTGTTCTTGTTTTTTATTATTTATCTTTCATATTGTGAACCTTTTATGTGGAAGTTTGTTATCCAAGTCTACATTGTTGCTATGTTTTGTGTGTTTGGGTATTTTGGTTGATTTTGCAAGTACTTGCTAAGAAGGAATACCTGACAAATATGTATCAGAGTCAAGAATCCTTATTCCTCTAAGAGTTGGGAAAATGGCTCAACGGAAGTTGCCAAAGAAAATTGAAGAGAATGAGAAAGAGATACTGTAGATGAAAAGTTCTTCAAAGGATTTTTCTTCATATAATATTCATTTTCACGTGTTGGGCCTTCATATTTCAAGCCCACAAGTGAGGGAAGTGTTGAATGATATAATATTAAATTTATCTTCACCCATTACCTTAAGCTTTTGGGTCAATTGGTGATTTAAGACTAATTATCACTTTCTTACACTATGGATGATAAATCAATGACTTGAATCAATGAGAAGGGCCAACGTTTAATCATAGATAGATTTGAGAAGTGGATACCATCAAATACGAGTTCGTCCAGGTGGTGAATGGAAGTTAACATTCAAAACCAATGAAGGTCTTTTAGAGTGACTAGTTATGTCATTTTTCCTTTCCAACGTTCCTAGGATAAACCTTCGATTGTGGACACATGAGAGGAGGTGCAGAATGGGAATTCACTTATTTAGGACTAGTTGTTTGGATAGCTAGCCATATATGTAATAGTTATTGTATTTTGGATTATGCTTGTATTTTGTGTTTCCTGTTGACGGTAGAAAGTTCCTCCCTCTCAAAAGGAGGCAATATTGTATTTTGTGTTTTCTATCAGTAAAGTTAGTGACTCTCCTCGAAGGGAGTCCTTCCATTGGTATCAAACTGGAAATCCTGGGGAAACCAAGGAAGATGCCACAACAGAAGGTTGAGGAAAAGATGGAAGTATCAGATCGTATCTTGAACGACGTTTGTGAGGAACTACATAGATTACTAGAAATGGACTTTTCAATGGAAGAATTAACCGAGAAGGTGAATTTGATGCTTGTTGAGAACTCCACTCGGCGACGCATGCGATTGAAGGGAAGCATTGGCCGGCGTGGTCTGAAGGCGCATAACAAATCGTCTATGATGGTGGCGATCCAGGAATTGACGATGCTGAAACTGGCGGCTGTCTCGCTGTCAATGTGGTTCTCCTCTGTTCAATTCCATCGAAATTGGTGTCTAGGGTTTTGTCGTTATCCTGCTCTGATACTTATATTGAAAGCGATAAGGAGAAATAACATCGAGTTAAGTGGAAACCTTAGTACAAGGAGAAAAACCACGATAGAACTTTTCTTATTATTTTCTTATGGAATAAAGGGTACAAGAGAGGGAAGATTAATAGGCAACAAGAGCCTAAATAAAAAAGAAAAAAATAATTAGGGTAACATAATTTACAAAACTACTCTTGGGCTTTCAACATACAACAAACCTACAAATTCTAACATAAACATTTGATTATTATTGATTAGATTAATAGCAACTTCGAGAAGTAGATGAAATTTATTCGAAACCATTCGTTTTTCTAGCATTGAGTTGATGTTTCACAACTTTGAGGAACAGAAAAGCGTAACCGAGGAAGCTTCGTGTCTCACCTAAGGAATGGGCAACCCATATGGTGAGTCCTTGGAGGATGCAGAATCCAGGGGAGGCGTAGTCATGGTACAAGGACAAATGATGGTTATGCAGACCGAAGTAAGTTTAAGAAAGTGGAGATTTCAAATTTTTAGGGTCCCCAACCAAATTTATGGCTTTTCCGTGCTGAGGTACTTCAATATCCATCAATTATTCAATTTCGAAAGGGTAATGGTAGCGTCTGTGAATTATTCTGGCACAACATTTCATTGGTACATATGGGTGGATATCGGCAGCCCTTCGAAGTATGGAAAGATCTGAAATATCGATTGTTGGATTGTTTTTGACCAACGCAGGAGGGATCACTGAGTACATTTCTTGACCATTAAGGAAAACTCCATTGTAGAAGATCTTTTAGAGTGATTTGAGGTGTCGTTGCCCTACCTGGTAGATGAGGTGTTCGAGAGTACTTTTTTAAATTGGTTAGACCCGAAGGTTTGAGTCGAAGGAATCTCCAACCTCGGAGCCTTGAATCGAGAACTAGGAAGTGAGAATTCTCATAAATTGTGGCACAACCCACAATTTTATTGCACCACACATCCTGGAAAAACAAAAGATGCCAGTGACAAAGACGACTTACAATGGGGTCATCATGGGAATTGGAACATCGGTGTCTGGCAAAGGCATATGCAGGAATGTGATTGTGGCTTTAGCCGACTTAACCTTAAGGGAAGACTTTTTACCCTTTGAGTTAGGAGTATTACTTCATCTTGGGCATGCAGTGGCTGAGGACTCTTGAGGTAACCGAAATCCACTGAAAGAGCTTAACGCTGACAATTGGGGTGAGTAACGATCGGGTAGTCATCAAAGGAGACCTAAGTCTCATGCGTAAAGAAGTGTTCTTGAAGATTAGAGTTTTTTTATAGAGTTGCGAGCAATCAGCACAAGTCTTGACTTGATGGAGGTCTTGCAAGAATCTCCTTCTGAAATCATTCATCATCAGGAAGCTGACATATTTGAAACTCCTGATCGATTACCCATACAACGAGGAGAGGAAATACAAATTCATCTTGAAGGATGAGCAAGAACCAACTAACTTGAGACCTTACTGTTATTCGATGGTTTAGAAATATGAAATTGAAAGATTGGTCACAGAGATATTAGATGTAGGGCTTATTAGACCTAGTCATGGGACATATTTGAGCCTGATTCTCTTAGTGAGAAAGAAGGATGACAGGCAACTGTTCTACATTGACTATCGCATGTTGAATGATTTAATGATATTTGAAATTCCCTATTCCAGTCATCGAGGAAGTTTTAGATGAATTGTTTGGGGCGAAGATTTTTACCAAACTCGACTCCGGTCGGGTTACCATTAGATACGAGTGCATGAAACTAGTATTCCCCAAACGACATTTTGCCCACGACAGGCATTATGAGTTTGTTGTTATGCCGTTCAGGTTGAACGTTCTGACTACTTTTCAATCCTTGATGAACTAAGTTTTTCGACTTTTCCCCGTCGTTTTATATTAGTTTTCTTTGATGATATCTTTGTCTACAGTCATGATTTGAACTCCCACATCAAGTATTTGAATTTCTACATAGCCACTCCTTGCATGCAAATATGAAAAAGTGCCATTTTGGTCAAAGTCGTTTGGAATACTTGGGACATTGGGTTTTAGCATAGGGTGTTGAGGTTGACCTAGAGATGATTCGAGCAAGATTGGAATGGCTATAACTCGCAAATGTTTGAAAAACTACAAAATTTTCTAGGGCTGGCTAGTTACTACAGTAGATTTGTAGTCTGTATGGACAAACAGCTCAACCCACACATCGGATGACACGAAATAGGGGTGAGCATGATAAATCGTTAAACCAAGCCAACCGACCAAACCGAAGTCAGTTGGTTGGAGGACGAGAGGGGTTAGTCGGTGTCGGTTTGAAAAAGTTTCAAATTGAAAATTTTCAAAAAGCATTTATTGATTGACAGTCTAGGTCGGTTTGAACATTTACTAAACCGACCATAGTCGGTTTGGTGGCGACTTTGTCTAAAAACCGACTCCGACCAACCGATGATCACCCCTAACTGGAAAGTGTGCGCTTGTGTGGATCAAAGAGTCCTTGGGAGCGTTTGTGCAATTAAGAAAGGCAATTGTGACTTTACCTGCAATAGCCTTCCTGAGTTTTGGGTCTGCCGGATGAATGATTTAAAAATTGGGGAGAAAATGTCTCATGACTCGATTTTTAAATAAAATGTTGAATAACCCTTTGCTAATGTCAAGTTCGAGTGAAATTACCAAAATACACTTTACGTGCACGTGGAAAAGTAGTCTCGTACTCATCTTGCTCAAAATCAGTGTCACTCTTGCTAAAAAATGACGTTTCTCTCGTCCAAGCCTTGTTGTCGCTCGTTTCGCTAGTCTCGGTTATCTTGTGGTCTCACTCTCTCACTCTCATTCTTTCTAATTCTCTCACTCCCTTTCTCACTCTTCACCACTCTCTTCATTGGAGTTGGTGTGTGGGATCCACATGCTGGAGAAGAAGTGGAGAGAAAAATAGAGGTAGTAAGACGTGTGAAGGAGGAGACGTGTGAAGGAGGAGAGGAAAAAGAAAAGGGCAATACTGTAACTTCACGCAGTCATGACATCAAGGAAGGAGCATGTTACATATTTCGAAAACTGGGTCATTTGCCATTTTGGGCCTTTAAAATAGGTCTTCTTTACAATTATTGTCTTAATCCTTTCATTATTCAAGACGGATGCTTTTGGAACAGGTGTGGGTGTTGTCTTACCCTGGATCAGTGGTCGATTGCTTTCCTTAGCAAGACACTTTCATTCAAAATTCAGGCCAAAGCGACTTATGAATGTGAGCTGATGGCAATAGTGATTGCAGTGCAAAGGTGGCGTTGGGGCTCATATTGACTTGGAAGGTGATTCACATTGCTCATAGATTATTAAACTACATACGGGAATAGAAGGTGATATATCCCGAGTACCAGACCTGGATCTCTAAGTTCCTTGGGCATGACTTCGAGGTTCAATATAAGCTCAGACCGAATTCGAGGCAAATAATTTGGATGATGCATTAGGTCTAGATCTTTCTATGTTATTTCTCACCCTTGAATCCAAGGCATGCCGTAAAGGCCTCTTAAATAAACCAAAACAATTGGCCTTGAAAAGAGTACTGAAGTTGTCCAATCCAGCCGTTCTAATTCAGGAGACAAAACAAGAGACTATTGGCAGCTCCTTAATTGGCTCTAAGAGTTCGAAGGGCATTGGCTGGGATTTTATTGAATCAACAGGTAGATCTGGAAGAATTTTGACTACGTGGAATGGAAGTAAAATCTCTGTCCGAAGTCATCAAAGGAAGATACACTCCCTCAGTTAAATGCACTACTATTTGCAAATAGCCTTGCTGGATTTCCAACGTGTATGGCCCTACACAACATCTTGAAAGAAAGCTCTTTTTGCCAGAACTTAATTCCTTGGCAACTCTTTGTTAAGATGCTTGGTGTGTGGGAGGAGACTTTAATGTTACGAGACTAATTCAGGAGAAATTTCCAATTGGGAGGCAAACCAGGGGCATGAGAAAATTCAATAAGTTTATAGAAGACTCAAACTTGTTTGAAATTGCACTCTCTAATGGGAAATTCACTTGGTCCAAAGAAGGCAACATAATTTCCAGAAAGACAGATTCTTAATTAACTTTGAATGGGATGAATTGTTTGTAGACACCAGAGTTACATGACAAGCTCGATTATGCTTGGATCACTTCCCAATATTATTAGAGGCAGGGGCTTTCAGTTGGGGGCCATCCCCTTTTCATTTCTACAATAGTTGGCTGTTAGACATACAGTGCTGCAGACTCATTGAGAACTCCTTGGGTTTGAGAAGTTGCCAAGGATGGTCAGGTTTCGTTATATCTTCCAAACTTCGATCCTTAAAAGTTCAGCTGAAGAAATGGAAGGGGATATAATGAAAGAGCTTGCTAAAAGCTTTGACAAATGAAGAAGATAAGGACGAGCAACTGGACCGGGCAACAGAGGGTAGTATCTTAAAATGGATGCTGAAAGCTGACCTTCTGGAACTATATAGAAGGGAGGAAAGAGATTTTATTCAGAAAAGTAAATTAAATTGGATGAAATTACGAGACAAGAACACCAAGTTTTTTCAACGGTTTCTAGCTACCAAAAAAAGAAAAAAAATCTGATTTCCGAATTAGTAAACGACCAAGTAGTTAAAAGAATTCATTGTAGCCACCCCTTCCTTTGGCACACTAGCAGGAAGGAGAATTTGAGTTTGAGAAGCCCGTGGATTAGTATTTTAAGATAATGACGCAAGATTGAAGCACTAGCAACTTTCAAAATTGGTAATGGCAGCTGAGTGTATTTTTGGACTGATCCATGGTTAGATAATATTCCCCTAAACAACAAGTTCTCTAGATTATCTTGTATTGCCCTTTTGCCTAAAGGGTCAATTTCCAAGCACTGGGATAGCCCAACTAGTTCCTGGGCAGTTTACTTTAGAAGATTAATGAAAGAAGAGGAGGTTGTTGACTTTCAATCACTGACGATTTCTTTAAATGGGAAAATGCTTAACTCTATCCCAAATAAGTAAGTTTGGTCCCTAGAACCAAGTGGCTCCTTCACTATTAAATCCTTGGTTATTCATCTATCACTTGCTTCTCCCAAGAACTCAACGCATTTTCCACAATATGACTTCAATATGGTCCGATCAATTTGATTATGCTCATTTAAATTCTTCATCATGGTGCTCCATGGTTAAAGAATTTCAGGATTACTCCACACAGGACATTCACCTCAACTAGCAAGCTTTTATTGTTTAGTCATTTTGACTTTTGAGTCCAGCTAAGGAGATTTAGGCAAGGGCCCTGTTTCTGGTTTAGAGTTGTTTTTTAGTCTTTTGTTAATGATAGGCTACTGATGTAAAAATCTTATGTTTTGGACCATTTTTACTTTCTCAATGTCATTTTTTAGATATAATGAGGACGCTAAGAAGGTGTCAACCTAGTTGAGATGTTCGGGTTTGTCTACTAATCTCTAGTTCTTTAATTGTTCATTGTATAACCCTCTTGTATTTTGAGCTGTCTCATTTTTTATAATAAATAAGATTCGTTTCCTTTTAAAAAAAATTATAAGCTCGGACCACAAGACAAGGTGGCTAATGCTCTATCTCGGATTCCACCCCATGTGCATCTGGCCAACTTAAAAGCACCAACGATCCTCGATGGGAACACACTACAAGCGGAGGTGGATTCCAATGACTTCCTCTGTAAGATCCGAGCGGATATTTAGACAGACCCAAATAGCCAACATTTCTTTGTCATTCAAGGCAATTTGTTGACAAAGATCGATTGGTGCTCTTAGCTCATTCCTTTGTGCTAGGAGGGAATTTCCGGTATTTATGTACGTACAAGCATATCTCTGTTGTGAATCGTCATAGCGAGAAACTTTCCCTGGAGTACTGCGGGCCTTTATCAAATTGTGAATCGAATTGGCCAAAGTCGCTTATCGTTTGGTGCTACCCACAGAACCGTCTATCCACCCTGTTTTTCATGTTTCCCAACTAAACCAAACCCTAGTAGCACCACCACCAATTGAACACCGCCTGCCGACCTTCACAAAAAACTTTGAATGGGAAGCTGTTCCTGAGGATGTGACTAGACTCGTGAGTGGGAACTACTAGTTCAATGGAAGAGATTGCCCAAACATGTAGCCACCGGGAAAGTCCTACATTCTCCCTTGAGTTCAAAGAAGCTTTCGTCCCTAGGGGTATTGTTAGACCTCCGATTGTGCACATGCTTGTATTGTGTTTACTGTCGACTATAGAGAGTTCCCTCGAAAGGAGGTAATATTGTATTTTGTGTCATCTGAAGTAAAGTTAGAGACTCTCCTCAAAAGGGAGTCCTTTCAGCCTAGTACCTACATTCAATTGATGAACTAGGGATTACATTCCAATGGTTTAGCAGGCCATTTCGGCCGAGATAAAACAGTGGATTTGGTATGTCAAAGGTATTATTGGCCACAATTACATTAAGATTTTCAAGATTTTATTGAATGGTGTTTCTACTTGTCAAACAACTAAGGGAACTCCCACTGACGCTGGACTATATACTCCATTCCTACTCCAACCATTGTTTGGGACGATTTATCTATGGATTGTGTTAGGATTGCCACACACATGGAGCTAAAATTCGGTCATGGTAGTAGTTGTGGCCGCTTTCGTTAGATGGCCCCTTTTTTCCTATTATGTTTAGGTTTTTTTAGGGTTTTATTTTATTTTGCTCTAATACTTGGTTGGTAATGTTGGAATATCATTAATTTATTGATATTTTTCACTCTTTTCAAAAATACAAAGGTCGATCTTAAATAGAAGAATGATGCAAGCATAACAGAAAAAGAAAATCTACCATAATAAGTGCATTCTAATTACAGCTACAAATATTAAAGAGGACAAATCAACATAAAGAAATCATGTTACCGTAACAAGTGCATTCTTAATTTGTGTGAATTTCATTGTGTGAAATTGTTAAATCACCGACCAACCCACAAGCTTAAGTGGATGAGTTATGGTGAATTTAATTATATCAATATTTTGGATGTTTTATTACTACTTTTGGAGGGATATTATTCTGAGGTTCGTATGGTTTAGTAGATGAATAGGACGTGGACTCAAATTGTATTTGTTTCACTTTTGTTTTGAATATTAATTTCTCGTTATATCTTCCTTTTGGTGAACTTATGAAGTCCTGTAGGTCTCTAATGGCTTGGTAAGCTATGTCGTAAAATGTATTTGCCTATTCATCATATTGATCTTAAATGTCTATTTTCTTTTGACGTAAATTAACATTGTCCAAATTTTACCACTATGTTTGGAATTGTAAAATTTCAGGTTAGGCGCAACCTGGAACAAGCTAAAACCTTACTGGAGGCTTTAATTAAGGTGATTACTCATTGTATTCATGTATTAGCGTAGGTGCATTTGCATTTAGTTTTTAGAAGGGAAATTATGTTTGTATTTGTTTTGAAGCTAATTATAAAACACTGCATTGGCTCAATACGTGATCTTTGTGCAGCGGGAAGAGAAAAAGAGAGATCTGATGGAAAGTGATGTTGGCCTTCAGAGGGTTCATTTGAAGTATAAGGTAATGTGTTTACTTATGTGTTTTCATTTTTGTTGAGTTCTTTTATATCCGGGATAATTGCTTTGATCTTACTTCAATGATCTATATTTTCTTACAATATTGATGCGTGTTTTCTCATCGTGTATCAGCATGAAACTGAACTTCTGGAAGAGAGCTTAGCACTTCCCAGGTTCTTACCTTTCTCTTGTAAGTTTGGTTCAAGCGAGGACGAATTTGTGGATTTAGATGAGATTGCGATCAGCCGCCCCCCACGAATACGAACTTCTGGATCTTTGATGGAGGCAAACGCAATTATGCTCCCGACTGAAAGCGTGAAGCAAGAGTACAGGCAACAACAGTTGCCACATGGATGGCTTCACAAAATGGTACCTTTATGATGACTTATAAAACCTACCTTGTCCTTTTTAGTGCTATAGCACCATGATATAACTGTTCTAGCCTGGTTACCTATTAACATTTCCAGAACTGACTTGCCTTTAAAATCATAATCTTTCTTAGAACATTTAACCGTATTATTTTAACAGTTCAAAGGGGATTGGGGAATTGTGCAGGATCCTTTGGAACCAGTTTTGTTGTTTGCAAAACCTCTGATTACAGAGAAGTTGGCAGCTGCAGCTATACTACCACCATCAGATTCTTCGACAAGGAACAGTGTGCCAATGGGTTCTCATAAATTTCGGGGAAGAATTGGCCGAGGTGGCAGAATAATATTTGACAGATGGAATCCATTGTTGCAAACTGGTATTGACTGTAGTAACTCATACTATTCACCAGGAAAACAAGCGCCTATAGCATATAATTGATTGAGTCTGATTTGAGAGATCATCTGCATAAGAGCTCCCAGATTCCTTTGATGTACAAATGGAAGGAAAAATTGTTTGTTATAATGGCGTCAAACGACCTTTGTTTCTCCTGACTTAAGAATTAATGCAAAAGCAAGCTTAGTCTGCTATGCACGTAGGATGTTTGTTCTGCTGCCCAATATCTTCCTCTTATTGTATTGTTTGAGATTGAGCCATCTACTTGTGAGATGACAATTGACGCTTTACCTAACAACCATAAGATTGCGTGTGCAATATCTTTTGAGAATATGGTGTTTAAATACCTCACATTTTTTTTTTTATTTAGTTTGTCACTTGGCATTAAATTGGTTGCAGTTTAACTTTATTGATGTGAACTGAGTGAAGTGAAATTTAAGATTATCATGAAAAAAATGTGTAAAATATAAGAATAATAATCCATCACTTTTACTATAAAGAAATGGTAATGTTTAAGAAAATTTAGTCATGATTTAAAAGTGTGTTTTTGCCTAAAAAACTCTTAGTACGCACCCATAAGCAGTTTCAAATGAAGTTACAGTTCAGTTTTTAAAGATATAGAGAAAAGCACGAAAAGAAAGTTTATGAGTGGTCAAAGCAATGTACAATGGTAATTATTTTTAACAACCTCCCTTTAAAGAAGTATATTTTGAATCGTGCAAAAAAATTAGGAATAAGGATTATCACACAAAGTAATCGGATGTGCAAAGAGCTAAACGTGAAATACATAAAATGAAGATGGAAGTAAAAGAACTTCACAAGCAACAGGAATGTCACGATGTTTCAAGTTTAGTGTGGGAGTATTCTGGGTGCCACATTAGTCTAAATCTTAGCTCATTTTTCAGTGCTATAGATCATGTCAAAAATACGATTCTACACTTATCCGTCAACAACCAAAGAGGTGCAAGATAAAAACAAATAAAGAAAATCATCATAAGACTAGTTTTTACGCAAAAGTAAAATTGAGTCTCGAACATCACTGATCAAAATTTTTGGAAATGAACTTCAACATTCCTCAAAATGAGACAAGTTAGATGTGAGTTTTGTGGATTTTTTTAAAGTGGTAAAAAATGGATATTTTTTTGAAGCCTATAACATTAGCATTTTTCTGAACGTTTAGGGTGCCACTTTAGTCAACACTAAGAAGCACCCATTCCGACCATTAGCTCAATCTCCTGTACCATTGACCATGCCAAAGATATGAAACCACACTTATCAGCCAACAATAATTGTACTAAAGAGGTGCAAGATAAAAAAAAAACCATTCGAAGAATAGTTTTGAGACAAAAATAAAAATTGAGTTTGGGGCATCACCGATCAGTTCTTGTAGAAAAAAACTTTACTGTTACTCAAAATGAGACCACCTAGTAGTTAGATGTGAATTTTCGAGACTTCTTGACATTGTTCTAAATTGGGTTGTTTTTTGTAGGTTGTAGAATTGACCATTTTTCAAACGTTTTGCATGTAACCTTAGTCAACCATTAAGAAACACCAATCATGACCCCTAGCCCTATTCCTGGGTCTTAGACCATTTCAAATATACCTTTCAACACTTATCAATCCACAATCATTAAACTAGGGAGAAAACAAATGAAAAAAATCCGTTGGAGGATTACTTTTGACACAAACAAAAATAGAGTTCGGAGCAGCTCTTAACAATTTGTTTTGGATAAAACTTTAGCATCCCTAAAAATAAAACCACTTAGTATTTAGATGTGAATTTTGTGGATTTTTTTAAAGTTGCCAAAAATGGCCATTTTTTGTTGGTTATAACATTAGCCTTTTTTCGAAAATTTTGTGGTTGTTTCCTTGTAGGCTAAAGTGTGGCTATTTTTGAACGTTTTGAGTTCTACCATAGTCCATCACTAACGAGCACCAAATCCCGACCCTTAGGCTTTTTTTTTCTGTGTCATAGAGTATGCATAAGATAGGATGCCACAGTTATCGGCGCACAATCATTGAGCCAAAAAAATTAAACCCTTCGAAGACAAGTTTTGGGAAAAAAAATAAAAATGAGTATGGGCATCATTGGTAAGTTTTTGTGGGAAAAAAACTTTAATATTACTCAAAATGAGACTACCTTTTAGTTATATGTGAATTTTCGAAACTTTTTGATACTGTTCTAAATTGGATCGTTTTTTTGTAGGCTAAGCATGACTATTTTTCGAATGATTTCGGTGCTACCATAGTACACCACTAACGAGTACCAATCCCGACCCATAGGCTACTTTTTTGTGTTATATAGTGTGCAAAAGATATGATGCCACACTTATCAGCACATAATCATTGAGCCAAAAAGGTGCAAAATAAAAACAAAAAAAATAAAATTAAACCCTTCGATGACAAGTGTTGAGACAAAAATAAAAAAAAATGAGTATGGGGCATCACTGGTCGTTTTTGTGGAAAAAACTTTAATATTACTCAAAATAAGACCACCTAGTAGTTAGATGTGAATTTTCGAGACTTTTTGACTTCGTTCAAAATTGGATCGTTTCTTTGTAGGCTATAGCATGACCATTTTTTGAACGTTTTGGAGGCTACCATAGTACACCACTAGCGAGCACCGATCCAGACTCTTAGACTATTCTTCTATGTCATAGAGTACGCAAAAGATCGAATTCCACACTTATCAGCCCACAATCTTAGAACTAAAAAGGTCCAAGATAAAAAAAAAAAAATCAAACCATTCGAATACAAGTTTTGAGACAAAAATAAAAAAAATGAGTATGGGCATCATTGGTCAGTTTTTGTGGGAAAAAATGTTAATATTACTCAAAATGAGACCACCTAGAAGTTAGATGTGAATTTTTGAGATTTTCTGACACTGTTCAAAATTGGGGCGTTTCTTTGTAGGCTATAGCATGACCATTTTTCGAACTTTTTGGGTGCTACCATAGTACACAACTAACGAGCACCAATCTCGATCCTTAGGCTATTTTTCTGTGTCATAGAGTGTGCAAAAGATAGAATGTCACACTTATTAGCCCACAATCATTGAGCTAATGAGGTGCAAGATAAAAAAAAGTTAAACCCTTCGAAGACAAATTTCAGGACAAAGATAAAAATTCAGTATTGAGCATCACTGGTCAGTTTTTGTTGGAAACAACTTTAATATTACTCAAAATGAGACCACCTAGTAGTTAGATGTGAATTTTCGAAACTTTTTTAGACTGTTCTAAAACGAGTTGTTTCTTTGTATGCTATAGCATGGCCATTTTACGAACGTTTTGGGTACTACCATAGTACACCACTAACGAGCACCAATCCCGACCCTTAGGCTATTTTTATGTGTCATAGAGTATATAGAAGATAGGATGCCACACTTATCAGCCGAAAATCATTAAGCTAAAGAGGTGCAAGATAAAAACAAAAAAATTAAACATTTCAAAGACAAGTTTTTGTACAAAAATAAAAAATGAGTATGGGCATCACTGTTCAATTTTTGTGGGAAACAATTTTAATATTACTCAAAATGAGACAATGTAGTAGTTAGATGTTAATTTTTTGAACCTTTTTGAAATTGTTCAAAAATGGATAGTTTCTTTGAAGGCTATAGCATGGCCATTTTTCGAACGTTTTGGGTGCTACCATGACATACCACTAACGAGCACCAATCCCGACCCTTAGGTCATTTTTTTGTGTCAAAGAGTATGCAAAAGATAGGATGCTACACTTATCAACCCACAGTAATTGAGCAAAATAGGTGTAAGATAAAAACAAAAAAATTAAACCCTTTGAAGACAAATTTGGGACAAAAATAAAAAAAATGAGAATGGGGTATCACCGATTAGTTTTTGTGGAAAAAAATTATAATATTACTCAAAATGAGATCACTTAGAAGTTAAGTGTGAATTTTCGAGACTTTTTGACACTTTTCTAAATTGGGTCATTTCTATGTAGGCTATAGCATGACCATTTTTAGAACGTTTTGTGTGCTACCATTGTACACCACTAACGAGCACCAATCCCGACCCTTACACTATTGTTCTGTGTTATAGAGTATACAAAAGATAGGATGCCGCACTTATCAGTCACAATCGTCGAGCTAAACTAGTGTAGGATAAAAAAAATTAAATCCTTCGAAGATAAGTTTTGGGACAAAAATAAAAAATTAGTATGGGCATCATGGTCAGATTTTGTGGGAAATATTTTGAATATTACTCAAAATGAGACCACCTAGTAGTTAGATGTGAATTTTTTAGGCTTTTTGGAACTGTTCTAAATTGGGTCGTTTCTTTGTAGGCTATAACATGGTCATTTTTCGAATGTTTTGGGTGCTTCTATAGTACACCATTAACGAGCACCAATCCCGACCCTCAGGCCATTTTTCTGTGTCATAAAGTATGCAAAAGATAGGATGCCGAACTTATCAACCCACAATCATCGAGCTAAACACTTGCAAGATAAAAACAAAAAAAATAAACCCTTCAAAGACAAGTTTTATTAGGACAAAAATAAAAAATGTGTATGGGGCACCACTCATAAATTTTTGTAGGAAAAGACTTTAATATTACACAAAATGAGACCACCTAGTAGTTAAATGTTAACTTTCGAAACTTTTTGGTTCTAAATTGGGTCGTTGCTTTGTAGACTATAACATGTCCATTTTTCGAACGTTTTGGGTGCATCCATAGTACACCACTAAGAAGTACTAATCCCAATCCTTAGGCTATTTTTCAATGTAATAAAGTATGCAAAAGATAGGATACCACACTTATCAGCCCATAATCATTCAACTAAAGAGGTGCAAGAAAGAAAAAATTAAATCCATCGAAGACAAGTTTTAGGGAAAAAATAAAAAATAAGTATGGGGCATCACTGGTCAAATTTTGTGGGAAAAACTTTAATATTACTCAAAATGAGACCAACTAGTAGTTAGATGTAAATTTTTTAGTTTTTTGACATTGTTATAAATTGAGTTGTTTCTCTGTAGGCTATAACATGACCATTTTTCGAACATTTTTGGTGCTAAAATAGTACACCACCAACGAGCACCAATCCCTACCCTTGGTCTATTTTTCTGTTTCATAGAGTATGATAAAGATAGGATGCCACACTTATCAGCCCACAATCATTGAGCTAAAGAAATGCAATATAAAAACAAAAAAAATTGAACCATTCGAAAACAAATTTTGAGATAAAAATAAAAAATGAGTATGGGCATCACTGGTCAGTTTTTGTGGCAAAAAACTTTAATATTACTTAAAATGAGACCACTAGTAGTTAGACGTGAATTTTTTAGACTTTGTGACATATTTCAAAATTAGGTTGTTTCTCTTTAGGCTATCTAATGACCATTGTTCGAATGTCTTGGGTGCTACACTAGTACACCACTAACAAGCATCAATCCCGACCCTTAGGCTATTTTTTCGTGTCATATAGCATGAAAAAGATAGGATGCCACACTTATCAGCATACAATCATTGAGCCAAAAAGGTGCAAAATAAAAACAATAAAAATTAAACCCTTCGATGACAAAATAAAAAAAATGAGTATAGAGCATCACTGGTCGTTTTTGTGGAAAAAACTTTAATATTACTCAAAATGAGACCATCTAGTAGTTGGATGTGAATTTTCGAGACTTTTTGACATCGTTCAAAATTGGATCATTTCTTTGTAGGCTATAACATAACCATTTTTCATTTTGGGTGCTAAAATAGTGCAGCACTAACAAGCACCAAACTCGATCCTTAGGCTATTTTTATGTGTTATATAGTATGAAAAAAATAGGATGCCACACTTATCAACCCACAATCATTGAGCTAAAGAGGTGCAAGATAAGAAAAAAACTTAAAATCTTCGAAGACTAGTTTTGGGACAAACAAAAAATGAGTATGGGGCACCACTAGTCAGTTTTTGCGGGAAATTTTTTTAGTATTACTCAGAATGAGGCCACCTAGTAGTTACATATGAATTTTTTAGACTTTTTGACACTGTTTAAAATTGAGTCGTTTCTTTGTAGGCTATAGCATGGCCATTTATCGAACGTTTTGGGTGCTACCATAGTACACCAATAACGAACACCAATCCCAATCCTTAGGCTATTTTTCTGTGTCATAGAGTATGCAAAAAATAGGATGCCACACTTATCAGGTCACAATCATTGAGCTAAAGAGGTGCAAGATAAAAACAAGAAAATTAAACCCTTCGAAGACAAGTTGTGGGACAAAAATAAAAAAAGAGTATGGGGCATCAATAGTCAGTTTTTGTGGGAAACAAATTTAATATTACTCAAAATGAGACCACCTAGTAGTTAGATGTGAATTTTTAAAACTTATACACTGTTCAAAATTGGGTCGTTTCTCTGTAGGCTATAACAATGCCATTTTTAGAATGTTTTGGGTGCTGCCATAGTACACCACTAACGAATACAAATCCTGACCCTTAGGCTAATTTTATGTGTCATAGGCTATACAAAAGATAGGATGTCACACTTATCAATCCACAATCATTGAGCTAAAGAGGTGCAAGACAAAAAAAAATTAAAATTAGACCCTTCGAATACATGTTTTTTGACAAAGAAAAAAAAAATTAGTATGGAGCATCACTAGTTAGTTTTTATTGAAAAAAATTTTCATATTACTTAAAATGAGACAACCATTGTTAGATGTAAATTTTCGAGACCTTTTGACACTGTTCGAAATTGGATCGTTTCTTTGTAGGCTATAACATGTCCATTTTTCGAAAGTTTTGGGTGCTACCATAGTATACCACTACCGAGCATCAATCCTGATCCTTAGCCTATTTTTATCTGTCATAGAGTATGCAAAAGATTGGATGCCACATTTATCCGTCCACAATCTTTGAGCTAAAGAGGTGCAAGATAAAAACAAAATAATTAAACCCTTCGAATACATGTTTTGGAATAAAAATAAAAAATGAGTATGGGGCATCACTAGTTAGTTTTTGTGGGAAAATTTTTTAATATTACTCAAAATGAGACCACCTAGTAGTTTGATGTGAATTATCGTGAATTTTTGACACTGTTGAAAAAAGGACCAATTTTGAACCATGTTAAAAAGTCTCAAAAATTCACATCTAACTACTAGGTGGTCTCATTTTGAGTAATATTAACGTTTTTCCAACAAAAACTGCTTAGAGATGCCCCAGACTCAGTTTTTATTTTTCTCCCAAAACTTTTTTTCGAAGGGTTTAATTTTTTTTGTTTTGTTTTTGTTGTACCTCTTTAGACCGATGATAGTCGGCGGATAAGTGTGGCATCCCATCTTTTGCATACTGTATGACACAGAAAAATAGCCTAGGGGTTGGGTGGGGCTCGTTAGTAGTGTACTATGGTAGCACCCAACACTGTCGAAAAATGGTCAATGCTATAGCCTACAAAAAAAGGACCAATTTTGAACCATGTTAAAAAGTCTTGAAAATTCACATATAACTACTAGGTGGTCTCATTTCGAGTAATATTAAAGTTTTTTCCTACAAAAACTGCTTAGAGATGCCCTAGACTCAGTTTTTATTTTTCTCCTAAAACTTTTCTTCGGAGGGTTTAATTTCTTTGTTTTTTTTTCGTTGCACCTATTTAGACCAATGATAGTCGGCGGATAACTAAGGCATCCCATCTTTTGCATATTGTCTGACACAGAAAAATAATCTAGGGGTCGGGTGGGGCTCGTTAGTGGTGTACTATAGTAGCACCCAACACGGTCGAAAAATGGCCAATGTTATAGCCTACAAAAAAAATGGAAAATTATGAACCATGTTAAAAAGTCTCGAAAATTCACGTCTAACTACTAGGTGGTCTCATTTCGAGTAATATTACAGTTTTTTCCCACAAAAACTGCTCAGAGATGTCCCAGACTCAGTTTTTATTTTTCTCCCAAAATTTTTCTTCGAAAGGTTTAATTTTTTTGTTGCACCTATTTAGACTAATGATAGTTGGCGGATTGCATTGACCCTTTCTTTGACTTTTTGGAACGAAAATAAAAACTGACTCTCAAGCGTATTTTTTTCGTCTTTTATGGGCAAGAAACTTCAATATCACTCAACATGAAACCACCCAGTAGTTAGATGCGAATTTTCGAGAGCCTTGACATCATTCTAAATTGGGTCCTTTCTTCGGCTATAGCATTGGCCCTTTCTTCGACGTTTCGGGATGAAAATAAAAACTAACTCTCGGGCGTATTTCTTTTTGTTTTTATGGGCAAGAAACTTCAATATCACTCAAAATGAGACCACCCAATAGTTAGATGCAAATTTTGGAAATCCTTGACATCGTTCTAAATTGGGTCCTTTCTTCATAGGCTACCATTGACCCTTTCTTCGACGTTGTGAGACGAAAATAAAAACTGACTCTCGGACATATTTTTTTAGGCTTTTATGGGCAAGAAACTTTAATATCACTCAAAATGAGACCACCTAGTAGTTAGATGCGAATTTTGGAGACCCTTGATATCGTTCTAAATTGGGTCATTTCTTCGTAGGTTTAGCATTGGCCCTTTCTTTGACGTTTAACGGACGAAAATAAAAACTAACTCTCATGCGTATTTTTTTCGGCTTTTATGGGCAAGAAACTTCAATATCACTCAAAATGAGACACCCAGTAGTTATATGCGAATTTTTGAGACCCTTGATATCATTTTAAATTTGGTCCTTTCTTCGTAGACTATGACATTGGCCCTTTCTTCGAAGTTTTGGGACGAAAATAAAAACTTACTGTCGGGCGTATTTTTTTTGACTTTTATGGTCAAGAAACTTCAACCACTCAAAATGAGACCACCCAGTAGTTAGATGCGAATTTTCGAGACCCTTGACATCGTTCTAAATTG
>CM046890.1:17955866-18021265 GCA_025688845.1 Cucumis hystrix | reverse complement strand
CCAGTAGTTAGATGCGAATTTTCGAGACCCTTGACATCGTTCTAAATTGGGTCCTTTTTTCGTAGACTATAACATGGACTCTGTTTTCAATGTTTTGAGACAAAATTAAAAACTAACTCTGGGCGTATTTTTTTCAATCTTTATGGGCAAGAAACTTTAATATCACTCAAAATGAGACCACCCAGTAGTTAGATGTGAATTTTTAAGACTTTTGACATCGTTCCAAATTGAGTTTTTTCTTCGTAGGCTATAACATTGGCCCTTTTTTCAACGTTTTGGGACGAAAATAAAAACTGACTCATGGGCGTATTTTTTTCGGCATTTATGGGCAATAAACTTTAATATCACTCAAAATGAGACCAACCCGTAGTTAGATGCGAATTTTTGAGACCCTTGACATTGGTCAAAATTGGGTCCTTTCTTCGTAGGCTTTGACATTGGCCATTTTTTCAACCTTTTGGGACGAAAATAAAAACTGACTCTCGGGCGTATTTTTTTCTGCTTTTATGGGCAAGAAACTTTAATATCACTCAAAATGAGACCACCCAATAGTTAGATGCGAATATTTGAGACCCTTGACATCGTTCTAAATTGGGTCCTTTCTTCGTAGGTTTTTGCATTGGCTCTTTCTTCGAAGTTTTGGGACGAAAATAAAACTGACTCTCGGGCGTATTTTTTTCGGCCTTTATGGGCAAGAAACTTTAATATCACTCAAAATGAGACCACTCAGTAGTTAGATGCGAATTTTTGAGACCCTTGACATCGTTCTAAATTGCGTCCTTTCTTTGTAGGCTATAACATTGATCATTTTTTCAACGTTTTGGGACGAAAATAAAAATTGACTCTTGGGCGTATTTTTTTTGACATTTATGGGCAATAAACTTTAATATCACTCAAAATGAGACCACCGAGTAGTTAGATGCGAATTTTTGAGACCATTGACATCGCTCTAAATTGGGTTCTTTCTTCGTAGGCTATAGCATTGGTCCTTTTTTCGCGTTTTGGGACGAAAATTAAAACATACTCTCGAGAGTATTTTTTTCATCTTTTTTGGGCAAGAAACTTTAATATCACTCAAAATAAGACCACCAGTAGTTAGATGTAAATTTTCCAGACCCTTGACATCGTTCTAAATTGGGTATTTTCTTCGTAGGCTATAGCATTGACTCTTTGTTGAACGTTTTGGAACGAAAATAAAAACTGACTCTCGGGCGTATTTTTTTCAGCTTTTATGGGCAAAAAACTTTAATACCACTCAAAATGAGACCACCCAGTAGTTAGATGCGGATTTTCGAGACTTTTGACATCGTTCTAAATTGGGTCCTTTCTTCGTAGGCTATAGCATTGGTCCATTTTTTCAACGTTTTGGGACGAAAATAAAAACTGACTCTTGGGCATATTTTTTTTTATATTTGTGAGCAAAAAACTTTAATATCACTCAATGCTATAACATGGCCATTTTTAGAATGTTTTAGGTGCTATCATAATACACCCTTAACAAGCACAAATCCCGACCCTTAGGCTAATTTTAGGTGTCATACGCTATACAAAAAATAGGATGTTACACTTATCAGCCCACAAGCATTGAGCTAAAATGGTGCAAGACAAAAAAAACTAAAAATTAAACCCTTCGAATACATGTTTTTTGACAAAAATAAAAAAATCAGTATGAGGCATCATTGTTCATTTTTTATGGGAATTTTTTTTTCATATTACTCAAAATGAGATCACCCAGCAGTTTGATGTGAAATTTCAAGACGTTTTGACACTGTTAAAAATTGTGCCGTTTCTTTGTAGGCTTTAGCATGGCCATTTTTTGTGAGGTTTGGGTGCTACCATAGTACACCACTAACGATCACCAATCTCGACCATTAGACTATTTTTCTGTATCATATAGTATGCAAAAGATAGGATGCCACACTTATCAACTCATAATCATTGTGTTAAAGAGGTGTAAGATAAAAACAAAAAAATTAAACCTTCCAAAGATAAGTTTTGGAACAAAAATAAAAAATCAATATGGGGCATCAGTGGTCAGTTTTTGTGGGAAAAACCTTTAATATTACTCAAAATGAGCTAAATTTTTTAGACTTTTTGACATTGTTCAAAATTGGGTCATTTCTTTGTAGGCTATAGAGTGACCATTTTTCGAACATTTTAGGTGCTACCGAAGTACACCACTAACGACCACCAATCCTGACCCTTAGGCTATTTTTTTGCGTGTTACAGTGTGCAAAAGATAGGATGTCACACTTATTAGCCCACAATCATCGAGCTGAAGAGGTGGAGGATAAAAACAAAAAAATTAAACCATTCGAAGACAAGTTTTGGGACCAAATTAAAAAATGAGTATGGGGCATCACTGGTCAGTTTTTGTAGAAAAAAAATTTAATTACTCAAAATGCGACCACCTAGTAGTTTGATGTGAACGTTCGAGACTTTTTGACACTGTTCTAAATTGTGTCATATCTTTGTAGGCTATAGCATGACCATTTTCCAAACGTTTTGGGAGCTACCATAGTACACCACTAAAGAGCACTCATCTCAACCCTTAGGATATTTTCTGTGTCATAAATTGTGGAAAAGATAGGGTGCCACACTTATCAGCCCACAATCATCGAGCTAAAGTGGTGGAAGATAAAAACAAAAAAATTAAACCCTTTGAAGACAAGTTTTGAGACAAATAAAAAATGAGTATGAAGCATCACTGGTTAGTTTTTATGTGAAAAAATTTTACTCAAAGTTTTCGTGTAGTGAGAGGTGCAAGACAAAAACAAAGGAAAAGAAATCGTTGGAAAACTCGCTTTGACGCAAAAATAAAAACTAAGTATGGATAATCACTGATCGATTTTTTTGGGAAAAAACTTCAATATTCCTCATAAAACCACTTAGTAGCTAGATGTAATTTCTTGGGACTTTTTGACACTGGTTAAAACTGGGTCATTTGTTGTAGGCTATATCATTGGCCATTTTTCGAACATGTGACTATTACCTGCATTTTGGAAGACGAATAGATGTGAGAATTTTTAAATCCTCACTATATTAAAAGTGACTTGGGATAAAATCATTTTTGGACTATTATATCCCTTGCCAAACTTTAAATCTACCATATTATCATTTGATTTTCTATCTTAAATTGTTCTTAGTTTTTTTTTAGTTCTTTCAAGTTACTAGACATTAAAAAAAATGGATTTTTCTATAACGAAAAAAGAAACTTGGGAGCACACTGTCACAGTATAAAGAGGTAGTTTGTAATTTGCATTAGAATATTTGTGTGTACAATTTATATGATATTTTAAAGTTGAGCTAAATGATTAATATCAAAAGGGTAAGAATCATTAGGATGTTGGGCATTGAAAGCTCTAGTGGCCAATGTCATCATTCCAATCTCAGTTGGGTGAACTCCATCCCAAAATATATATTCACTTCTATTGCCACATACTTTCCCATTAACTTCACACTGCAGTCCATCACCTCGAAGTTCGCAGCAAGGATTATCTCTATTTATTACACCTGCAACATCGTAATACAAATATATACTTCTCATAGTATAGATTGAAAGAAAAGTTAACGTTTTATCCATTAATTTAAGTGCTTTTCTTTTTTATAATTTTTCTTTATCCATATTGATATCTCAATGGATTTATCTATAAACTTGCAATTTTGATATTTATATCGAAATTGATACCAAATCCTTTAGTCAGTAATAATCTGGCTTAGATGATGACAATATACATAGAAGAAAAGCTCCTAATAGCCAAGACATTATCTTTAATATATAGTTGGTTATGTCTTAATGACATGAGCCTTTCAACATATTTGTTTGACCATAATAACCACTGGATCTAAATTCATTTTGAGATGGTAATTGGTATATGTATTGAAAGAAAGTTTAGAAGGATAAAAGTTACCTTGATTGGAAGAGGTATCATGAAGAGCAATGTTGAAGATGTCAATGAAGATGAAGTTGGCATCACCAAAATTGGTATTAAAATCCTTAACAAGAGACTTAAGGTCAATGTTAAAAAGTTGAATTGCATTGTTAATTTTGTCAACACATGAAGATCCTTTGTGGTCAAACTTAGCCATTGCATATGGACTACACCCAACAATCCCTCCTCCAAAAATCGCTACTTTTCTTGCTCCATTCTCGTATAATTGCTATAACAAATAATAGTCTATCTTGAGCTAATTGTGATACTAATTTAGTATACTTGATTCATGATATGTTTAAGAAAGGAAAAAAAGTTGTGATTTTGTAGAGGAGAACCCCACTTAATTCTTACCTTCAATTGGAGGGAGACCTGTTTGGTTAGAGCGATGGCATATTGTTGTGGAGTGAATTGGACACTTGTTTTGTAGTAAAGTGGCATAAAATAGTTATTAAGATAATCATTCCCACCAATGTTAACCATATACAAGCAACTATTAAGATGAGTCTTAACACTGCTCTTGCTTCCCAATAACTCATTGAATTTTGAAATTATATTATTATGCTGATCCAATTGTTTGTTGAAACTTGTTCTTTCTCCCTACAATAAACACAAAACACATAATATATATATATATAGTTAGTGAGGATAACATGACATTTTATCTACTCTTTTAATCCATTGTATTAATTTTCTCTTAAACTTGTGTAATAACAATTATATATGTTTTGAAATGTGCGGTTTAGTTTCTTCATGTAATAACTTCAAATATTTATTCTCATAAATGCTTTCTATTAAATGATTCTAAAGAGTCAAACTATATGTATTACCACATATAACCATGATCAATCTTGTCATTCTTGAGACATTGAGATAATGTATATACTTACCTTTTAAACTATTTTGTTTTACAAAGGGAAAAAGTTTTTGTTTTATCTGCCTAATTATTCAATTTTAATAACAATCACAATTACAATATTATTTCTCGAGATTTGATAGTAAAAGTTTGCGTCAGTTGCATAATATATATTGTTAGTAATATAACTAATAAAACATTTTGAGAGGAAAACAAAAATCACTAAAAAGTCAAAATTTAAAAAGGTTGAAAACATTCTTAACCTTTCTAAACAATATTCTAATGTATTTTTCATTACGTAGCGATTGATAACAAAATTTAGGACATGTTTAGATTTAACTTGAAAGAACAAAATATAAAATTACCTGTGTCATTCCAGTTTCATCTCGAATTCCTGCGGCTCCAGAGGCATAATTTACTCCTTTAAGAATATCCCAACCCCTTGTGTTCTTAAATGGTGGGATGTAATTTTCAAAACCCAAGAACTCAGCTACAAAATAATTAAAATTGGTTATTAAATCATAATATAAATGTAATTGTTTTAGTTAAATTGTAAGTTTTAGTTTATAACTAGAATAACATCCATATGGTTCGATAGAAATTCAATAAGAATTCTATTAAACCATAGTATTTGATAACATGAGCTTTCCACTTCAAAACAAATCTAACGTCATAGAATTTTCAATATTCATTTGTTTCAACTTTATGAGCTCTAGTCTTAATACTAAATAACTTGAAGTTCATATCAAAACTAATTGTCACCGAGTAAGAAAAAAAATGGGATCCTCAATGCATGCGAACTATTTATAAGGCTTTAACAGATTCTAATATCTTTAAACGGTAGGAACCAATTTGCAATTTAATCAAACTTTAGACATAGAATTGAATTTATAAGTAGCAAAAGGAGGACACAAACCGATGAAATCAGCAATGTTGCGACCATTGGTAAATCTGCCAGTTGGTATCATATCTTTAGAAAAATCAATTCCATAAGGCTTGTAATCAGCTCTAGCCAATCCTTTGTTGTTGTTGTTATTTCCATTGTCAACCAATGAATCACCAAATATGAAATAACAACCCACTTTGGAATTAGATGATGATGCTCCATTCACCCAATAACTTTCGAAGCTAAACATTGTTAAAAACAAAAAGATATTTAGCATCAACATAACCTTTCCATGGAGTTTCATTTCTTGAATAATATTGAGGTTTGAGGGCTAAATAATCTCTTCTTTTTTATAACAAAAAATAGTGTGTTTCAACTTTTTGAAAAAAGGCTAAACTAACTAATTTAGTAGGGAATTCTTTTATAATCTTTTATGAAGATGGGTCTGGAGAAGCCAATATACATTTGAGGTTGAAAGTTAAATAAATTAAATGACTTGGATTTGGATGAGAGCCTTTAAAAGGATACAATACGTTTCATTGTATACATTATTGTGTCAATAAATAATGAAATTAATAGTGGGGTTACAAAGCAAATTTTTTTTTTTTTTTTTTTGTTAAATGCTTGAAAATTAAGCATATTAATTTAATTTTCTAGATATAATACACCATACATATACATGAACTAGTACTTTAAATTGATTATATTCATGTATTTAAGTTTTTATTTTTATTGGATTAATAATAAGTTCATGTAGATTCATGGGATGGGAGAATTCATGAATATTATTATTGTGGAGTCCCTAAACAAAACAATGGTAATTTTGACATCAATTTAATTTTATTGGAGTCCCACTAAACAAATGGATGATTTGATGTGTGTTAATTATAAGCATTAAAGCACTCAAAAACAATAACGTAGATTATATTTTTGACTTTTTATATTTAAATGTAATTTTTTTTAGTATAATTGAGTAGGGAGATTCGAACTATAAATTTTATGGATACTAATACTGAATGAGCTATGTTCTTTTCACCACTAAGAATAATTTAAAATGAGATTTAACTGCAATTTTAATTTAGAAGTATACATTAATATATAAAAAGAGATAAATTACTTCTTCAACCATAACAATGGGTCTCAAAGCAACTACTTATTCTTCGTTCTTGATATATTGTTACAATTTTTTATGAATGTTGCTTGAAAAATTTTTGGAACACATATTCACATTAGTTCTTGATATATTGTTACAATTTTTTATGAATGTTGCTTGAAAAATTTTTGGAACACATATTCACATTAATTATGCACGACAAAATATAGTTCTAAATGTGATCTAGAAATAAATTTTATGAGAATAACTTCACAAATTTAATACAATAGAATAATTCAAATCATAAAATAAAATGTAACAAAAAAGAAATAGGAAATAAGAAAATTCACCTTTTGAATAACCACACCCCAAAAAATGAAGAAGAAGAGAGAGAAAAACCATTAGTTTCTTTCCAACTACGTAGAAATATTTATTAGAAAGGCAAAACTACGTTATAATAAATCATTTGAAAAGTTACCTTTTTACTTCCAAAGATAAGATATATATATATACACATATATATTAAGAGTTTTCTCATTATTAAAAAAATGAATGAATAAGTTTTTGTCACGCCTCTTTAACAACAACGATAATAATACAGCTCAAAACATTTTTTTTTTTGGCTTGAGTCACAAAAGACATTGCATCATTTTTCTAGTCTCTTACGTGTATATCTTCAAGTCTTTTGCTCAAATCAACAAATATTAACAGATTGAAACACACAAAATATATTGAACACAAAAGTAAGGCTAAAGATGAATGATGGGGGTTTAATCAATCAATATTCTATAATAGAAACTGTTATAAGAAGAAAAAAAACATATACCTTTGCTACAAAAGGGAAAATGTAGCGAGTAAAAAAATAAGAAAATCAACCTAATTAGAAAGAAATTCAAATGTTTGTAAGAAAATGGTTGAAGAGATGCATTTATATATAGTTGAAGAAAATAAAATGTTACATAGTCTTTTGAGTTCTCATCATTAATTAATATAAATTCATAATTTTTAGAAATTAAATTGTTGAAATAAGTAGATAAAAACTTTTCATATTCTATAATGTAGGTAAGAATTTGAAAATATAATCAATAGTTAATATTGATTTTATTCTTTATATTAAATATAAATAAAACAAAAGAACATTTTGAAAAATAGTAAAATAAATTAAAATATTTACAAGCTATAACAAAATTTTGGATTTTATCACTAATAGTCTTCTATCACTATAGCATATCAATGACTATAGGTGATAAAATTTGTTATAGGTTGTAAATATTTTGTAAAATCTACCATTTTTAAAAAATTTCCTAAAACAAATAATAATTCAATTATAAAATAATATAATTAATAAATTTTATTTACAAAACTAATTGAATATAAATGATTTTTTCTTTTTCTTTTTTAATTTAAACAATGACTAATATTTATTTTAAAATATAAGAAAATGTTGTAAATTTAAAATTTGACAAGGGGTGGAATCGTCCGAAAATGATTCTTCTAAGCCACCTTTAATATAGAAATTATAAGGTAAGAATAGTAAGAATAAGGATAAGGATTAGGTTGGTAATTAGAAAACAAAAAACACATAGTTATTCAAGAGTTTGTTTTTAGACAGAAAAAAAATCTTATTATTAATCTTCCTAATAAATAGTCTATTCATGGATTTACGAAGAAGTTTTTTATCAAAGAATGATTGTGCTAAGATCATCTTAGTAAGATGATTGATTAAAGGTAAATCTCAATCTTTTAATTTTAACTTTTACATTTACTTTGCCTTTATATTTTATTTTGTGAAACTATCTTATGAAAATTTTTAGACTACAAGTTAGTTTTATAATTATTTATTTAAATTTCATTTTAATAAACTATTCTTAGGCTCTTGAGAATGCATTGATATAACATTTCAAACTTATTAGAAATATGTTTTTGGAACTTTCTTTAAATAATAAGAGTTTCTCAAATATAAGAGTTCTTTGAACAAATGAAAATTTTGTAGTTGAAACTACATTTATTTGAAATACTTGGATTCTCATAGTTGAAATTGTTGTACTAAGAAAATTATAATAACATTATCACACGTGGAACGCACGTCAATATTTTCTAGTATATTCAAAAGTGCTCAATAGATTTACAATCACCAGACAAAGTCTTGTTTGCGTCAAAAATTTAGAGAACAAAGATAAAACAAGTCTATAATGGATGTCACCCTAAAGGTAGCAAAGGAGCCTTTTGACTGCACATAGGTGAGCATGAGCTTTAAGTTGATTTGACTCAGCTTATTGATTGCCATAGACGAAGGGGCATTGTGTCAAAAAACGGATGATAATAGAAGAGTAAACTTCCATTGTAATATGATTGAGTAAACTTCCATGAAGTTAAGTAGAGAGGACATCAATTTTTCAAACCTAGCTCGAGGAGTTTGAGTCCATCTAGAGGTTTACTAAAAGTGTATATGTAAGTAGGATGTTCAGAATTAACGTAATTGAGGGTTTGAGGGACGAACACGTCCTCATAAGAGCGATAGGAAAACCACATGAATACACGAATGTTTTAGGAGTGTTTGGAGGTACCTTTTGGCCACATAGTCAAGCTCTAAAATGTTGAATATGACCATCGACATCTCATTTAATCTTATACACTCACTTAGTGCCAACAACATGGTGAAAAGAGCGAAAGGGAGCTAAATTTCTGGTACGATTGTAGCAAATTCAACATCTATAGCCGACTCCCAATCAAGGAGAGTGTGAACATGTTGCACTTGAGACCAACTAGTTGCCGGAATAAGTTGAGCTCACCCCCAAAAAAACTGCAAGGTTTGGAATTCTTGGGTAACATTGATGGTCATGGGGGAGTGTGTTCAGGCTAGGACGACAAAAGAGCAAGGCAAAGGGGTTGCAAAAGGGCCTTGAACTCCGCGCTTACCTCTTTCTTCAAGCTTTGTTGGTTTGATTCCGTCTCTTTTACTTGAGCTCGGCTCTTTTGGTCAACAATTTCATCTTACATCAAAAGTTCCCTTGCTAGCTCCCGGTTTGCCACTGCTGGCGCTTGTTCTTGTAATGTATGTGCCATGACACCCCTTAGTTATCGTTTCAATGTGTATGGAGACAAAAAGTTTCCCATATATTTGAGCATCCTTTTCATGGTGAATGGCCATAAGTACAATCAATTTTAATTTTCATCTTGATCAGTGTTTAGAGCCCAATTGGTCATGTAAATCTCAGCATCTTCTTTGCAATGACCCATGGCCTTGAGTTTGCTACAGTTTTTGTTACAGTTGTGCATGCTCTTCTCTTCAGTGACAGGTGGATTTCTCGACAAATTTTCAAACTAACAATTTTCTTTTTGTTGTTATTGGTCTGGCAAGTACTAAGAAAATCTTCACCCGATGAGATAAGATGTAATTTCGTAAACACATTAAGGGAAGAACTGTGATCCTGAAATTAGCTAAAGTTTTTCCATATCATAGAGATCCTGGTCTGTTTCAAGGAATTAGTAAATCAAGTTATAACCAACGGAATGCTATGCTGTTTTTCATTTCTTCATTCTTCCGAAACATTTACATTCTGCATGAGGGGTTGAAACAGGGTATCCATATAACTCGTAACATGACAAATCAACTTTGAAAGCTTCACCGCGCAAAACTTAAATTACAACAGACTGAGATTGTAAAAAGTAATCTTGTAACGTAACATGAGACTGTTAACTCTTTCAAGCAGCATCTTCGAGATCTGAATACCAGCCACCTGAATCTAAGATGATGCAACTTAGCTGAACCTAAAAACCTACACGAGTCCCCACAATAACTAGAAGCTGATCAAGTATACTTAGTCGTCTTGTTTATCACTTGTCAGGGCATTCTGATGCCCTGTGTCCCATCCTTCCGCAGTTAAAACAGGAGCCGCCAAATCTGCAAAATAAATCCAGATTACAGCACAGAAGAATTAGTGAAAACACATTCAAGATGGAAAAAAAAAAAAAAAGAAAGAAAACAGAGTAACTTCCCAGATGAGTGAACGAAACAGGCTGTAGTCTCCTAGATGAATTAGTTTAAGTGGAAGTGTAAGAAAAAGTGGAAGGGAAAAATAGCAAGAACACTTCCAAGTTCAAAACTAGAAAACAAAATTTCTAATTTTTTCAGATAGCGTTGACGCTTATCATTAATGAACACAAATGAATTTCGAATCACCTTCAGGGAAATATTCGACACAATAAGAATATGAATAATTTTCTAAATTTTAATACTTAAAAGTTCTTTCCCGGAACACCTCCCCCACCCCTTCCCTCCCCTCCCCGAGGTAAAAGAGAAGAGAATAAGAAACCAGAACCTAAATACCCACAGTAATTAAAAGAGGAAATGCAAACGAAACCAACTGCATAGTCAACTCACCATCCCAAAACACTTTCTTGCTATACTTTTAAAGATTAATGCATGCCTTTCACTGTCTTGCTTAAACCCATCACTTTACTTCCAAAACACTGTTACAAGGAAATACACAATACCCACTATCACAATAAGCAAAAAAAATTACCTATCCACGGATGATGACCTGCTTGATCGTCTGCCTCCAATTAGCCAATCATCTCCCGAGCTTCTAAAATTTCGACCCTTGCTGTTGTTAGTTCTAAAACTGCGATTTCTACTAAATATATCACCATTGTCATCAGAATCTCGACTGCTTCCCCATCCCCTTGATGTTTTGAAACCTCTGCGATCCCTAGAGCTATTTCGACTACTTCTTTCTCTGCCAGAAAATCTTCCATAGTTGTCACTTGGTGGGCCATCGTCCTGAAGAGGAGGTAACTGCAAACAATGAAGTATGGAATGTGTTCCAACATTCTGTTAGTAAACGATCATGCATTGAAGAAATAAAACTATTTTTGAGGCAACATAAGAATATTATTAACTAAACCATAATTGTGATCGTGACTAGTGAGAGGAGGAAAGAACAAACTTACCTTTGCTACCTTCAAAATAGTATTTCCTTCTGGCAGTTCCTTATTCAGCAACTCTTTTGCTATTTCCTCTGGAAGATCAAATACTGCTCCATTTATCTGCCATTACCAACATCAATATTTAAGTTTATAAAACAAAATTGAATGCCAGTGAATTTAAAATTAAAGACGTGAAATAGGTACAGCATGCAAAAGATTTTCACCCTTTCATCTGCAATTAGATGTATTTTTCCAATTTCATCTGCAGCTGGAGAATAAATGTCAGACAGAAATCCAGTGACAGACCTAGCAGACAAAAACCCACGTGAATAAGATGGATCCCTGGTCAGCTGCAATGTCACCCATCCCTGCAACAAATATGTTTTACCTTAATGACAACCATTTGCAAGAGATAATTTTCTAGTTATAATAAATTCACAAACAGAACTCTCAATACCTGTTCGTGGTTAATAAGTGACCGTGATGAAGGAGGATGGGAGAACCCACTTAATTGTGCAAGTGCAGCCGCCAGAGCACCCAGTCCTTGTTCATCAATTAGCTTCTGTGCAGTTGGAGTGAAATACTCAATAGATTCAGGATGAACACCCCGAAGAGTAACAACCACTTGCTCAGCTGATGATTTTAGAACCTCCTCCATTGCAGGTGGATTTGCAAACTCAAATTTGCACCCCACATCACGCTCAAGTGATCTAACTGTTCTCCTTTGACTATTTGTAAACATTAAAATGGCAGTACCCTCTTTTCCTGCCCGCCCAGTGCGGCCAGAGCGATGTACAAAAGTTTCAGGATCATTAGGAAGTTCATAATGGATAACCTGAAGTGAAGGTAAGAAGTCCAATTAGATAATTGTTATAGAAAATGAAAATTTTGAAAGACGTCTAATTTAACAAGCTCTTAAAATGAGTACGAAAATGAAACTTTTAAGAATAATATACTTCACAAGCCAACAATGACTATAATTTGAAGAATGCTCAACTACTCTCAAATTGGCAAATCATTAGTGCACGCCTCAGATTGAAAATTTGGACAGGGTAGAAAAGCATTGAAACTAAAAGCTCATAACCATCAATAAAAAAGGTCCATCCAACAGACATGGTCACCAGGAAAAATTGCTGCTGGTATCTCTCAAAACGCCTAATTGTTTTTTTTGTGATTCTTGTAACCTTTTTTTCTCCAATGAGAAATCAGCTTAAATTCAAGAGAATGGAAGTACAAGGGTCGTTCATAGAAGAAAGAGGAGAAACTGAAAATTATCCCTACTTTTGGTCAAATGAAATCTTGGATAATTTCAGAATAACCGAACAACATAAAGAATTTCTTTTCCATTTCCATTTAAGAATTAGTGCTGTCTTTTTTCCTTTTTTTGTTGGTTTGGGGTGGGGGGGGGGGGGGGGGGGGGGGGGGGGGTGCTGTTTGGTGTATTGACCAAGAGTAAAAGAAATTGGCATTGAAATACAGTCCAAATGAGAGTACCAAATCAACATTTGGGATATCCAGTCCTCGTGAAGCTACATCAGTTGCAACCAGCACAGTGAACTTCCCCTGCCGAAATCCATTTAATGTTCTTTCCCGTTGATGCTGTGATATATCTCCATGCAATGCTTCTGATGTTATGCTATTAGCCAATGCCAAAGAGACTTCATCAGCATCACGTTTTGTCTGAGTAAAAACAATGGTCTTTCCCCCCTTTGCATAAACCTGAAATCAAGATGTTATTAGACTCGTCTTTTGTGGAGATCAGGCATTAAAATAAATATGGTTCACATGAAAATGAAAGGATGCTATTATGAGTGAAAGAGTCTCATAGAAGATATTTCTCAAGGGCTCAATTTTATATCGTGTAATGCCCAATTATGTTAGGCAATAGGGTTAAAATCAAATTTTAAGACAATTTGTCAAAGAAATTTGTAATTAGTCAGGTGGTAATGAAAAAGCAAAATCAAAAGTATCACAAGAATGAAGTGAGATGCAATTTTTAAACATTAAAGGAGTAATGAAACACACAGATTTGATCAAGCATAAATGTTCTTTATTAAAATGAACCATGAGAATGGAATTAATTGATTTTAAGCTAAAATTCATGTTAGAGGTGAATATGAAGAATTTATAGATAAAAGAAGTTAGTTTTTTCTTTGTTTCTCAGTGACAGCTAACTTTTCAATAAAAGAACTTGACGGTTTCCAAAAGTTTAAACTTAAATAATTAGTGATAATCTAATATGCTCAAACCAGCCACATAACAGGACATCAATAACAGCTTCACAGTTACAGCATAGTACCAAGATTACTCGTCTGTAATGCATGAAGAAATGGGGATATGATTCAATTCTTACTGTTACAAGATCTCTGAGAATAGTTTGCTTCGAAGTTGCAGTCGTTAATATGGCATGAAGTTTGATCCCCTCAGCAAGCTTTTCATCTTGGTCGCCAACCTACACATTTGATACAGGATGATTATTTTTACCGAACAGGAATTGATTTTTATATGGAGAATTAAATGCAATTTTTAACGCCAAAGTGGGCTTCATTCCTTAAAACTTGCATTAGGCAATCAGAATAGTATTGGAATTTTTTCCTTTTCCCATACACTAGCCTGTCATGACAATTGACAACAATGTCACATAGATGATGAATATTACTTCCTTTACTAAAATTGCATGCCCAAACATAACTGAAAAGTGAAAAAAAAAAGGATCGAAAAGAGAACATACAAAAAGAACCTAGCTCATCTCTTCATTACACCATAATCCAAAGAGTAAGCATCTTTCCAACACAATTTTATTGTTTATTACAATAAAAAATATGCAAATATAAGAAATTTTAAGACTAAGTAATTAATTAAGATGTTAAAAAATGTAAATGATTACCAAATCAATGGTCAATGGATTTTCCAAATATTTGCGTGCAAGTTTCTTAACCCACGTTGGCATAGTAGCAGAGAAAAGCATGTTTTGTCGCTGAGATGGAAGCTTTTCTAAAATTACTTCCACATCTTCCTCAAACCCAACAGCAAGCATCTGATCTGCTTCATCTAATACTAAATATTCAACTTCTCCCAAATTGAGGCTGTTACCATTTATTAGGTCTATTAATCGACCAGGTGTTCCAACTACCACATCAACTCCACGAGAAAGAGCATTTTGCTGTGTAATGTATGAAACTCCTCCATAAACGCAAACAGTGTTCAGATAAGGTGCAGATTCCTTAATCTCTTTTTCCACTTGTTTGGCTAGTTCTCTGGTGGGAGTTAACACCAAAACTCTAGGAAGACGAGACCGCCTGTAACAAATACTGAAAACTTAGCAATTTTGAGACAAACCTCTAGAAGTGTGTTTTGATTGACTTTCTAAGTATTCATAAACCTTTTTTTGCACTTATAAACCACTTTTTTAAAAGTTTAAAAAATCAATCCAAACATGCACCAAGTACAAGGTTTTAGGCAGTCACAAATTCGTACCTCCGCAAACTTCTTGATTCATCATCTTCAGTGAGTTTTTTAAGAATTGGTATCCCAAAAGCTAATGTCTTCCCAGTTCCAGTCTTTGCACGGGCAATGAGGTCTCGACCTTCTAATGCAGGGACAAGAACAGCTCTCTGCGTGTTTCAAATGAACAAATAAATAAATAAAAACATTAGAGATAAAATCACACCACTTGACTAATCAAATTGTTCAACAACAAATATCTTGTAACGAAACGTATATTAAGGTTCAAAACAAATTAATCATTAACATAACTGGAAGATTAAATTAAGGATAAAATGAAACTCTATCCTAAATGAAAGTTCTCAAACAAGCAGGGACATGCATCATTCTCAAAATTTGTGCACAATAGAATTTGCGTGTTAGCATTTCCCACATCTATAAACTTGTGAAATTTAAATTTAAGCGAACAGATAATAACTAAATTTAAGGTAATAGCCTCAAAAAACCGAAAAAAATATTGAAAGAGAACGGAGAAAATCATAACTACAAACTTATAGCAGTGCGTCTGATTAAAGAAAGAAACTGTGTCCCACTTTTGCGGATAGCATTTGGCAGGTAATTGGAAAAAAAAATCTAATAACCACATTAACTGTAAAATGAGACAGGAATGAGAAATGGGACATAAACGAAGTCAGAGAGTGGGATAGTACTTGAATAGGGAAGAGGTGGGTAATCCCACGCTTTTGAAGAGCATCCGTCAGCCGCTGGGGCAAGTTTAATTTGGAAATGGCGAGCTCGTCATCGTCAGCAGAGAATGCAAGAGATGAATTAGGTTCAGGGTCGATGAGATTATCATCCAAGGAGTCTTCAGAGAAGCCATCGAAACTTCTAAAAGCCTCTTCGCTGAGTATGGAATTGGGAGTAGCAATTGCAGAAGAGGTGAATCCGGACAAGTTGCGACGGCTACTACCACTGAAACAAGTTTGAACTTTGAGGGCAATTAAGTGGGACTTGTCAACAAAAGAAAGAGAAGGCGTCGGTGATGCCGTCGCCGTTGTTCCCGTCCTTCTGTACAAATCAAGATTTGGTGCATGAAGAATTGCAGTAACTCCAAGAAGGGAAGCCATTTGTTCAGCTTCTCTTCAGTGGCTTACTAAGTAAGTTGCGAGCTTGAACTCGCTCAAACTCACGATGAAGTATGAACTTGGAGAAGAGTAAAGGATGGTTTATCAAATATCGCACACCCAGCGATAAGGATAGAACGTATGGACTATATGGTTTTGCGTACGCCTTAACCACAACATTACCTCCAACTCTTTACTCATCTCTATATATATATAGTGAAGCCCTGATTGTTTAGATATTTCGATTATATGGGAGGGTTTTGTTTGGATATTTCGATTATATGGGAGGGTTTTTTACACGTCAATCCTTGGGGGCTTTGAGGTGAGGATGGGTTTTCATTTCATAAACCCTAAGGGGGCTGTTTTTTTTACACGTCAATTCTTGGGGGTCTGGGTGAGGATGGGTTTTCGATCCATAAACCCTAATACTTCTTTCAATTCGTCAAATCTCCCCACTTTTGAATCCATCTAATCTAATCGGGTATCCTTGATGTCATTTTAATAGAGAAATTTTGAAGGAATAATAAGATATATAACTAACATCTAATCTAATAATTTTTTACATGATGGCTAAAATCTAAATTGTTATATGATATTATATGATAAACCTAAATTTCTAATAAATTTCATAAATGTTCTAAATTGGCCTATATATTACAGCACAAATTACATATATACCCATTCCTAATATTAAATTGATTATAAATAAAAAAATAAATGGAAAAAAACGTCGGTTACGATTTAGGAAAGAAATCAACCACGATTCAAACTTTCCTTCTTTGAACACCACTTTCCTTCTTTGAACATCGTGGTATACTTCTTCCATTATAATCGCAGAAGCCACCATTTATACTGAGGAATTTGAGAGATTTCGACCGTGAAGAAGAAAAAGTTCGATGACTGACAAATACAGTATTTTCCGACAGAATTTGGGTCTAAAATTCGAGGTTACTACTGTATATTTCGAAAAATATGAAGATTAGGGTATATTGAGTATATTTTAGATACTCCATTAATTGGTAAACTAAATAGGCAAACAAAATATAAAGAAGGTTTTAGTCATCCTGTAAAAAATTATTAGAACTATATGTCACTAAATATAAATGTTGTAAATAAGATGAAGTATATATACACTAAATCACGTAACAAAACTATTATATTTTACATATATATTAAAGTATATATAAAGTGATAATATTAAAGTATATATTGTTCATTTAAAATTATCGGAGGGAAAAGTTTGGAGGTCTTACTGTAGACCATTATATATGTGTTATTGTGTATATGAAGTGGTATATATGTGTATACGGTGATCATATGTATGTATTCACACCATATATTATAGATACATTGTGGATATGCAGTTTACTGCTGCTTTAGTAATATTTACTATATAAACATATATTTTAATTCAAAATTCTGTCAGAATTATGTAGTTTACCGTATATTTATTGTAAATAATATGGGGTATATATATAATAAATCACATAAAAAAAGCTATTATATTTTACGGGTATATTAAATTATATATTGTTAATTTAAAAAATATATAAAGTGATAATAAGTATGTAAGAAATTTTCATTGTATATTATAATTTACTACTGTTTTAATAATATTTACTATATACACATATATTTTAAAGTCAATTTCGGAAGGAATTATGTAGTTTACGATATAAGAATAAAAATGAAAAAATCTTATTTTATACAAGTATACAATTATAATTAATTAGTATATTATTTCATATTAGAAAAGATCTTATTTTATACTTAATTAAAAAACTATTTCTAATTTATTTCTATAATAAAGTTACACATTTAAATAAGGAAGTTATCAAAATCATAATAAATGGAATATAACGTGAATAAGGAAATAATTTAAATTTAATTTCGAATATTATATATAATTAATAATGATGATAAGGTTATAATTGTCCAAAAAATTTACGAATTCCTATTTAAGAAAATAAATTTTAGTTTAAGACATTTATAAAATTTCATAGTTAATTTAGGTCTTTTGCCTAAATCTTTCTTTATAAATTGAGGACTTGTCTTAATGGGTTTATAAAATTTTGCTCTAGAAAGGCCCAGAGAGAATTCTCTCAAAAGATCACAAGACCTTCAAGAATATCACGCACTTCAGAATACGTTTCGCTTCCATACATCAAATGTACACATTCAATAGAGAGAGAATCAAATGATCAAGTACTAAATAGTAAATCATGTCGCATCAAATCAACACAATCGTTTCTCTAAAAATCTCGTGCGAACAATCATTTTTAGATGTTTGGAGTATTTTCTTGAATTCTCAAGTGTCACACTTCCTCCCAAATTTTCTCATACAATTTGAGAGGAAATGCAACTTGGCGAGAGAAATGTAATCCTCCTAGGTTGGTGTGGCATTTGATGCCTACAAGAGACTTAACTACCTCAAATGCTTAGTCGTGTGTTTTGAATAAACTACTCATGCATCTTGATTTAGCTATACAAACGATGTGATTAAGACGTAATGTTGTGGATCAAAACTTATCAATATTCATTGCAACACATAAATAACCTTTACACAAAGTTTAGGTTAAACACCTTACAACTACCTATAATTTACACTCAAACTATACTACACATTCAGTGACTCGCATACATGAAGATCATATCATCATCAAACATGAAACTTTAACTTAGAAAACATTTGTGCTTTCTCATAAACATTAACAAAGTTAAACATACATTACAACAATACAAGACTAAAAAATAATGTTTTAGAACACTATTCTTTCTTTTTAGAAAATCACTCATAAAACACTAAGTTCCTTCCTCTTGACGCCTAACTCCAAGTCTTCTTCTTCTCACCTAGTGACGTCCTTGACAAGACAGCACTTGAGTAATTTTTCTTAGTAAATTTCAGAGTAACATTCTTTTCTTCATACCCTTCACTCCTATTTATACTCATCCATAAACGGATTAGTCACCCTTAAACTCTCCTTAACTTGTCAGCTTCTACTTGGTGATTTAGACGTGTGAGCTTAATATCCTTTCTAATTATGCTTAGTTTAAACACCACACATGGTCCACTATCTAATCACTCCTTAGGAAATTTTCTCAAATTTTCCTAACTCTCCTCGCCAGCTTTCCTTGTGTGTACACCAAAACTCCCACTTGAATTCAAACTTTCTTATCGCGTCGCCTAGCTTCAATATGTTCTAATTTTCAAAGCACCTAGTACTTCAAAAATGTTTTTCTTCAAAATTCCTTCTATCCATAACGCAAGTTGTGAAACCCTAAAATTTCTTAAACCTTTGCAATTTTTTAAGATTAGTCAAGGACAAGAGAAATTAAAATTTATAGGAAAAGGAAGTAAAAATACTTGGAAAGATTAAGATTTTAAGGTATAGGTTTAAGAAAAAGAGAGAGTTTGAAAATTTTGGCTAAGTGTCTTTGGGCATTTAGAGGTTAGGTTATGCGACAAAGGAAGGTCAAATAACCTCTGAATGATTTTTTATGGGTGGAAAAATAAGGTAGAAAACCTCTAAGCATACGCGTTTGGACAAGCTTAGTCATTTAGACATGCACTAGGTGGCCAACACTAGGGTAAATAACCTCTAAAGGTGATGCTTAGGTGTTTATATGGCTAGGCGAGAAGACATTGGAGGTTAACTAGGCGTTTGAAACTTGTTGTTCGGTGGCAAGACAACATAAAGAGAGCTATGCATTGAGAGGTTAGCTAGGCGGCCAAGGCTATGCGTTGAGAGGTTAGGCCGCCAAGGCAAGACTATGGGAGATGGTCGTGGAGGTTAAGTTTGGCGTTTTGGACAATTATGTGCCATATTTATAGCAAATGGTTTAAGGAATAATCCAAGTGCCTTAATCATGTTAACATGCATTTTGAGGTGGAGGAGAAGTTTGAGATATCTTAAGGAGATTTAAGGGTGGATTAAGCAAGGATGTGTTGTCAAGTTATTCTCATGCAAGGATTCCTATAAATAGGCAACTTCACTTAAGAGTTTCTCAATACTCACTAGTGAAAAATTACTCAAATTGGTCTTAAAAGTTCAGAAATTGTGTCTAGTTTATGAGAGAGGGCTTCTGTTCAATTTAAATTCAAGAAGGTCCGCGATTTGATCAAAATTAGGCGAGGAGGTCATTTTCTAGAAGAATCTGAGCAAGGTGCACTTCTAGAAGACTACAGGACTCATTTCTTGGAATTTTCCTTCGAAAATTTGAAGTAAGAAAGTTAAGAAATTTTAGAGTAACTTTGTAGAAGGAAGTTTTATCAAAAGAGTTATGATTTTTCAAAGTTGGGTCATGGTTCTGGATGAAAAACAATGTTCCGGGTAGTGGCCTAGAGGCTAGCATATGTAGGCGAGATGGGCGTGCGTTTTGTTTATAGAGGTCATTTTGGTTAGTTTGCACGCACATAACAAGGCTATGGCACAACCGAGAGTCAAGAATAGCGCTCAGACTGCGCACATGACCTTGCGTTAAGAGGTTAGCTCATACGGTGTGCTGGAAGCACAATACGCGCAAGGCACACACGATGGGCGCGCTGGGTAGGAGGCAAAGATGTGTGCGGCATCCTTTATTGTGAGGTTAGCACGCAACAAGGCCCCATGTCATGCGCATGCGGCCAACCCCATCCACTATGTCAATGGGCATCGTTGGGATGTTTTGAGCTGTCATGATATTTTTGGGAATTTTAGAAGAAGTTTTGGATATTTTCATGTTCAAGAGACTAATTAAGTAATAAATATGAATTTTTCATATCAAGAATGCTTAAGAGAAATTTACCACAAACGATACATATAAGTATAGTGAGTAACACATTGATTTCTGAAGTATTTATAAAACATGATTTAAAGTCTGTAAGCAATAGCTTGTGAGTAACACCATGATTTTTAAAGTACTTATTAAATATGATTTCAAGCCTTACAAGCAATAGCTTATGAGTAAAAAAACGTTTTAAATGTTATTTATTAAATATGGTTTCAAGCTACTCATGGATTTTAAAAGTTATTTATGATTTTCAAGTTATTATGTTAAGTCGTGATTTACAATAAATGTTTAATGAAATGATATTTCAAGTTACGTTATGATTTCATGATCAAGGAAATATTTCAATAACTTTCAAGAAAATATTTCAATGTTTTCAACTGTTTTTAATATAACTCCATACTGATGGTAGAGTTGATGAGCCTATAATTTATGTGTCATCAGGAAGAGTATATATTTATGCCTTTAAGGAGGGGGATAACTTCCCATCAACTATCCCATCAACTATCTCATCTTCGAACGAAGGGGTAAATAATGCTAGTGGCTATGCACGACTGTCTTTGAAAATACAAATGTTCAATGTTTCAAGTTTCATGTTATGAAATGATAATTTACTTGTATTTAAACTCCGGTTTTATATTAAATTGTTTGTAAAAACTTGTTTTCTAAAACCGTTGCTCACTAAATCTTTTGACTTACCTTTTCAAAAACGTTTTCCCTCTTTCCAGGTACAGATTGTGGATCTCTGTGGGCTGAACATACTACTGTCAGGTCAACTTAGTTTTTAACCATAAAAAGTAATTGTTTTGCTAAAAGTATTAGTATATTTACTCAAAATTCTATACTTTCATGTTTGATATATTTTTTATATTTGTTTTAAAAGTTTAAAGACTTTCGCTGTTTTAAATGTTTCATGATTTCATGTCATGTCTCAGTTGAGGTTGTTCCGAAGGTGAACGGCTTCGAATGACATCATGTCGCGTCTTAGGCCAAGCAAGCAGGTACCCGGTATGAGGTGAACTGACACAAGCGTTACAAACACACCATAGGCGCCAATGAAAGCTTTGCTAGGTGACCAACCATACAACCAAGGGTTGGCAAGCTTGACTAGGCGAGAGGAGCCATGTTAGGCATTTTGAGCATAAGTTAGGTGCCAAGAGGTGTCTAGAGAACCTCTATATGTGTCAAGGCATGCGGCCTAGTAACCCATGCGAAGCATTTGTGGGCTATGCAAGATGGTTTAGAGGTTAGCAAGACAAAGAAGTGTCTTAGGTGTGTAGAGTCTTGTGGTTGAGTGCGTTGAAAAAAGGGCCAATGCTATAGCCTACGAAGAAAGGACCCAATTTAGAACGGTGCCAAAGGTCTCGAAAATTCACATCTAACTACTGGGTGGTCTCATTTTGAGTGGCATTAAAGTTTCTTGCCCATAAAAGCTGAAAAAAATATGCCCGAGAGTCGGTTTTTATTTTCGTCCCAAAACGTTGAAAAAAGGGTCAATGCTATAGCCTACGAACGGTGCCAAAGGTCTTGAAAATTCACATCTAACTACTGGGTGATCTCATTTTGAGTGACATTAAAGTTTCTTGCCCATAAAAGCAGAAAAAAATATGTCCGAGAGTCGGTTTTTATTTTCGTTCCAAAATCGTTTGAAAAAAGGTCAATGCCAAGTGTCGTGGTGTGTAAACACTTAGACTTTTGCAAGCATGAGGTGTGGAGAGAAGCAATCATGCAAGCTAGAGGTTGCATTTCAAAGTCATGTAAGGGTTCCTATAAATAGGTCATTTTCAAACAGACAGAGCTTCCATTTTACTCTTGCATTTTTTCTCAAATTAGTTTCAAAATCTTCCATTTTGAGTCTAGTTTTTGAGGTAGGGCGGTCGGTTTAAGAAGATTGAAGGAAGATATCCAACTAATTGAGGAAAAAGCAAAAGGTCATTTAGCAGGACGGTCATTTCTCTTTCATCTCATTGCCTCTAAACTCAACGTCTGTTTAGGCTTCAAAATCTCAAACTACAGTTGGACGCCAGATCCTTCTCAACTCAATGTCTTTTCATCGCATCCACTAGCGGCTACTTTACAATTTCACTGTCTGACTTCACCTTTAAAATCTTCAATGCCTTGTGTCCACTCCAAGTTCCTATTTAACCAAAATCACTTATTATATAGTATTGGACGCCTAACCCCTTATGCGTCCTAACTTTTCTACACCTAGCTAGCATCAACGTATCTAACCTTATCCTTGGCATTATCAACTATTTTCAAAGGACAAGTGTTACATCATGTCTATCATGTCTATAGTTCATATGTTAATTAAAAAGTTTATATTTTGATTTCAAAATTAAACTTGATATCAAAATAGGATGTCATGGTGAAGGCCCCCACACATATTTCAAAGGGATGTTAGAGTAAATTCTCCATGCCATAACACGAGAAAAAAGGTCAACAAACTTAGTTTTTCTAAAACGTAGGTATAATAATTCATTCATTTGGGGTCCTTGAAAAATGGTTCATTCTTGCTAAATTTCCATCTAAGTTAAAGGGTTTAGCCAAAACATACATTGAAAAGTATATATAAGAGAGGAAGTGTTGGCAGGTCTTTTAATTCATTGTTCTCCAACTCTAGCAAGTTCAATAAAGTCGATCGAATCTCAATATCCACTAGATCTCTTTGGCTATTAGGCAAACAAAAAAACCAAACCTTGTGAGAGCCTTCTTGTAAAGGATGGAATTTTGGGAGAATTTTGTGAAGAAAACTATTCCCTACTAAATGAATATCATCTAAATTTTTATGGCAAAACTCTAGGAACCTATTTATTTTGTCTTGGGGAAAAATCAATTTTATGTAAAAATATTAAATGTTTCAAATACATAAAATATCTTCTTCCTTATTTAACATGGGGCACTTGCAAAAACACAAAACAAATTATAATAATTAAACTGAAAGAACACACATTTATATTTTTAAAAATAACAAAAACAAAGTGTAGTCCATATATACAAAATGTAAAATATCATAATTGCCCTTGTTACTAATATACATTTGATACTCATTGATACACATGATACTCTTTGATATATTTGATATATTTTTATACTCTTTGGGATTTGATACACTTTATGTACCTGATACTCTTTGATACACTCGATGCTCTTTAATATATCTGATGTACCTTGATACACATAATACTTCTTGTTACACTTAATTCTTTCTTATACATTTGATACCTCTTTAAGTCTTGATACACTCAACACTTCCTGATACACTTGACATGTTCTTGATGTACACTTGATACACCTGAAACCCTTGAAATGTATAGTTGATACACTATTGATATACTTGATAACTCACTTTGCCAATATATGTCGATATACTTTACTAATATATTTGTTGATGCATTTGATTGAGTTGATATATACTTTATAATGGCATACTTTAATATTAAATAAATAGGCTTACTGATACACTTTGATATTGTGTATATCACAACTTAGTGATACACTATCGAAAATGATAAGTTTATTTAAGTGAAAGGTATTTGAGTAAATATAGATTTGTGGCAATTTTGTAATTAAATGAATCTTCATTTGATTTAGGGCTCGTTTGTGTATCAAAATTTTAAAATAGAAAATATGTCCAGCATAGCTTAGTGATTGAAATTTGTCATATTTTGCAAAATTTGAACAGTGTCTCATAATATCGCCACCAATACAATTTCCCTATATTAAAACCAATTTGATGAACCGTTCAAATTTTCCTTTAATGAAATTCTCAATCTGTTTGATCATAGTATAGAATGATCTATTTGACCTTCGAAAGTCGATAGTTTGAGTTAAAAGCTCAAACCAATCTGGTTGGCCAAGGATACATCAGGATGAGACCGAGGGTGACCTTTTCTATTTGATGATCGGAGAGTACTATGACCCATTTGAACTTAGGGAAAGACGATGGTTCGACCCAAACCAACCTCCTTGGCTTCGGCCTAGGTCAAGGATGAGCCAAGATGAAGTCAATATCGACCTCCTCTGTTTGGTGAATAGAGCTTACTATGACCTATTTGGACCTTGAAAATATGATGGTCTGGGTCAAAGCCATAAACCAACCTCCTCGACCCATCCTTTGCCTTTGCGTACTTAGGTCGAACTTGAAATTTGATAAACAAGGCATATGTCAAATGCACAATTTGACCCCATTTACCTTGAAAGATAACATATTTTATTTGAGATTAGAAAATTCATACCCTAATCCTAATTGGACTAAGATAAACCATGTATCAGATCCCCTATGGATACACCATTATGGTTCTATACGAGGCAATAAGTAAAACTTTTGACTTCTCCTTTATTTTACCTTTTTTTTTAATGATTTAGCCAGGAAAGCCATTTTAATTTGTTTACTCATCTACTCTTTCCTAAATTAGGAATATAAATAAATAAAATTTGACATATTGAAATACTAATTATAAAAAAAGAATATCTAGCTTTGAAAACACGATTTTTAGCCCTAAAGAATAAATAAACTTGTTAATAAGACGGAATAGAAGGGAAAATTCCAAAGTTAAATCCATCGTATACTACAGGATTTAGTTAACTGCTAAGATAAGACCATCACTTCACCATCGGCTGGTTGAATTGTTCAAAAAGAAAGGGAAAAAAAGTTATAATTATAAGAAAAGATGTGGAATATTAAAATTGGGCAGGCAAGTATTGTTGATGAAGAAAAGCTATATACATCGGCAGCAGTCTGCACACAATTGATAATAAAGTGATGCAATTAATGAAGTATTATTTTGTTTTTATTTAATACTTCTTTTGGTCCTCAGTCCTATCGGTTGTGTATTGTATTATATTATATTGTATTGTAGGGTGTGGACGTCGTTTCAAAGGAATTGGAATTATTAGAATATATGAATTAAGAATGGAGGCGAAGGCAGGGCATAGCATGGGGACGTTGCTTCACAATTTAACTATATTATATTTACGCGCTTCAGATGATCTCACACACCCTGAGGCCTGATCCCTTCTGAGTTGGGCCAAGTTTAAAACTTAATGAGCTAGGCTTATGTATATACATACACATATATGTTTATATGTTTAATCATAACACAACTAAAATTAGTTGGTATGGGGTTCAACTTCATTCATTATTCAGACGATGAGGATGATGAAAATTATAAGCATAAGTGCAGTTATTTAGATGAATGGCAGTACTCAATGAGGATGCGGGAGAAGAGGCAAATATTTCTGAGGAGCTATGAGTTCCAGTTGATGAGCAGAAAGAGATCAAAGAAGAAGAAGGAGAAGAGGTGGAGGAGGAGTGTGGGCCACAACATAAAAACCGGTCTTCTGAAAATGAAAAGAGTTATATGGGTGAGGCTCAACAAGCTCAAGCTCAACATTAATAATCACTGCTTCCTTCCTTCCCCTTCTCGTATACGTTTAAGACGAACAACATTTTTTCGCCTCCATATTCACTAGTATAGCTTCTCTCTTTCTCTTGTGTTTCTCAACATCTATATAAAAATCTGAGTGTTTTTTATTTTACTTTAAAATTATATATGTGTTTAAATATTGTAAAATTACCTTTACGTTCAAGTTCAAGTTCAATTTCAAGTTCAAAGGCAGGATAGTTATTTTAGAAATTGTGAATGGTACCCTCGAATGCACACCCGAAATGGCTGCTATTTTAATTAACATCGTTATATAAAGAGAAATTCTCATGTAATGATCTCCACATGAACGATTAGAATTTACTGAGAGATTGTTCAAGCTTGAATATTTCCCTTAGTAAAATCAAAGAATATAATGAAGTTTGATCACTTACCTTTTATCACACCGTGCTTTCAACTAGTCATCGTGGGGTTTTTTGTTTCTTTTTTTTTTCTTTTCTTTTTGGGTAGGATTAATGGGTTGAAACATTATTTGAGCGTCTTATCTCTAAAACAATTTCAAACAAATTTGACACATCCCTGTTTACAAAATTTGAGGAACAATGTTATCCATTTTTAAAGAGATCAAATCGTAGCGAAATCTATTTTAAAATGTGATTTTTACTTTAAACATGGGTCCATTTTTAATGGACATCGCCCCACCCAATAAAATAAAAAGAACTATGACCTCATCATTTCTTTTTCTACAACAAGCTTTTAATTTGTAGGTTTGGCATTTAATTTTTTGTTACTTATGGTGTGTTATGGTTTTTATTTAGAGATTATGAGTTTAAGCATTTAAAGTGTTAGTAATTTCTAAAACAATCTCGACCAATTTACCTAAAAACTAAAATGCGAAGGAAATTCTTTTATAAATTTTCATTTGAATCCCGATCGGGTCGATGCTATCCTTTTTCAATAGCTTAACCTCTGGAAAAAGGGATTATTAAGAATCCTGATTCTTTTTTTCTTTTCTTCTTTTTGCAGGGATTGTGAGGAGTTGGCTTTGCATATTTTGTGGGGATGCAAGTTTGCTAAATTGTTTGGAGGTTTTTCTTTCCCTTCTCATCGTTATTCCTTGTAGGACGTTGAAGATGAATCGTCCCATTCTGCTTTGGGATTGGGCTGTGGAAAATTTAAATGAGGAAGAGATTAATGTGAGCATTTTAATTTGGTGGGGTCTCTGGTCTTGCAGAAACAATTGGGTGAGAACAAAATTTTACGCCGGTGTTGTCTGTTGGTGTCGAGCTTGGTGCAAATCCATTGCAGGACTATCCAAGAATCCTTTGCTATCGTCTCGAGCTCCCTTGATTTGGCGCCTAAGAAGGAGTTTAGTCTCAACACTTGGAATCCGTCAGAGGATAGTTGGAAGATGAATACTGATGCGTCTTGGCGTAATGCTTCTGGTTTGGGAGGAATTGTTTGGATCGTTCATGACTCCCCTGGTTCTTTGATTGGTGTGGGTTCCAAAAGATTTAGAATAATGTGGAATATCAAGGTGGTCGAGGTGAAAGAGTGAACAGTTTGGTAACTCTATTCCCTGGCTGCACATTGAATCTGATTCTTTGGAGGGACATTGACTGCGTCCTCTGCGAGATAAAAAAAAAAACGTTTCCTATGACGTTTTGAAGTAAGCTAATCTTGATGGGAATGTTCAGTTTTGGTTTTGTTCTAGATCTTGTAACTTGGCAGCGCATCCTCTGATTTTGATGATGGAGGGTTGGCACTTCTCGGGTTGTGCTATCCCAGGTCGGGTGTCCTCTGTTATTAATGGTCTTTGTAATTGTTCCTTGTTGGTTTATATTATTCCCTCTATAAAAAAAGTGAATTGGGCTGGGCCAAAGTGCACAACAAAAGTTAATTTTTTGAAATTGTGAATCGTACCCCTTCAAACTTGAACATTACCTGACACCCACTATAAATTAAAAAACAATGATCCTCCGCCAAATGCTGGTTTATGAAAGTCTTGATAGGCCACCTTTTCTCTCTTCTTGTTTTGTTTGCAATTGCACAATGAGAACTCGCAAAGTGTTTGGTGCCAAGCCAAACATACTCTGTGTCTGTGATGCATGCCTAAATTAGCCAAGTGTTGAGATTGGCTATGCACACAAGAATATTCTTTACGTCTTGAGGTGATGAAGCAAGACTATTTGTAGAGTCCATTATCTAGGACACATTTAGAAGACATGTATAATCAGAAATACGTACCTTTCACATTCTCGACTTTTATATTTTAATATTAATTTTGGAGTGTTAGATTACAATATATATTAAATAATGTTTTATTGTTATTAAATTTTGCCTCTGATATAGTGGTTGTGTCCCTCTTCAAAACTACAAGGTTCTAGGTTTGAATCTTGTCTAATTTTAGTGAAGACGTGATTGTCAAGATTGTAAGTCGACCTCACTATTTTGAGATGTATGGACTCACATAATATTTGTTTGGGCCTTTGCATTGACTTGAATAAACCCCACAAGATAACATACATCTTCTTTTATGTTATATAGATAACATAAAAGAAATGAATGGCACGCATTAGTAATTTAGTAGGAGGAAGAGTTTGTGTATGATATGATTCATGTGGCTTTGTGGGCCTATTGCCATTTTGTCGTACCAGCTTCCTCTTTCTTACTTTACTTTTGTGTCATCTTTAATTTTGTATATCCATCAATCATGCTTCATAGTTCATTCACGTGCCCACTAATAGAACATAAACTCAATGATGTCTTCAAAATATATACATATAATTAATTACCTCATTCTTCTAGCTTTAGGACTATTCTTTCATAACGCTGATTCATAACTCATAACTACTACCCTCCTAAATTCAATTTTAAATCTCTAACCCACTCTATATATTCCAAAATAACATATCATTTCATCTTAGCATTTTAGGACTTTATAATTGTATTTTACTCCATATTTCTTTTAAATATTTATATATGTTTAGATCTTTTTTTAATACGAGTCAACAACTACTGATAATTGAAGCATTAGTACAAACATATTAACTAGAGAAGGAAGATCTATGGTATATAAGTGAAAATAATTATGTCAATTGATTTGATATCTTTTGGATGGTTTCAAAAGTAAAGCTAATAACAATTTAGATCTAATAAAGTCGTATTTGTAAATGTTTCTTTTCTAGTGTTTCCAACCTATAATATTTATTGTATGTATAACAAAATTTGACTAAAAATAGAATATATAAGTACCAATAACGAGATTTATAACTAAAGACCTTATTTATCAATTGATTTTTTTCTTTACATCCTAGCTTTTAAATTAGGTAATTTTTTTTTTTTATATCCAAACTCACCATTTTTTTTTCACAAATGATCAATGGATCTAAAAAAATTTCACAAGTACGTGGTAAACATACTTTTAACCCACACAAATGGTCTGTTTTTATATATACATATATATATATCACTAATTTCAAATATAGTAAAATAAACCAAAATATTTGCAAGATATAGTAAAATATCATCGTCTATCTACGATGGACTGCTGTAGACCAACATAGATCGTTATATACAATAGTAGTCTATCTTGATTAGATTGTGGTCCATCAAAGATATATTGAGATATTTTGCTGTCTTTTTAAATTTTCAGGAGTTGCCTATTTAATAATTTTTCATGGTTTTTTTTTTTTTGCTGTATTTTGGATTTTATGTTTTAAACCTCGTAATTTGTGAATATTAAACTATTCTATTATTCAATAAAATTGTTGAAGTATTATGTTCAATAAATTATTATTGAATGTGAGATTTGCTAAAACTCATAATCCAATAAACAAGGTTTCTTTTCTATAGTATAAGTACTTGTACTTTATGTATAGACATAAACATTGATCATGTTCGAGTAATAGTCTAAATGGTCTATACTACCGGAATAAGGTTGGGCGCCTTATTTTGGAGACACTAAGGATGTGGCCCATTTTGTAGTTAGTACAAGCGAAGTGGTCCTAAGATGCTCATGCATGTAGAGACATGTGAGTGGAGGCATTCTATGCAACAAAATTGTATAAGGCTGAACCATGAAATAGTCATTTTACATTATAACACCATTAACATATTAAAACTAACTATTTCGATTATTGATGACCCTAGGTAACTCGACCTTAATTCTGAGTTACTGTGAACTCTTGTTCGCATGTAACTATCATTAGGCTTGCATAAGTGAGAGTAGTTCATCAGCATTGGCCCGATAGACTTTCAATTTTAGAGGTAAAATCGGGTGAAAAGCCAGAGACTTAGAGTGCAAGACAGAATTCACTCATGCTCACTTTTATAGGGTTAGTAGATGGTTGTTCTCTTAAGTGCTGACTTTAGGTCTTAAACAAATGGGCCCCTTCCTCTCATTGGCCTGAGAGAGATTCAGTTTATAGGTTGGACCTTAAACTAATTGTTCATTAGAAGATCACTTGAGGCTTATGGAACAAGATGTGATCTCGGGGATAAAATGGTAAATTGACCTAGCCAAGATTACGAACAACCTGTGAAGGGCTGACTTATTAATTATGGTTATATCAAGTGGACACAAATACATCTATAGTGAGCATAATACAACTATGGGCTATAGTGCGGACTATAGTGGATAGTGATCTCGACTAGTTAATGAATGGTGATTAATTAACTTGGTAAAAAGAGTTAATCAAGTTAATCTCGAATCGTTGGACCTCATGATATGTATTCATCAGGTATCTCTACTAGCTCGTTATGGATTTAAACTTAGAACAAAGTAAGTTGAGAAAATAAATTATTAATAATATTTGATATAATTAACTATTACAAATCGAGAAAGAAATGATATTTAAATGGGATTAAAATAATGTAAATATTAATTAATTATTATTTTGCTATTTAGTTAAATAATCAAACTAATTAATTAGATTAATTATAAAAATTAATTAAATAAATAAAAATTTAAATTGATAACATTTTTGGAAAATCATTTTAGAAGTCAATTTTTTTTATTATCTCCAACGTTGGTGAATAAGGACCTTGCTTCATGTGTTGTTAATTGTTTACGCACATTGGTTTGAATCTTAATTAGCTGTATAATCATAAGTTTTATATGAATTTGGTGATGAAAAAACTTGTTAGAATTTTGGTGGAAATCATAAGTGTTCATAAATTTGTTTTCTCTCAAAACTCATAATCTTGTTATTTTCTTCATCTCACAATTAAGTTCATAGTAGGAAAAATTCTTGTGGTGGTTCCCAAAATTAAGGGAGATTTTTTAGCTTCAGAAGTTAGTGTTCTAAAATTTAATTTTCTTAACATGTTTAATCCTAGAAGTTTATGAAGTTTTAAGTGTTCTAGTTATATTCTCTTCCTCTAGCATGCTATTTTAACTTAGACTTTGTCATTTTTAACAATTTCTCATATATATTGTTGGAATTTATGTCCTAAAATTTGTAAATTGTAAATATAATCTATTGGCCGTTATTAATAAAGTGTTATTTTTATATTTTCAATAAATGTTATTGATTATATTATTAGTTATATCTTTATAACCCAAATTCAATAAACTAACATCCTAAGTTGTTTGATGAGTCTTGAGCAGTATGTAGAGACATACATGGATCAATGTTCGAGATCAACGTAAATGGTCTATAGTATAGGGATAAGGTTGGGTACCTTATCCTGGTAACACTATGGATACGACTTACTTTATATTTGATACAAACACAATGATTCAACGCGTTCGTGTAGTTGACATGGGAGTGAGAGTATCCTATGCAATGAGTTTGCATAAGACCAGATCACGAAATAGTAACCACTAAATGTAACTCTGTTAACTAGTTAGGTTTCTATTTCATTAGGATGACCTAGGTAACTTAGTGTTAGTCCTGAGTGTATTATGAACTTCTGTTCGCGAGGAATTGTTATTTGATTTGTACAGATGAGAGTGGTCAGATAGCCGACTCAATAAGCTTATCATTTTGGGGACAAGAAAGAGTACGGGGCTAGGAACATAATACACAAGATGAAATTCACTCCTCCCCTACTTTAGGGTAAGTAGATGAGTGTTCCCTTAAATGGTGTCTTCAGGACTTGTACAAAAGGGCCCTACACTCTCTATGACACGAGAGGGGTTTTTATTTATTGGTAGGACCACAAACAAGTTGTTCATTAGAGGAGCACTGGTATTTAAGGATTAGAGGTAAACCAGGGGTAAAACGATAATTTGACCCAATTGGTGTTACAAACACTCATGAAGGACTAACTTGCTGTTATTGGTCTATATCCATGGACACATAAATATATCTACAGTGAGAAGAGTTCAGCTGTGAGTTTTTAATAGAGTGTACACACAGTTAACAAATATTGATTAATGTGGTTAATGAGTTTAGCCAATTAATCTCATATCATTGTAGCTTCTGATCTGTATGTCAATTAAATCTCCTTCCTAGCTTGTAAAGGGTAATTTGTAATTAAAATTATTGGTTAGGAGAGAAATTTATATTTGAATATGATTCACATTTAACTTAAGTTAAATATAAGATATTTAATTTAGTTATTAATTAAATTTGATTAAATTTGATTTAAGTTAAATATAGGGGCATTTTTAAAAATAGCAAAATAAATTAAAATATTTACAAGCAATAGCAAAATTTTGGATTATATCACTCACTATAGCATATCAATGACTATCAGTGATAGACTTTGCTATAGGTTGTAAATATTTTGTAAAATCTACTATTTTTAAAAATTCTCCTTAAATATAAGATATTTATTTAATTAAATTAATATAAAACTATAAAATATTGGAGTGATATTCATTAAATAAGATTTAAATAAAATATTAATTAAATAAAATATTAATTAATTATTAACTAATTGATTAATGGTTAATTAATTAGTTGATTTGAAATTTCTATTAATTTAATATTTTTTAAATTAATATAATCTCATTATTCTCTCATACTCCATTTTTTACCCATGAACGAAGGAGAATTATAAATATGTGGAAGAAAAACAGTTTTTCTTAATCAATCAATGAAACTAATAATTTTGTTTTTCTACAAAAGAGTTTCTCTAAAACATCATTTGAATTGTTTCCAACAAACCAATCTCATTCCAGAAGATAAGGAAGATTTCTGACAGGTGGTGTCAAAATTTATTTTGTAGATTTAGAGATGTCAAATTTTTCTTTCTCTAATCCACAATTAGAAAGCCATGCTTAACCTTTAAGTTTTAATAAGAAAACTAGTTTCTTAATTATTTTTGTCAATGTACTGGTATTTTAGGATTCTCAAATAAAATTGAAGAATGATTCTGTAAAATCTTATGTTGTCATCCCTTCAATTTTCTTAACATGTTTAATCCTTGAAGTTTATGAAATTTAAAATGTTCTAGTTCTATTCTCTTCCTCTGACATGCTATTTTAACTTACATAGTTTGTCATTTTTAACAATTTCTTATATATATATATATATGATATTTTAAGGGATAAAATGAACCAAAATATATCAAAAATTTTAGATTCTATTTATGATAGATTTTTTCAACCGTTTGCAAATATTTTCAGTTATTTTTCAAATTTTAAAAATCAAAATCACTTATTCCTAATTTCGTAAAGGATTGTCTAAAGCAAGACTCAAGCTCCACAGACTTGGTCCAAGTCCTCATACCAGGGGATGCACACGTCTCAAAATAAGCCTCAAGTCTTTGAGTTGGTCTAGTCGAGCTCACAAGCTTTCCCTACAACTCTTGAATGGATGCCTAATGAAAGAATTATATAAATAATCTCACCCCACCACGTAAATCTCAAGAGTTAGTATATATTGTGTTTGGATGACTAAGTGTGAGATCCAAAGTCACATAATGGAAGTAAGATTGAATTTTGATTAAGGGGTGAGTAGTTAAAAATAGGAGAATTGTAGAGGGGGGTGAGATAAGAAAAGAAATTGAGGGGAGAGGAAGAGAAGGAAAGAGAGAGGATGTTGGAGAGTGGAATTATGTCGGTAGGGAGTTTATGTGAGTCATGTAACATTGTTTGCTATTGATGGCTATTGTTGCACAAGTAGTTCCTTTGACATCTACGCATACCAACCATCGCTATCGTCCATCGCCCTCCATTGTCTCATTTTTATTTTGTTTTTATTTAATTGCATTCACATATCAAAATAAGTGTGAAAATTTTAGAAAAATATTTATTGAATGGCGGTACAAAATAACAAATAACAAAAAAATAATCCATAAAATGGAAATTATTGTTTTTTAAAACATTTTCCAGCCATGATTAGTGAAAATTAAGATATGTTATTTGATGATTCTCCAATTTTGGAGGAATTTAATGCAAAATTGTTGGGAAAATGTGGTGGCATTTCATTCATTGCTAAGATGATAGGGGAGATTAATTTAAAATAAATAATGAGATATGAAAAATACACAGCAACGATGGGACAGAAATAAGAAGAAAATGATGAAATTGATGAAAAAATATTAGGAATAAAATGTTTTTGATTTTTTTTGTTTTACATTTTTTTTATTTATGTTAGACCAACAAAATATGGAGTGAATTAATTACGAAAAAAAGAAAAACTAAAAAAAAAATGCAATATGCCAACATTAGCTTAGTTCAACTGTACATGCATTTATTACAATACATTTACAAAAAGAATGCAGTTCATATTTTATTAAAGTAAAGATATGTTGAATTATTAAATAGAACATTTTAAAAACAAAAATAGATATAAAAATGAGCATTAAATAACATATTTTGTAAGATCTACTATTTTTAAAACTTCTCCATATAAAAACATATTATTTAAAGTTAAAAAATTGCATGAGTACCTTAAATATAAACATATGAACTCTGTAAACATATAAACTAGAGACATCCTATGTCAACTTAGCACCTCAAATAGCCTCTCAAATTTATTTTATGTTTCAATATTTAACAACTTTCAATTTTTTTTCACCATATATACCCGTATACATATCCAACCATGTATTAATTTAAATCTTGAATTTGCATAAATATAACAAAATAAAATATAATGGAAAGTTTGAATTGATATAATGATAATTTATTGAAATAGATAAAACGAGTAAATTAGAAGTTTAAATGAAGTAAAGTGAGGTTTTGAAGAAAAAAGGAAGTTGAAGTGAAGTGAAGTGAAGTGTAGAGAGTAGAAGAAAGGAATAGAGGATACGAAGAGGAGTGGTTAAGTATAAAAGAAATGGTTTGAAATTAATATTGCTTTGTTGAGAAGAAAAAGATGTTTGATGCATAGATCTCATCTACCTTCTCAAATGTTGGTGGGCCAAAATGAAAGAATTATTAAAAAAAAGGGTTTTTGTCATGTGAAGAATTTCAACGCAAAATGAAGAGATTAGATCTTAGTTAAAATTCTATAATTTGATTTAATTATATGCTAAGAAGTATCCAATCCAGAGAGTGGACTCCTGTCACCCATTTATTTTACTTTTATATTATATGAAGAAAGAAACAAGAGAACAGAGTTCCACGGACTGCTGCAATCAAAGATCGTGATGTGCAACCTCTCCAATTTATTCTGTGCGCCGGACTTCATGTGATTTCTCATTTCACTCCCCCACCGCCGTTCCACCTTTTCCCTCTCCTTTTTCAAATCTATATTTGTTCAATTTACAAACTTAAACCAGATTTATCAAATAGAATCTGGAATTCCACAAAACATGCCCTTCATTTCTCAATCTAAAATTTCAATTTTTTCTAAATCAATTTTGATACATTAGGAAATCGGATCTTTAATTTCAATAAAAATAAATGTGGATGTGTTTTAATTGATTTTATTTTAATTAAATAACGTAGTACGTTACGAACCTGTTTTTTATTTATTTATTAAATTTTAAATAGAATTAACAAAATACATAAAAGCAGATTTGGAATTTTATTATTAGTGATAAATATAGAGATATACATAGTAATATAGGATAGATTTCAAATCTTTAAACGGTATAAAAAAAGGAAGACAGGAAGACACCTGCATGCCAACCTACGTTCGAGTAACAATTATATGCACTTACCTAAATGAGTTAAAAGATTGATGTATAGGCTATGGTGGATGGAGACGTTGGATGAATATTTTTGTAAATAAGTAAGGGATATTAGGAGATTGTTTAATTTGTTGTGTATGATGGGATTTTTTATAGGATATAATGTAAATAAGGATGGAAATATGAAAATTGGTAGTATGAGGGTGGCAACAGAAATATAATAGCCACTTAATTTAAGCACCGACGTCACAGATGACGAGGGAGGAGGATGTGGTGGGGGGCGGGATCCGACGGTGAGAAAGGGTTTGTGAGATCTCTGGTGCTCACCCGCTGGTGCGTTTAACTTTACTCAACAAGGAAGCTAAAAATCCTTTGCTGCATGAGATTGAGATTCCAGGCGTGGGGGGGCGTCATAAAAACTAAAACCTTCCTTCTTCCTGCCCTGCGCTCATCTTTCAACCTGCATTTCGTTTTTTTCTCTCCCTTCCTTCGTCACTCTCCATTTATTCTCCAACCTTTCTTTTCAATTTTCCATTTTCCATTTTCCAGCTTCACGCGTTTTCAAACCCCACCCCCCTTCCCTTTTTGCCGCATTCTGCACTAAACATACTCTCCTCTTTTCACTTTTCCCATTCCTTCCTCCTTTTGCTTTTCCATTCCCAGATTTCACTTCCACACCTTCATACAGTCTCAGCTTGGACTTTCTTTGGAGCAGAGCCATGTCCAAGCTTCTGCTCCTTCTTTTTCTCATACCACTTACTTTTACCAAATGGGTTCATGCCTTTCACCTCTATAACCTCTCTGATTCTTCTCTCTTCGATTCTTACCAAACCTCCTTCGCTGCGACCCTTAATCCTCTCATCGTCCCTCTCACTCTCATTCATGGAGCTGATGCAAAACAAGCAGGTACTTTCTTTTTTCTTGCTAATTCGACTCTTCTTCCCCCTCACATTTTACTTTTCTTCTTACCCATCTTAGATTCGTTGATGTGAAATTGAAAAGGGGGAGTTATTGCTCTCTTCTTCTTGTCTTCCTGAACAACTATTTCTGGATACTGGATTCCTTTGTCAAGATTTATTTGATATTCATTCATTACTTGCATTGCACTTTACCTTCTTCCTTTTTTTTATCCACTCTCTCTTTTTTTTTTATTCCTCTGTAAAGTGTTCTTTTTCATATTCGGTCTCATCAGTTTTTTTTTCCCAAAATTTGTTAACTGCTCACCGGCGGATGATGTTTAGGCTTCCTTGCTTGTAGATGAGCACTGATTTTTCTAAAAAATGTATTTACAATGTTAATAGACCGATATGGATAGTGCTAAGTAGCTTCACTTTTCCTTCTTTTTTTTTTTTTTCTCTCTTTTTGTTAGAATTTTTTATATCACATAATTCATGTGTGCGTATTTGTATTTCTTTCTCTATCCTCTGCAGTCTGTTTGGATGGCACTTTGCCTGGATATCACTTGCATCGTGGATATGGGTCAGGAGCAAATAGCTGGCTTGTTCAATTGGAGGTTTGTTCGAAGAATGACACTAAAGAAAACATGTTTTTGAATTATTTGCCGATCAATTTTCAACTTGATGTTCTTTATGTGTCGGTGTGTGTATTATATGCTTCTCTTTCTTTCTGTTTTCCGGGTTCTCCCAAATATTCAGATGATATTCTCATACCCAAGAACTGTCAACCAACAGCTTATAGTGTCTATGCGTGTCTCTAATAGGTTATCAATTTTCCAATTTGGAATTGATATTAATCTCCAACTCTTCACCTTCCGGAGGTTTAGAAAAAGAAGTTGAATCCATTACCCAATCATCAAATTTGGAGCGATGACTTGATGGCATGTAATATGCTTAAGATTCTTACTTGTGAACTTTGATCAGTCTGGATACTGAACAATTGATTCTGTTTCTTTTCTTTCTAAAAAAAAAAAAAAAGAAAAAACCCTGGTTCATTTTGATTTCATCTTACTGTATTGTAAACAGATACAATTTCTCAAAGACAGTGGACTATCCACACATCTTATTCCAATTAAGCACTGTCCATCACCTCATTAAGCCAATGTGACACTTTGGTCGCACTCCCAATGCTATTTATTATTAATACCTTTACATCGTTAACTTTCCAAATGAGACATTAATATCAATATGTTAAAGATCTTAGTCCTGACCATGGTAATTGCAACATTACTCTGTCATCATACTAATCACGTCCAAACTTGAGACCTCAACTTGAGCATCTTTTGCCAGGGAGGTGGATGGTGTAACAATATCAGGAATTGTGTCTATCGTAAAACAACCAGGCGTGGATCATCAAGATTTATGGAGAAGCAGATACCATTTACAGGAATTCTAAGTAATAGAGCTGAAGACAATCCTGGTTGCTTTTCGTTCTCTCAAATTTGTTTATTTTCCCCTCAATTCCTGTCCTAGATTTTCCTCACATTGTATACACTAACAATTAGAATGTTCATACTTGCATTTCAGATTTTTTTAATTGGAACAGAGTAAAGGTTCGTTACTGTGATGGTGCCTCTTTTACTGGGGATTCAGAAAACAAGGTCTGTGAATTATACATTTTCATTTTTCAGTCTGCCAATGACAATTTCATTAGCAATAGGTGCCATTGTTACCCATTTTGAATAGAGTGAGCATTTTATAGGCTGCACAGTTGCAATTTAGAGGACAGCGGATTTGGTTGGCTGCTATGGAAGCATTGAAGGCCGAGGGAATGCGGTTTGCTAAACAGGTCCAGTTTACCTTTCGCACTATCTCAGCTTTTTTACTCTTCAGTTTTGGTTTATTATTATTTTTTTCCATGTTTTCAGGCCTTGCTTTCTGGATGCTCTGCTGGAGGTTTGGCATCTATTTTACACTGTGATGAGTTCAGAGAATTATTTCCAAGAACTACTAAAGTAAAATGTCTGAGTGATGCTGGGTTATTCCTTGATGTGTAAGAGCACTTATTCTCTTGAATCCTTTGACTATAGTTATGTTCATTACATTCCTTATGAAAAATCATCAGCCATGGCCTAAGTTTCTTCTAGTCTTCATTAGTTCTTCATTGAATTGCAGGGCTGATATATCTGGAGGGCACTTTATTAGAAACTTATTTGGAGGTGTGGTGGGCTTGCAGGTACAGAGTTATTCTATTTATCATTCGTAATTTTCTTGTTCTATCAGCTAATATAAACAGTTTAAAAACATAACCCTTGAATGCTGAACTTTAAAGAGTAATCCACTGGAAGCCAAGGGTCTCATCTCATGGTGATCCTTCTGATGTAAACCACTCTATGCCATGAATACCATTTATTTTATCATATTGATTTAGACTTTGGAAGCGTAGAGAATGATGGCTTGGTCTTGGAATCAGGTCATATTGTGGAGATGGAAGTAGTAATGGGCATCTTTCCTTACTCTTCCCTTCATATTGTGGAAATCGTAAACGTGTCAGTTTTTTTTATTTGAAGGTTCATTAAAAAATTTGTGGAAAATAGGACGATTAAACCTACTCGTCACTGTCTACCCCAACAAATGAGGAAAGTAAAGAGTTTTTTTTTTACTGCCAAACGTTGAGCAGGGGCGGATCTAGAGCCGAGTTTTGGGAGTGCCAAACATAAATAGCATTTTGGTATTTGTTCCATTGATTTTTAAACTTACAGACCATCTATTTTAGCACCTAATCATAAAAAGAAAAATGTTTTTGGTCTTCAACTTTCAATTTTTTAATTGATCTCTGAACTAAAAGTAATCATATCGGCTTTTGTAATTATTGTTCTAATTACAAACCCAAAATATTTGTTTTAGCCAACTTATGCAACTCTAATATATGCTCATGTCATGTGTGAACCTCTAATGTACATATTTAAAGTAACATTATCTGTTAACTAATCAACAACAAAATAAGTACGAAAACAAATTAGTTATTATTTTTTTAAAAAAATTAAAGACAAAATTAGACATTTTGAATATTCGTGGATTCAAAAGACTACAAATTTATAGACCAAAATAAATATTTTGAATGTTCATAGCTTAAAATAAAATTATACTAAAAGATTAGGAGTAAAATAGGACTTGAATTCAATACTTTATCATAAAATAAAACAAAATGTTTAACTAAAAAATAGAAGGAAATTAGAAATTGGAAGCAATGCTACATAAGAATGAAGTTAAGAAATATTTTTTTAAAAAAAAGAAAGAAGAAAACAAAAAGAAACAGAAGAAAATATTATAATTTTGAATGTTATCATTTTCTGGTGATATTACTGGAAATATGGATAAACTTCTTTTAGAAAAAGAAATTTACTTGTCATAGTGACTTGGCTGAATCACCAATCCTAGGGCTTCCTCTTCCATCTGTTATATGCTAGTAATCAGGATTCTGGGACTGCCAATATGTTAGCTGCATTGGTTATAAGTTCAGCATAATAACAGGTGAAGTAGTTAGTTCTGATTGTCTTCATCATTTTTCATTGAGGGGTAGGACACCTTTTTCCCAGATTTCTCTTTGTATTTTCTAACTTCATTAATACTAAGACGATCATTTGTTTTAATTTCTGATATGAAAGATAGTAATGGTAACAGCGCTTATAAGAGACGATCAGTATGTATATGATTCTATCTTCTTTCAGCTTGACTTTGCGAGAATGAATTTGAATTTTATGAAATAGTTGTGCTCATTTGAGCTTCTCTCTAAGAATATCAGTGTTAAATGATTGTGTGCTATAATGATTATGACAGGCAGCAGGAAGAAATTTGCCATCCTTTTGTATGAGCCATCTTGATCCAACTTCGGTAATTCTTTCCTTACCTAATTTGTTAGTCTCAATGTATATGAGAACTTCACGTAACAACAGCTATAGGCATGCTGCAAAACCTGTGTTCTCACTTTGTGTTCCATTTAATTATATTCAGTGCTTCTTCCCACAAAATGTAATTGCTGGAATCAGAACCCCACTGTTTCTTGTCAACGCAGCATACGATTCCTGGCAGGTATATTTTCCTGTGCTGAGAATGTTGTAACCATTTTATTCCTGGGTTGGTCTAATGTTGCGATCTCTTTCTTTTGCTAAACAGATACAATCCAGTTTAGCCCCACCTTCCCTAGATCCAGCTGGGTATTGGCATGATTGTAGGCTGAATCATGCGAAATGTAGCCAACCCCAGATTCAATTTCTTCAAGGTAACTTTCTACGAGTAGGATTTGATCAAGTTCTTAATTCTTTTGGCTATGAACAAGATCAGAGAAACAGGGTTGTCTGACTTTTGCTGCATGCCGTTCCTTTTTACAGGATTCAGAAACCAAATGTTGAATGCTGTTAGCGATTTCTCAAAATCCTCTGAAAATGGGTTATTTATTAATTCATGTTTTGCTCACTGCCAAACTGAGAGACAGGACACATGGTTTGGCGACAATTCTCCTGTCATTGGAAACAAGGTGAGCTCACTGTCTAGATTAGATTTCAGAAAATATCATGGATCCTATTAGCAATTCTGATCAACAGATTCAGTAGAGGAGGATAATTAATGAAATCTTTTAACATGTTGTGGGTTGGCATTATGCAGCCAATTGCTCTGGCTGTTGGAGATTGGTACTTCGAACGAGCAGCAGTGAAAGCAATTGATTGTCCCTATCCTTGTGACAGGACGTGCCACCATCTGGTTTTTAGAAGCGGTTAGCCTCAAAGACTGGTTTCTTCATTTCTGCAAATAATTTTTTTTCTTCTCTCGGTACGTTGTTGAAGGCAGTCATATTGCAATTTGATTAAGTCAATAAACAAGAAAGAAGCTGCTGAGATGACAAATGTGATCTGCAGTTCTTCTGCAAACTTGTTTCAACATAGAAGAAAGGTTGGTATCATCATCCTCTAGTAATTTAAATAGTTGGCTCAATTGGCTTTACCTTCATTGGGAAAAGCTTAGCATTGAAGCAAAAAAGAAAAACCACATCTTTTAGTATTCAATTCAAAATTTGAGAGTTGGCAATTGAATTACAGTTGAACCTAAATGTTCCATGATATGGTCAATTTGGATGTTGTGATGCTCCATTCAATGTTAATTATGTTATTCTTCACGTCTGAATGGTTTTTTTTTTCCTTCTATTTTTCTATTTATTCTTTTCTCTGAATTATGTTACAATATTAAACGGGGAATAAATACATCAATGAAAATGCATCTAATGGTATTTTAAAAAATAAAGAAAGAAAAGGAGGCATCTAGTGCATTTTTTGGGAAGTCAAATTAGGAAAATTGTTTTAATTAACAAAACGGTTATAAAATATTACAAATATAGAAAAATATTATTTTTTAAATATGATAGACCTAAATAGTCATTTATCAACTTGACAATTTTTGGTACTTTTGAAAATAACTCTTAAAATTATAGGGTAATTTATATTGTTTTAAATATGACAACATAATTATTAATTAAACCCAGAATCAAAATGACAATTATAATATACACATGAAAGGATTGAATTTTTATCACAAACGAGTTAGAAGTAAAGCCTAGAAGTAATACATTTTGTGCGCTATGATAGCTTCTAGTATAAAGTTGCTTGTGTTGTGTCACACAATCATACTTGGACAAAGTAGATTGTGAGCCCACTAATATAGTTAGTGTAGTAGTGATACGCGAGGGTTGACGCAGCAGGCAAAGACAGAGGGTCAAAAGAAATGTCATGATGCGATGAAGGAGGATATTGCATTTTCCAATATACTGAGATGAGTGGGTAAAAATGCTAGATTAAACATTAACCAAGAAGACAAACATCAATGCAATTATTAGAGTCGATGACAAACTTAGTGAAGGTTGGATGGGGCTCTCGGTCCATGACCAAAGGAGTCAAGATTCTATCATGAGTTTGGATGAGTGAGTTTGAAGTTAGATGCATGTTGTTGAAATATGTTAGCACGTCAAGTTTCATGTCAATAGTAATTCAAATGGACCATTTACGTTAGCAAGTGATATTTCTTCACATTCCACATCTTTTACTATGTTGACCTCAATTCATTTATTTTGAAATTATTTGTACTAAAAAATGTCATTTCTCCCGATTCGATACAAAACTAGTGTCTTCGTATCTTCATCTTGGTTTTCTAGGCAGTTAGACGAATGAAATACAAAAAAAAAAAAAGTATTGAATCAATGGATGGAAAGAAGAAATCTTTACTTATACAAAACAATAGTTAAAATTGTAAATAAGTATGCTTAATTAAAACTTCAAGTCGATAAATAAGGAACAACTTATTAGTTTAAGAAATATATGTTGATCCACCTCCTTAAAATTCAAATGATCATCCAACCAAAGTTGAATCTTTAAGGAGTTGTTTGGCTCCTTGATTTGGTATTAGATGGGCTTGGCATTTGATGTCAAGTCCATGTTAACAAATGGGGTAAACGAATTTTTTAAAATAAAAGAATTGGTAAACTATTTATGACCTATAGCAAAATTTTAATCTAAATTCAGATAACCAAAATTTTAACCAAGTTCAAAGTATCCATTTTTTTTTCTATAGAATGTAAATACTTTCTATTTTCTTCTATTTATGTAAATTTCCAAATTTTAATTTTAGTTCTCAAATTTAAATTACTACATTCACTTCCATTTTAAAATGATTTTTTAAATTATTACTATAATTTTTGGATGACGAGTCAAATAAATTAAATATTGAAATAATTTGAATTGGTTTGACTAAAAAAAATCATGCTTGTAAAAATTTGTTTATAATTTTTATGTATTAAATAAAATTTTTTTAAGTCAAGATAGTTAGTGGAATTTCTTATTGTTTTGAGCAAATAAATATATATATTTTTTATTTTTTTTATATATGTAAAAAAAAGAATTTTTTATTACTCAATTAAAAAATGAAAAATGGTACATTTTGGTTTAAAGAATAAAAATAAATGAATACATTAGAACTTTCCTTTTCATCCTTGTTTTATTTTTTTTTCATATTTTTTGTATGAAAAAATATGGATCTCCTTCCTCGACTAAAACTTGAAGAAAATAAATGACAAAAGCTTAAAAAAATTGAATATATTTGACACATAATTAAATTTTCAAACACACCATTATACATAATTTTAAATTTTAAGAGTGTTATCCTGGCTTACAAAATTTATGATTTAAATATACATTTTTTTTTCGTTGGTCACTTTAGCTAAAAAAACTTACTTATTTGGATTGACTTAAGAATTTTTTTTAAAAAAAACTTATTTTTATTTAAATTCTTTTGATAAAATCAATTTAAACTCATTTTTATATTACATGTTCATCGTAGGAAGTCAATCTTAACCATCACTAAATGTAACTCACTTGACTTTCGCTTTTGCATGACCCTGTTGCTATGCTTATTTTGAAACCTAGCTATTAGCCGCTTTTTAATGCTTTGCTTAATTGAAACTTTTGTAAACTCCATCAGATTACATGACTTGATATATTTTATAAATAGTTTGTAATATTTCTAATTAGACCATTCATGTTAATGCAATTGTAATCAAAATTATTGTCGTTGAGTGTTAAACTTTCTCGTTTTTACATTATTGCCATGAAAATCAATAAATCAATATATTAAATTATAGGTACAAAATATTAAAAAAATGAATCAAAAATTTTATACATGATAAATTTAGGATGTATGATTGACAAAAAAAAAAAAAAGATTAGCTAAGTCTAAGAATTCAAAACCAGCACTCCAAACACAAGCATTAGAAATCCAAATTCCCAATTCTTGCATTCCAAACACACACATCTGTAATCTTCAAGCATCACAACCACATCAAATAAGCCCACAGTCATTTAATTCTCAGGTATTTGATTTCGAACCTGCGCAACAAATTAAACGCCCTGTTTTGTAACCTTGTACTTCTTGGTATGTGTTTTTCAAATTGATTAAATTAAGATCAATTTGTCATCTCCTTCTTCTCCCTTTTATGTATAAAACATATATTCATTTAGATTTGTAATGTGTTAACATTTCTTAAAGGATTTGTTTGATGAGTTTCGTGGAAAGAGGAAAAATTCAAGAAATAATAATGATTTGAAAGAATTGGGGATGAAGATGGAAGTTGCTTGGGGACGATTGAGTGCTAAATGACATAAGTAACCTTAAATGAGAAACCATAATACATTAATATTAATAAACGATGATTTGACAACGCAATGATATAACGAAAATCATATTAAATTTAATGGTACAATTCATACCTAAGAAGAAGACAAAAGGTGTGATAATTTAAAGTCTTCATTTTCTTTTCAATAAAAGTGTTCATAAATAATAATTTCACAGCTGAAACATATATTTAAAGCGACTATACATATATAACATTTACTTATTATAAGATTCAAAACTAATAATTTGTATAGATTTATGTAAGTGTATCAATTTGCAATCCTTCAAATTTTGTTAAGCTTATGATTTGAGGATGTTAGGTGTGATTTTGAGCTAAATGGTATAATTAACATTTAGAAATGTCAAAGTCAAGAAGAAGCACAGTACAGACTGAAAGAAATAATTAATTAAAGACCGATGTGGGTCTAGGAAAGAGGGTTGACTTGGGTCAAGATCAAGCCAATGGTTGAGGTTAAGACCACTTGTCAAATGCCCAACGAGGCATGTTTTACTCATGTTCTGAACTAAAATCACACCTGATACCTGAGATATAGACCAAGGAAAACGCTTGATTGGGACCAACCCTAGCCAAATACAAAACCGAGCGAAATCCTTGGCTCGTTAGGTTATCTCCTTATCTTAGGGCAACTTGAAAACATTAAAAAACAATTGAGGGTCAACTTTCTTTATAAATCCATCGTTATGACTTCATTTGAGGTATCTAAGAACTTTTGAGTTCGTCTCTATTATTTAGTTTTATCTCTTACTGAATTAGACATAAGAGCATTTTTCTTTGTTTTGCAGGTTTTTTCTTCCCCAAATTACAAATTCACTATTGTTGTGGTCACATGGAGGTCATGTGGGTTTTTCCTTCCAAAATTTAACATCAACCGAGTCAATTAAGGGTGTGTTTGGTTTAGCTTTTCAAGCATTTAATTTTGAAAATAATTTATTTTGAATTAAAAAAATTGAATTATTTGACGACTACTCAAAATAATTTTTGAAACACTCATAAAGTAGATTTTCTTCCGTCAATCCAAACAAACTCTAAACTTCTAAATTTTATAAGTGGATCAATTTAGACAATTCATTATGATTAACCTTTAAAAATTACTCATGATTAATTTTCTAACATGCCTAGACTTAATCAAATTCCAATTTTACAAAATTGACAAATAGAGTAAATGCATAAACAAATAAGACTTTAAATAATAAAATAAAATAAAAACATGTCAAGTCACCTTTTGTTTAGCATTGAGAACAATTAGAGACAACCACTTAAACTCATGGATCTAAATAAATCGGTTAAACAACAAATAAAACTTTAAATTAAAAAAAAATCGACTAATACCAAGGTTATCTCTTAAAATTCCCCAGCTGAGGGTCACAATTGAAGTCCAAACTCAACTTTTTGTACAACGAAGCTTTGACAATGTAATCTACAAAAATCGAGAGAACGGTTATGTCAGGTTTTTCAAGCATGAGACTTGGAGACAAAATCTGAGGTCATCTAGATAGATAGTGTCAGCGAGGATGACTACGAGCTTGTTGAATGTTCAAAACATCTCGGAGTTAATTAATGAGTGCACATTGTGCAAAGACTATCATGACATCGTCCATGGGCGACAACCTGAGCACAAATGGATCCGACATGTCCTAATTTCTAAAATTGCTAAAGACCAAAAAGTCAAGTTGCTGGCTTTGGAAATAATGCATCAAAGCTAGTCTTGAAATATTTGAAAGTTTTAAATTGTTTCCAATTGTGCATATTAATTTATCTCCAGTTTCACCTAATGAAATTTTATCTTTCATAATTGTGATATTGTCCTAGACATGTTATTTTTATTGAGATAAAAAATATTAAAGGTCCATGATCGTAGGCAAGTAAGGATGCATGCTACAAGTTCAAAATGTTCATTTGGAGGTAGACCATTCTATATCGGTAGATACCCTTTAGCAATGTAGAAACTAACAAATGATCAGTTGTTACCTTAGCAATCAAGGTGATGAGACTTACCAAAGCTTGAGTAAAATCCTAGAGGCACTTAGGTATATGAACCTCCTCGTGGCAAGGGTGGTTAAGGAACACTTCTAAAGAAGCAAATACATAGGATATCGAGAGCAAAAGCAGTCAAATGGTGCTTGAAGGCCGTTATGCAGCCAATCCAAATTTCAATTATTATCAAGACGATGACAATTTAAGTGAAAAAAAGTGTCACAATCATACTTAAGCAAGTGAATTGTGACTTTACTAAGGGGCTTAGACAAGAAGAAAACATGCTGACACGTTGTTAGTAAGCACGTCGACATGTCAAGCAATCACTATGACACATGAAAGATCAGTGTCATTCGTCAAGCCAAACAAAGAGCGGAGAAGTGTTGTGTTGTGATATGAATGAGGAAGATGATGCATCATCCAACACAACAAGAGAAGTAAGCAAGCATGCCAAGTTGAACATTAAGCAAGAAACAAGAATCAGTGTCATCAGTGGTGTTAGTGACAAGCTTATTGGAGGCCAAAAGGGGCCTCAAGTAGTGACCTCTAAAGTTAAGGTTCTGTCGCCAGTTTGGACGAGTGACTCTGGATTTAGATGCATATTGATGAGATATGACAACACGTCGAATTTCATGTCAATCGAATTCAGACAAGCTCTTTATGTTAATGATTAGAAGTACATTTCTTATTATCCAATAGTGACACTACAAGAAATCGGGGTATTCTCGACGCATTACAACGTTGGCCGAAATAGCAAAGTGCATCAACCAAACTATTGCCAACGTCAAATCCTCCGTTGGCAAGAACGTTGAGAAAACATTGTCGGTAAAACTTCTTCTGACGAGTGAAATGGACGATGTCAGTATTGGCGTATCTCTGATGCAGTAAATTCTAACGCATAGACGACGTCGGTAGTGGAATCATCTAGATGTAATCTATGTGCGAGGAACAAGACGTCTCGTCAGGAAATATTTATCCTACATCGTCTACGTACGTTGGGGAAAATCATGATCCCAATGTGTGTTGTGTCGGGATAAATTTTTAAAATTTTAAATTATTTTGTTATTTTATTATTATTTGTTTTTGTTATCGTGAGGTATTATTTTCGATTTCGCTTCCTAAGGCAAATAACAAAATTTGTAAAAAATTATGAAAATAAAAAAAATTGCAATTTATAAAACAAGATACGAAGTATGTATAACAAAAATTACAAATAGGATGTTTAAAATGTTCAAGAAATTACATTAAAATAAAAAAAAAAACCTACACCTATATCCTATTAGATAGTCACAGACACCAAATAAATAATGCTAAACCTACAAATGACATAAAAGTATAGTTAGAGTATCACTGATGCAAAATTAAAGAAATTAATTGTTGAAAAATATGTATCCCAAATGAACACGGTCTTCTCTGTGTCTGACTCGTATCGTCGATCATTTTTTCATCTTTTCCATTTGCTGTGCATAGTTTTCTTCCATTTTTCAAACAGTTTCTTTCATTTGTCAATCACGATCTACTATTGTTGATCACGGTCTGCCATTAGTCGGTTCCGCTTCTCCTTTCTTAGTCGTTGTTCTTCAATTAGGCGGTTAGCGCTTTCTAGACTGGTCCTTAGTTTGCTAACCTCTGTTATTTGTGTCTAGTGGTGATAAGAGGAGGAAAAACTAGAAGCAGAACTCTTCCTGGACTTGGGCTTGGGGCCTCAACCAAGTCCTTTTAAGTAGCCCGATTATCTACCAAAAACGGTCTTGCATATCTCGTCTCTAGAGAGTGGTTGAGAAACCTCTGGGACGGGCTAAGACTAAAGTTTTAGCATTTGATTCTGCACAATACAAGTTTGTAAGTTGGGAGATGATCAGAATTAAAATAGCAAGTAAAATAAAAAGTTTTGATAAACTTACATGCACATCCGATGCTACCTATGAAACTAACTCGCTAATCCTACTGGCATGTGTTTCTCAAAACAACTCAACACGATCCACTAGGTGATTGTGTTCTTTAGTGAGTTCGGCCTGTCGTTGAAGGAACGACTTGGATCCGCTCCAGTGGTTGTAAGGCTATTTCGCTCTAATAGCCTTGGTAACCCTTTGATTGTTCCTACATTCAAACAAATGATCAAACCGTTGTATCTAAACGGCAAATTAAATGAAGTACTGTTAATTAATTTTAAGATAGACGATATAAATCACCTGGAATTGTGCAGTCATGTAATGATCACAAAGAAAGTGTCAGTCTTGCACACAATTGACCAATCTCGATGTTGAGTTTTTTCAAGGTCGCTGTACTTCTTGAAATGTGGGTAGTTGTTTTCTCTGAATTCCTTCCACACACTTAGCATTTGATACTCAACAAACCGAGTAAGTCCTGGATCTTTGAAATACAGCACAGACCATTGCTACAAAAGAAATAAGGTTTGATGATTAGTCTTCTACATATGTAGGTTCAATATATATATGTTAAAATATTTACAAACTTTCCGCTAATCTGCCCTTGATGACCTCGATGTACTCTCGAGGTACATCAATCCATTTCAGAGCCTGGATCGAAAACATGTCTTGCGTTAACACACCGATCTTGTAGCTGAAACGATGGGTGTGTGACGAGATAGGCCTGTCCCCTCCTGGGGAGATAGAAATTGGGATCCTCCCATTTTGCTGTACGTACCTTTCCAACTCCAAGTTTCGGGAGTGCTGTCGTCTTCTCGTAGTGGGAGAAGGTAGAAATGGATCTACTAAAAAACACATTATCTCTTCTTCTAAATCTACCCCACTGTTAAACAACATTTCATTCTCCAAACCTTCCTCCATCTCTTCTACGTGTTCAATATCAGCTTATAAATCATGCATCATACCTAACGTTTCATTTTCTTCAGAAAATGAGTTACTGCTAGTTCCTTCATCAAAATGATTACTACTACTTGTTCGTTCATCAAATCTTTGCGTACCTTTGTGCAAGTTTATGGGCTCTCCATGATATACCCAGTCTATATAGGAGGGGACTATTTCAGTGGTTAATAGATGTCGCTCCACACCCTCTAATGAGTCTCAATTTGAATTCATACATCTCTTGCCCAAACATCTTATTTGTCCGTAATTATTGACGTGATACTTTGCAACCTTTAAAAATTGAAAATTTTTTTCTTTGTACTCAATCGAAAACCCATTCCTAAGTTTCATCCAATTGTTGTCTATCTCGTTAAAAGCCCAAAAACATAAATAGGTTGGATTAATCTTATATCTCTCCTCTCAAATACTCCACGAATAAGTTATGCCCAATCTCCCAACTTGCAATAAAGTTTAAGTTTAAATATAAACTTTCAATCTACCTAACACTTCTAACATACTTAATTAAAAGCTACCTAAGAATCTCCAACACTACTAACAGATTAGAAATTAATATTGACATAAAAAACTAGGCTACCATAACTACAGAATAGCCATAAAATAAATAAACCACAGATTATGTCAACCTTTTTAATTACAAGCTATCTAACATTTTCAAATATTCAAATTCGAATTGAAATTGAAATTTATATTTAAATTCAATCACAAATTCAAATTAAATAACAATCTCGAATTCAATATCGAATTCAATAAACACACCGCAATTCAATATAACCCCCCTCCCCAAATTCAATCTAACTCGTGCAAATCTCAACACACTCAAATTCAATACTAAAATGTAGATCATAAAAACAATTCAAATTCAATAGTAAAATCTAAAAATAATTCAAAATTTAAAATTAACTTCAAATACATACATTATATCAATACATAATATCAACACACAATATCAATACACACATTACATATATACATTTTTTTTAATACATAACATACATTTTAATCTAAATCCTAAAAACATACATTATATAATATATACATTAATTTTTCTAATTTTTTTTTTTAAAAAAACAAACCTTGATTGAGAGACTAACCGTGGTGGACGACGAGGGAGGACAGTGGGCGACGAAAAACCCTGACGATGAATGACGTACGACGAACGGTGGACGACAACGTCGAACGACGAACGAGCTCTCAACCGCTCTCTCTTTTTCTTTTGCTTTCATTCTGTTCTGTGTTCACAGAACACAAAACAAATAGTGTTGACCTTTTCAGACACAGCTCGAAAACGTCGGCCAATACGCCTTTTCCCGATCCCATAAAGTGGCATGTCAGAGTTAGTGTAGACCAAAGTAGACATTTCACTAATGACGTCGGAGAAAGCTAAACATTAAAATTTATTATTCAATCCCCCCGACAAAGTCAACAACGACATCGACATAGGGTTCAACCTTCTCCGACGTTTGTGCACAAACGTCGGGGAAGGTTGAACATTTAAATACTTATTTAAATTTTCTTCGACGTCCACCTCCACGGTGTCGGGGACAATTCAATGGTTACATATTTATTTCACCATTTCATTGATGTTTTCCTCCACTAACTTCGTCGGGAAAAGTGAACAATTAAATCATTATTCCAACTTTTCTCGACATTTCTATCCTCAACGTCAGGGAACCATTTCCCAACGATTTTCCTTGGGCGTCGGCAAAAACTGTGATCAATAGTAAAAAATCAAAATGGGCGTAGTAGTCCCGATGTCATTCCTTCCCTAAACCGATGCCTCTTGGCTTGCGTCGGCAGTGGTATGTTGGGGTCGACGTTTTGTTTCCCAACGTCGGAAATCCCCGATTTCTCGTGGTGTGAACAGAGGGAAAGGGTTCGAAAGATAATGTGACCGATGAGTCTTAAACCAAAGGTTCATGATTGATAAAAAAAAGCTAAAAATAGTTCATGATGCAAACAATGCAACACAGTAGCCATATGATCAAGTTAACAAAAAAATTTGTGAATCCATCTTGGGTAGTATGGGAAGCTTTCGACCTAGACACAAACGTGCAAATTGAAATCATGTGACTAGTAGAGGGATGGATCCTTAGAGGGATGGATCCTCCCATGTAATAAAATTTACCTTTGGTGCGATTGTACTAACAAAATGATTTGTATAGATTGACTAAGAGCATGTTTGAACTGGCTTGAGAAAAAAAATGTTTTTCAATAATCTCATATTTATTTTTTCTTTCGATAAAAATTGTTTAAGATACATTTCAAAAATTATTTGATTGGTTTGTCAATCTCTCCCACTTTTTTCAAAATAACTTATTTTTTTAATGTAAATACTTAAAAATATATTTCAAACACTAAATATTGTTTCAAGTTATAAAGTAGCTCGACTCTTAAATAGACAAAAGTTACAAAGTAGCTCGAGGGCTAGCTCTAAGTCTAAAGGGGATTAGAAGACAGTTCTACTACTGGACTAACTTCTAAAATTGATATTATTTTAGTTTTTTTAAATATATGTAATATAAAAAGCATAAAGTTGAGAGGGGGCTCGATGCTCCAAACCTATTCTAAATTCACCAATTTTTTTAGATTATATTATTGCTCTTTATTATAGCCTAAATCAACATAAACTATTCAAAGAGAACTGCCTCAACAAACTATAAGATAACAAAGATTTTACAATTGACACTTAACTATGTGTGTATTGTAATTTCCTAATGAAGAAAAAAGAGTATTGAAATATAATTGAAGTGGATTTGAAAAACAGAAAAAATAGAAATGAGAAATTATTGGAATATCTCGAAACCCAACTGATTAATGATGATGGCTAAATGATTAGAAATTTTAGCAGCAGCAACAACTAAAGTTGATTCTTTGAAGCTCTCCAATCTAATCATTCATCCCTAAAAAAGTAAGAATAACTAAAGAAGAGAGAGTAGAAGGTATATTGCATTGAGAAAGGAAATGAACATATATTTAATTTGTGGAAATTTTATTTCAACATAGTGTTGTAAAAAATATGATTGCCTTGAATGTGCGAATTCAGAAGTTTCATCCATCTATCTCAACTGCTGAACACAAATTAAAAACAATTTTTTGCACTCATATATGTTCAAAAGTGCAACATTGTGGTGACATCTTTTAATAATGAAAGAGAGTTGAAGGAAGTATATTAATTTGAAAATGAGAGAAATGTCATAATATTGACAAAGCCGAAGCCAAAGGCCGAGGCGGCAAATGTCAAAATAATACATTGCCTTCCAAAACTCCTAATAATTTGGGTGCACATGCACTCTCCATATAAAAAAAAGAAAATCACTTACCTAATATATTCCAAAACTATCTTCTTTCTTTTTTCCTTCTTCCATATTTTTTTATGTCTCACTTAATTGTGCCTGCACATGCCCAAACCCACAGCCGCTATCCCCCCTCATATTCTTCTGTTATATTTTATTTCATATCATATATATGATTCCTAATTAAGTTCCATCCAACATTCGATGCACTTGGCAGGAAAAAAAGTTTGACTTTAGTTAATCATAAAACCAACCTCTCAATATAATCTCATAACTTGCATAACTTTTTAGCACTACAAGAATACATAATCTTGGTCGATTTCACTCTATTTATAAATGAATGCTAATATGACAAACAACAAATGAAGAACCTACAAAGAAATGTTTCATAATTAGACAAAATGCATGCATATTATTAGCCTTGGGATTTGAGAATTTGAAAGAGAGAAACTATACTTAGCACTTCTTTCCAATCTTACAAACTTTGTGATCATTAAGGTTTGCCCGCAGTGTACAACAATGAATATGCAGGAGAGAAAAACCATCTCATATATGGTGGAATATTTGTGGGTTTTTAAGAGATAAAAGTGCAATAAATGAATTTTGAAGTTGAGATATGGATTAAAGTCTGAAGTTGGGAGTATTGTGGCGTCGTATTCGCATTCTATTATTCCATGTGGGAAATTGTGAGGGATGAATATAATGATGATTGGGTTAAGAATGTGGCAGAAAGTTTTGTATTTTATTTTGACAGTGAGGGTTAATGGATAAAGTGTAGATAGTAGGTTCGAAAAAAAGGAGAAAGACTGATTGAAATTCCTTTGTCCGCTGCTTCTGACATTTGTTGTATTGTATTTGTATCGAGTCAAGTAGTGTGCGAAAATGAAACCCAAACATCTCTATCCACATTTCTACTTTTCGTACCACACATACACCAGAAATTAATACACACAATTCATATAATAACCAGCTTTTTTCACTTTTCTCTCCCTCTATCCTATATTTTTACAAAAAAAAAGATAAAAAAATCTCAAACTGAAAGACAAGACAACGACCAAACATTAAATTAACTAATTTCCCAATCTTCACCACAATTCATGTTTCTTTCTCTTCATTTACACAAGATGAATAATAATGCTACCACTGCACACATAATCTCTACTAAGAAGAATATATATTAATAATTATAATCTATGAACACAAGGAAGCATATGGAGCTTAAAACCCAAGAAAAGAAAAAAAACTCAATTTACTTGAATGTTGGTTTTTTGTTTAAGGAAAATAATTGGGTAGGAGAGAATGAGAGTTAAAGGGTATTTCCAAAAGAAACAGTAAGAGTATGGAGGTGTTTGTTATATACAGCAGCATCGGAGGAAGGTTGTTGCCTCTGCCACCCACCGCCACCGCCACCGCCCTCCACTATAAACCCTGTTTCCGCCGCAGTACTCTCTACATACATTGAATCATCTGTTTGAGTATGAGATTGAGCTTCTTGATTTTGTAGTATAAATGGATTATTCCCCACAAATTCCGACCATTTCATGTCTTCCGGTAACTGGGTTGTATTCAATTTCTCTGCTTTAGTAGCGCAATCGGGAAGCCCCCAAGAGAAGTTAGCAGCGTCGAAGAAATTGTTGTTGAAAGTAGTTGATTCCCAATTGGGTACTTGGGTTTTTATGGGAATTGGCGGCGGAGGGAGAGTGAAACATAGAGAATTTGGATTTGGATTTGGATTTGGATTTGGGTTTGGTGGGTAATTGAGATGATGAAAAGAGAGATAATCGGAGGTAATATCAGAAGATGTATTGGTAGTGGAAGTTTGGAAAGGGAAAAATTCATGAGTTTGTGAATAGATTTGAGAATTGGAGTTATGTGGATTGATAATGATTGGGATTGAGAGAGGAGGCGTTGTATCATTTTTATTATTATTAGCTTCATCGGAGGTGTTATCAATATCATTGCTTCTGGCTGGGAGTTTACTCTCACTCTCATTCTCAACATCGCCGCCGCCGCCGCCGCCGGATACCACAGGCTTATGCGTGTTGGGGTCAATTCCTTTTTGTCTAAGTTTCTTCTTAATACACGAATTCCACAAGTTCTTTATTTCATTGTCTGTTCTCCCAGGTAGCTGAGCAGCAATTTGAGACCATCTAACAAAAAGAGAGCAAGCAGAAAGCCGCATTTTTTTTTGTTTTAAAAATAAACATAGACAGAGATGAGAAAAATATGCAAGAGGGGAAAGTGAAAAGAGTGAGTATGTACCTGTTACCAAGGACAGAATGAAGTTCAATGATCAAATCTTCTTCCTGTTGAGAGAAAGGGCCTCTTTTCAAATCAGGGCGTAGGTAATTAATCCATCTGAGGCGGCAGCTTTTTCCACAACGTTGAAGGCCTAGAAATGAATTGAATTGAGTTAAATGAAGTGATGAGATTTACGTTTGAGATTAATAACAAAATGAAAAAAGTAAGGTAGGTACCAGCGAGTTTAGGGACAGAGCTCCAACAGCCATGGCCATGCTTAGTGATATAATTGAGAAGCTTTTCATCTTCATCTGGAGACCAAAGTCCTTTCCTTAGCTTCTGTTTATAGCAACAAGAGTGCCTTCCCATGTGGAGATTAATTTCAAGAGAAACGGCAAAAAAAAAAAAAAAAAAAAAAAAAAACAAATGCAATGGCTCTTGCAACACACACGACACAACTTATTAATAAAAGTTAATTAATTTAAGAAAAAAGGTGTAAGGTTGAAGAAATGTCAGCAACAGCAAATGTCAGCAGCAGCAACAGGAAGAGGAGAAAAAGAGAAGAAAGAGAAAAAGATGGATGATAAGGAAGGCTTAAGAAAGGGAAATGGTAGGGATTCTGAATTTAATAGGTGCAGGGCAGCCCCCCCTTCCCTTTTCTTTTCTCTTCTCGTCATCACCTTCCACGTCACCACTTCTCTTCTCTTCTGGACGGTCACGATTCATTTCACAGCTGCTTTCAATACCATTAAACAATTTGACTTGTATATATGTCTCTTCACTCTTTATTTTTCTCTCTCACTATATATATTATCCATGCACCGACGCCTCTTCCTCTCGACTTATTCTTTTCTTTGCTCTACTTACTCAGTTAATAACTCGTAAGTAAATAAGTTTGAAGCTAACAGGTTGGAGTTTCCTAACTCCACACGCCCATTACTAATCCTATTCAACATTTTTAACAAATCACTTCATTTTCAAGTTTGTATATATATATATATATGTATAGTCTATAGGCCGCCCATTTGAATTCAGTCTCTGCTCTTCTCATTTACTTATTACTTCTAGCTTAATCTTCCAAGATTCTAGTTAATAAATTTAAAGTTAAAATGTTGAAGTTAGTAATATTCAATATCTATAGACTCATTTAGATTCAACTTATGTTTTGTAAGCATTTATAAACTCAATTCAAATAAGAAACTTTAGGGAATTTCTAATGAAACTTTTTGTCTTGAGTTGTTAAATTTTAGTAGATTATTTTTTGAAATATTAAATTTAAGTAATATATTTACAAGAAGAATCTTCAAAACACAGGAAAGGAAAGGGAAAGAGGGTTTGTGTTATATATATATATATATATATATATATATATATATATATATATAATATTTTAAGACAAAAAAGACATAATTAATTATGTTAAGTTATCAATCAACTCAAAAGTTTAAGGTGATGGATGATGATATATTTAGAATTTTACATCAACCATCTAACACTTATATTATAGACTAGATAAAAGTAAGTTAAAGTTTTCCTTATTTTGTTTACTAATAATTTAAGTTAGTGAAGTGGATTGATCAATGGGATTGTAATTGTATGGAAAGCAAGAGTGGAAGATGAAGGTTTAGTAGGCGGTGAGTGTAAATTAGAAGATATTTCAAACCCCAAATGTGGAAACCTAGATTCCAACTCCCAAAAGAAAGAGAAGAGTTTGAAGGAGAGAGGGAATGGTAGGAGTAGTAAAAATATAGCAATTAAAAAAGATATATAGTTGGTTATATATATATATATATATATATAAAAGTGTTATTAATTACTTTATACAATTGGTGTTCAAAACTGAATGGGGCATCTCCTTTCTTGACTAAATAACATTGAGGAAAATGGGTTATAAGAAAAAGGCAAGGAGAGTGCAAATAAATGAAAGAATATAGAAAAAATATATGAAAATTGGGGATGGAGTACAACCAAATAACAAAACAAGTAAACCCTACAGCCTCATTATGGAACATATATGACATTGACACCAATATAATAATACACATTCATACTTGTCTTTGGTATAGTTTTAGTTCCTCATTACATTTCTTAATCCTCAAAACATGACAAATTCCCATGAATTATTATTATTATTATTAACACATACCCACTACTTCCACCCTCCTTTTTTATTTATTGCCAATTACACCAATTAAACCTCTCTCCCTTCTTACTCAAACTCATCCCCTTTTAGTAAAATATTAATTTTCCAACCTAAATCAAAACTCTCTCTCTCTCACTCTCCAATCCATTTTTAACGCTCTTTTGCTTTTCATTTAATCATCAACCTTACGTCCTACCATCTATATTACTATCATTCTCTCTCGTCTTTTAATCTTGTGTTTGTTTCTTTTTTTTTCTTTAGGCTCTACACAATAACTAAAACTTATGCCTATGTTATTAACCATTTTTTGCTTTTAGGTTTTAAAAATTAAGCTTAAAGGGCAATCATTTCAACCTAAAAACTTAAGCTAATTAGCAAAATTAGTAAATTTTATATCCAAAATATTTATATACATAACAAATTAAATACCACTCATAATTATGGTTAGACTATTACCATTTTTCACTAATAGATACTAATAGATATCTATTAGTGTCTATCACTTTTTATCAATGATACACTATGAAATTTTGCTATATTTATATATATTTTAAACAATTTTGTCATTTATTAACCTTATATCATCTAATATTATAAGAAATTGAGAAGTAATAGATATAAATTTTAAAAATGAAATAGTTACATGATAGAAATCTATAATACTCATCTCGAAGTTAATGATTTTGTCCAGTACTCTCATCTCACGTATTGTAAAGACGAGAGTTTTAAACATTTAACAATATAATAATAGAATTTTTAAACAGTACTTGAGGTGATGAGGTAGGACTATGATTTCTTTTTTGTTTAAAAGAACCCCTTGGACATTGTATGTGAATCTCCCATGAAACCACCACCATGTAGATTTAAGATATTTGCGTTGGTACATACATATGTAAGTGAGAAAAACAACTGCAGTAGGCTATCGTGGTTCTTATTTAAATGTAAGTGAGAAAAACAACGGCAGTAGGCTATAGTGGTTCTTAATTACATCTCTTTTGACTTTTATATTTTTAAAGGAAAAAGAAAAGAATGGATGGAATTTGTTGCTACGTGTACTTGTTTTTCACCTTCTTTAATTATTTTTTTTTCCTCCTCTTCAACTGCTGTCTTTACCATAAAATTTGTGAGTGAAAACTGTCAATTCAAGATTTGGAATATGCTCTTCCAAGCCAATCAAGTCATATCTGTCTGATTTTAAACAACAAACCAATTAATTAACTGAGAGAAAGTTTAGAAAGAAAACAAAACCAAAAAAATGCTCCTGTATGATAATTAATTAATTAATTAATTAGCAATTAGGATTTTTTATTGTTATTATTATTATTTTATATATTGCTTCCAAAATGATGTGTTAATATTTGTAATTGGTAAGAGCATGCATGTGCATAGAAAGGATGAAACAGTCTTCTACTTAATCATTGGTTAAATAATAAAATTTTAGAAAAGAAAAAAGAGGGAAAGGGAAAAAAAGGGTTTGAGTTTATAAATATGGGGAATGGGCTGTCTGATAGTAATAATATTATAGAATTAATGAAATAGGAGACATTGTATGTATATGTGTGTGTATATATATATATATATATGGATAATTAAGTTTTAAAATGAGAATCGAAAAGAAGATGCTCTCTCAATATCTTGTATTAAAACTGCCAAAAAAATGAGCTGTTCTGCTTGCCAAGTCAACCCATATTTCTCCCCTCCTCCATGTTCACTCCATATCCTTTCAATCCCCAATTAATATATTTTATGTTCGTATATATATATATATATATGTACAATACAAACGTCTCTCTTTAATTTTATGTTTTTATATTTATCACCCCATCCATTATTTCCTCTAATCTTTGTTAATTTACTTTGTCCTTATGTCGTAGAAGATATTCAAGGCACTTCACAGTTTTGAGTGACTAATTTTTTTTTATCGATTTATTTAAGAGCTATTGAATATAATCTAACTTATATATTCTTACTTAATAAAGTTTTTAGATTAAATTGTTAGTTTGATATGAAAATTTTGAGAATAAAAGTAACCTTTAACCTCATTTTTGTTTGAGTGTTTCTTCCATTTGTTAGATGGAAGATTGGGGGGTTTTTTGAGACGATGGAAGAAGATGAAGAGGTGAATGAAAAAGGAGGGGGCCCTTTTGAAGAGGGATCGTATATATTAATAGGGCAGACAAGGGGTTGGGAGATGATTTGGGTAATAACAGAATGAATATTGTGTATATATGTTTAGGTAATACACAAACTGCTGAGCTGTCGATTCCTTCTCTTCATAATTTCTATTTCAATCATCACTATAAACCCAATATTCTATTTTATTTTCTTTTAATGCACATATAAGTGATTCACAAGTTAAAAAATTAATTCTAGGGATTTCTTCCAATTTAATTAGAACCATTTTGATCAAATTTTCAATTGGAATTAAGCAGGCCCACCCCCAGCACATAATTACTATTCCTCATCCCTTATTAAAAAATAAATAAAAGTTAAGAATAATATAATGGCCTCCTTAATAATAAAGATTTTGTTAATTAGAATAATAATCCCCTTTTAATTCATTTAAGTTATCGAAATAGGAAGAGGAAAATATATGGATTATGGAATATGGTTTTTGCAATGAAGTAGTAAAAGAAGTTTAAATTTAATGTAACGTTGAAAGAGGAGTCATGGGAAATTTGAAAGAATGTAAAGGGAAAATCATGATTTGATTAAGAAATGAAAGAAAAAGGTTTATTAATTAATTTTAAGATTAGAAGGGTTGATGTGAAGTTTATAAAAAGGAAATAGAGAGAGAGAGAGAGAGACATATAATCCATATCCCTTCAAAAATGGAGAAAGACCTCTTTGCATTATCTTCCAATCAGTCTTTTCCTAAGCCCTAATTCTTTGAAACAGACAACTAATTGACAACATAATTTTTTCCTTTTTTTTTTTCTTCTTTTGATCTCTTGAGAAATCATTCATTAATTTTCTTTTTATTACCTTAACTATCCCTTTTTTTGTTCAGTCTCATTTTCCCCACTTATTTCACTATTCCTCTTCCATCTTCTTCTTTAACTTTCTTTTTTCCATCTTCTTCTCCTGTTCAATAAATTAACCCATAAATTCTTCATTGAATTTTTTTATGCATTTTTTAAACTCTTTATTCATTTCAACCTTGAATTACATTGACTCACATTAATCTAAGTTTTCTTTTTAGTTATTAGTATATATTGGCCTATTCAACTATAAGGTTATTTGATCAAGAATGTATAAAATGAAATTATGAAATAAACCTTTTTAGAGAAAACACATACATCCAAATTTTAGAATAAATGTTTATTTGATGTTTAATAAGAATTATCCATCCCAAATATCTATATTTCTTCCTCTAGTTGTTTCTATCCATTTTTCCTATTTTTTTTTTCAATCTGTTGTTATTTTTCTTTCTTTCATTTTTAAATACTTTGAATACTTTTTCAACGTGTTCATATATATTTAGATATAGTGTTTCAAATGTTCGTTCAGTTCGTGAAATGAAGACGAATGAAAAACGTGATCAAATTGCAACATTTTTGTCTCGTTGATATTATATTGTTTCGAAGAAATTATTGATCTTATTTATATTTTGTTGTTGAAAATTAATTATATATTTTTTTCATAGTTATGTATTTACATTTCAAGATATTTATGATTCTAAAATTGAATTGTAAAAAAAAAAAAAAAGAGTAAAATTAATGTTTAGATTAAACTTTAATCCTTTCAAGTAACTAATAAAAAAATAATTTCAAGATAACGAACAATTAATATATATATATTTAAAATAGATTCAAAATGTGTATTTCTTTATGAATTAGTTCATAATGTTTAATAGTCTTTAATGGTAATGTAACCTAAATATAAACATTGTTAGTACAAATCAAACATATAAATATTTATAAAGACATTAAACCAAATATATAAATGTTTAAATTTTGAACTCATTTTTTATAAAAAAATATATTTTTTAAAATATATTTAAAAAAAAAAAAAATTCATAGCCAATCTAAACCCATCTAAGTTTATTTTCAACTGTTAAAAGTAGAAGTTAATTATTTAAGGATGTGAGGCATTTTGACAAATACCACACCATCGATGCCTGAATTCTCTTTGTTTTTCCAACCACGTATTTTCTAATTTAAAAATTCACCATCGTCACAACATGATTGCTATGTATGTTTTTCTTTGTTTGAGTAATTCATTTACATTCAATTTAGATAGAGTTGCGATTATTTTCAAATATAGCATATGATATTTTGATATACATATATATTGGTTTTAGTGGCTTAGCATGACTGTGTCAATGTAATATTGCTTTTTCTTCTTTTGTTTCACTTTCAATTTAGTAATTAAAATAAAAAATCTAAACTAAAGATGACATTAATTATTACATTCATTCTAGATCATATTTTCCCACAAGATTTTACAACTTTTTCTAGCCAATACTCATTTTTCTAGTTTGCATTTATGTCCTATATAACAATGAATAATATAATGTAGAATAACATCCCATTGGACAACATATAACGATGTAGATTGCTGTACACAACATGCATGTCAAACTTGCTACCATTGAGATGATTTTAAAATGACATCTCTTGGGCTAGTTGCTATCAATGGGATTGATTGATATCTATTCATATTTATATTTCAACACAAATTTGAAACACCTTCTTTTTTTCATCTCAACATTTTTCTATTAGTTATGTCACATCGTCATTTTTGAGAGGGTAAAACTAATGAAAATAGTGTAATTAATACCAAGGGTATTCACCATAAATTGAATAATAGAGTCAAGTTTCAAGATTTTCAAAACCATATATATAAAATTCTAATATTACATTGGCTTCTATGATGATGGATAAGTCAAAAATGGTTCTAGAATTAATATGTTTGAATTTTTAAGTAATAATCAAACTTCAAACATCTAGAAATGAAAATTATATCAATTATTATTGAGCTAAACTGACTTATACTGTTCGATTGATTATTTACTAGCGCAACTTGAAATAAAATAAAAAATTGAATGGTGTCTTCCCCTTAAAAAGTTTTTTGGACAGGGATATTTGGCATGCACCATATTAGAGTATTGAGAGAGCAACTTTTGTAGTATGGACTAAGAAAAGCTATATGGAAGTTTACTGTTGTTGTGGGAAACACTTCACATTGCTTTGCCTAGACAGCTGAATCTCATAGGATTCACAATTCTTCCTTTGAAATGACCTTAATGTATTTAATTTGTCTAACTCATTTGGCACATGGAATCTCCTTAGTTTTAGTTAAATCACAATTAATATTAATAAACTTGTCACTTCAATATGTAATGATGACACAAAAACATTTTCCAACTAATTGCTTACTATATATGGAACCTTAACATCTTATTAACAATCATTACAATTTTTTTTTTCTTCTCACTTTTCACTTTCAACTTTTAGTTTATCAAATTCAAATATATTTGAGTAAAATTGGAAAATGAAAATCCACAAACTTAGGCAGTGATCAATCCTAAACTGCAAAAATAAATTTAATTTAAGCACGACTTGATACTTTTTTTTTTCTTTGAAGATTAGAAGTTCAATTTTCAACTCAGTGGCAATAAAAAAACCATAAACTAACCCAAAAATCCAAAAACCAAAGTGAAGAAAAAAGAAGATCCCAATATAAACAACATGGCAAAAGTAGTCTTTGTATGGTCACAGTTGCTAATTCATAATCCTATAATCCCTCTAGCCAGAAAGTTCGATAAATAACCATATATATATACCATGTTTGGTGTTCATTTAAAATAATAACAACAACAAAGTGTTGATGGTGTTAATTTTAGGATAGACAAAAAAATGTTAAATAAAATCACATTTTCAATAAACACCTTTAATTAGAGAAATTTATTGGTTCAAAGTGTTTTTATTACAATTTTGATATCGAGTGATTCCAGGCCACTGAAATGGTTAAATTTAAAACTTATAGAAAAAAAACTTAGAAAAACTATTATTGAAAAAGTGATTATTATTGCGGTTCAATCTCTATTACTTGATTTTTTTATTATCTTTCGATTGAATGTTTACGCTTAATATAGTTCAGTCTTATGTTTTTTTTTTCTTTTAATCAAATTAAAGGTTTTTAATTTTAATGTAGTTCAGTTTTCTAATTTTGGGGATTCTCTATGTTCTTAAAAGTCTAAATTTTTTAACCCCACAAATAATGAGAACTCTTTATTTTTAGAGTTTTGGGGTTTATGAGTTTAGGTTTGGTTGGTTCATGGATCAAACTCCTTAGACCCAAATATATGTATTTGAGCTTTGTTTAACATTTTGAGCTAAATTAAGCATACTTTTGGACTCAATTGAACTTTGACCAAAATAGTTAATTTTTAACTGTGCCAAAATAATTAATTTGATCTAACGATCATGATAAAAATACATGGCGTCTTTAGAACTTGCCAATATGCTTCTTCAATTTCAATTTGGAGCACATGTCAACTTTTAATTATTCTTTCAAGTTCAATTGTTTGTATTTTTGTCATTAATTTGGTAAATGACGCGACAATTTACGATTGGATCCAAAGCCAAAGTTTCTCGTTCAATAGTGATATTCAAGTTTATACTAAAAGACTTGGGTTCAAATCTCAAAATTTTGAGATTTTAACATGCTTAAAATTTTAATTATGAGCAGTTCGATTTTTCCTAATGTTAAATTTTAGCTAAGGAAAAACAAATTAAACATTTATGTGACAGTCAACTGTAAATTTGTAATTTAGGAAAGAGAGAACCAAAAAATAGGCTCAATATATGTTTAAGATAGGTCGTGGAGGTTGGTTTAGGTTTTTTACCTAATCCATCATCTTTTCAAAGTAAAAAATAGGTCATAGTAAGATTCTCGTTCATCAAGCGAAGACGGTTAGTCTACTACAAGAAAAATGGTCTACGACGACAATTATTTTTTATCGTAAATAAAATTCGTGATAGTTTTTTACAGTCATAGAATCGCCTATTATGGAAAGACCATCGATGGCAGTTTTAAAAAACTGTCACAATAAGTGTTTTCATGACAGAAAATAAATGATATTATTTAATATTTTATGACAACAAATAGCTGTCATTATTTAATTTTTTATGGCAACAAATAACTTTCATTAACCCATATATATTAGAGTAATTATCTGTCATCCTTTGCATATTGACGACAGTTATAAAATGTCACGAATTCGTATAATATGACATTTTTTCTATGTCAAGGATATGTTAATCGTGACACAGTTTTTATAAAATCAAATGTCATTGTTTTAATATT